>JANAVB010033011.1:14137242-14717754 GCA_029216955.1 Iris pallida | reverse complement strand
TTTGGATCAGTTTGTGATAGTGTTCATAGACGACATCTTTAGTCTATAGCTGTATGCCTGCGTCCCTATATCGTGCCCCGTACTCCTCTACGGATGCGCGAGAAAGGAACACTGTCGCTATCGATTCGGTCGGGACCGATAGGTCGGGATCGATTGACTCGATCGAACGGGAACGTTTGAATTAAGATCCATTCTCTCTCGCCTGAAGTAAACTCAAGGTGAGTGGCTGACCCTCCTCTTCTCGACCCCCTTTCTAGTAAATCGATAATGTTGTTGCGATGAAAGGATAAATGCAAGGGCACAAACACGGAAAAGGGATTTAGTGTTCAAAGATATGTAGGCTATTCTTAATAACTAAAAGGAAAATTGTCTTTGCATGGTTATGGACAACTTGTCGACAGGCAGTAGTTTCCCTCGATCAGCAACCCGGGCCACGGGACCATTTTGGCCTAGGAGGAACGGCATAGTCGTGCATAAGGTTTCAGCACAGGTTAAGCGGGGACTTACATCGGAGCTAGCTACTTGCGTTGAAAGGACCCGATTAACAAAGCTATACGTCCAGGATGGCTTGTGATGCTAGTGACGTCGAAGAGGGACGAGGTGAAGGAGGTCAGCCACTCGCCTTAGACTTGCTTCAAGCGAGCGACTGGTTGGCTGTGCTGATGTCGCCTACGCGATCACTGCAACCCGCTGAATATGGGACTTGGTTCCAGAGAAGCCATTCCATAACGTGGAATGGATCTTAATTCAACTGTTCCCGTTCGATCGACCCGGCGATTTTGACCTATCGGTCCCAGCCGAATCGGTAGCGACATTATTCCTTTCTCCGCACCTGTCACGACCCGCACCCGGATAAGGGCATGAGTGCGTGACAGCGTCCCAGCCTACACCGCAGAAAAACGTAGAACGCTGTCTAGTTCTACTATCTAACAACAGTTATAATATCAAAACCTGTCGAGAACGGTCAACTCCGAATAGAGGACAAGCAATGACAATATAATATACTCAATAAGCTATGATATTGTTGCGACCGTCCAGTGTTGGTATTTGTATGGTATTTATGGTGCACATCATCTTAATTCAACCGAGTTTCAAAAGAGGGAATTATGTATGGTATTTATGTGCACATCATTAGGACGGGTTGCGACCGTCCGTGTTTGATACTATGATATCAGTAAGTTTGGGTCCTTCGGATATTGGGCTAGCACCCTATCGAAGCGATCATAGTCTTACACATCAGATGCCAAAGATGCATTACGGTACGAAACACCGTGACCTTCATAGATAGGGCCGGGGCTGAGATTAGCGCTGGGTGTAGGCGCAGGCCTGCCACCCTTATGCATGTTTAAGTTTACGGTTGGTTGGTTGAGTGAAATGATATGATTTCTTATGTAAAGTTCTAACCTTGCAGGCTAGGCGAAAATGGACATAGATGAGCACGATCACTATGTTTATATTAAGATTATATCTAACTGTATCTGCCGCAGGGACACGGTAGTGGACAAGTTCAGGATATGTCGGCTCGAGGCGGGGCTCGGCTTGGACGTACGAGGCATGGAGTCCTTAGCGTTCAAGAGGAGCTACCGCATTGGCGTTCGGACTTGCGACATGGAGATATTCAGCCGAAGACTACTTGTTGGTCTATAAAGAGCCATAATGTATGGAATAATGTACTCTTTTGTGAGCTAGAGAGATCATGAGCGTTGTAGCCAATTGGCATGTTAAGTTGGGCTATTCAGAGCCATTGTAACCTTCAGTTCATTATCAATAAAAGAGATTCTTGTGTATACTACGTTTTCCTTCCGCTGCTTATGTTATCATTTGAGCTATAAACCTATTGTGAATCTGTTATCTTGCCTTGCACGAGTGTAACTCCAGGTCGTGCGACATCACGCCCCCGCGGACGATGATTCGGTGAAAACTTGATAATGATGAAGACGGTAACTCGTCGACAATCGTAAGTATCGAGGTATGATCGGGAAAATTTATAGTAGCATTAATATAAATCTACATTGGCTTTTCTGTTAATTTAAAATTTACAGTATAATTAAAACTAATATTACGAAAATGGCTATTTGCTCCCAAAAAATTTGAGTGATACCATCTTCATTATGTGGCATATGACATGGTTGCTAACATGACAGCTGACATGGCAAAAATTTAACAATAAAATTAATATTAAAATTAACATTAATAGTAAAAAATAATTTAATATTAAATTAACATTAATTAATATTACATTAACATTATATTAACATTATATTAATATTAACATTACATTAGCATTGCAATTAACATTAATATTATATTGACATTAACATTAACATTAACCTTAAAAATTTGGGTAATTAATTTTTGGGGTTAAAATTTGCCATGTCAGTCATCTGCCATATCAGATGCCACATAATGGAAGATGGCATCACCCAAATATGTTGGAGCCCAAACGACTAATTGCTAATATTAATACAGTGGCATTACCGTTATTCCTAATAGATTCGTACCTTGTTCGGTCACACCCCTCCACGAGCGGGTTACCCCCCTAACAGGGGTTAAATAGCCTTTTCCAAAGAAGAGAACCCATCCGACTAGAGAGAACAACGAGAGAAGAGAAGAAGAAGAACAGTCGCATGGAGAGGAGCAAGATCAACTGCAGCGGATAGGCCGTCATTCCTACCGAGATTCTCTCGATGATACTGGTACTGTCGGGGATGGCGACGAGGTAATGTGCAAACGTGGCCCCAGTTTGCCGTTCGTGGGAAGGCGCTCAACGGTCCCTTAGACTATTGGTCTAACGTCGACTTGGTACAGGGTGCCGGAGGACCCAGCAACCGCTGAGATTAGTTTTGATCGTAATGAAGCTCGTGGCTCGCAGTGGGGGATATCTAGGGTCCTTCTTCGCGTACAAGCTCGACGAAGCAGCCTTCTGTTTTGCATGTTTAAGGCCAGTGCAAAATTTTATTTAGTCTTATTCTAATACTTTATTTTTTCTATTACAAAATTTTACGTATACTTTTGTTAATTTCTATTGATGTTTTTCCATTTTTATAATACAGTGGAAATTTCTAAGGGTGCTGCGCATTCCGAAGTGCGACGTGAGTGATAAAACTTTCGTGAGACACTTGGAGTTTCTCCCGGTGCTGGAAGAACTCGACATTAGCTACTGCCTCTATATCACGTCGACTGGAATATTTTCCGCCGGAAAGTATTGCCACCGTCTGGTCAAGCTGAGTAGGAACATGCCCCCTCCAGATTTCATGCTCAGGAACAGATTCGTGCTGGACACAGAAAACGAGACGAAGGAAAAGGCCGTGGCTGATTCGATGCCGCGTCTCGAGCACCTACATATGGGATTCGGCATGTTCAATAGAGACACGCTGCGATCTATCATATGCAACTGCAATGGTCTTCGCGTGCTCGACATACGTGGGTGCTTCAACGTGCACTTCGACGACGAACTCTGGAAAATTTGTTATTCAATACAAACGTTTAAAAAACCCTTTGATGATGTAATCCCATTCCCAGGGGAACCTGGATACGAGATGTATAATGATTTAGATACCATCAATCATTCCTAGGGTGAATGGTGAAAACATTAGCATGCATGCATGCATGCATTTTTTATATTTTTCATTAGTCTACATACAAGATATTTTTTATGAGTTCGATTCTCCATTTTGACAAAATTTTACTTTTGTCAATAATTTTTTACATGATTAATTTTTTTATAAATAAAATGGACTGTGATATAATGACGCCTAAGACGGCTCACTTCTGAGATTTCGACATTTTCCAACACAGATTTTACCATTAATACAATATCTCAGTGTAATCATATCCAAGAGATTTCGACATTTTCCAACACAGATTTTACCTTATTCAAAATGAATTCTGGCGGTGCAAATTCCACTCATATTAGTGGTATCAGTGCCAATTCACCATAATTAATGGTGATCGATACGAAAATATTGGTTTCTTTTTCACAACCCTTTAAAATCTATTTATACAGCCAAACAGCCAAACTAATTCATCTTCACCAGCCTTCAAAACCAATTTATATAGATTCAGAACAAAACTAAACAGCCAAACTATTTAAAATTCACAACACTACAGAACAGTCTCAAATGTACCATTCTCCGTCCTAAATGTACCATTCTCCGTCTTATATGTACCATTCTCCGTCCTACATGTATCATTCTTCGTCCTACCTCCGTCCTAAATGTACCATTCTCCATCCTAAATGTACCATTCTCTGTCCTATATGTACCATTCTTCGTCCTACATGTATCATTCTCCGTCCTACATTTACCATTCTATGTCCTAAATGTACCATTCGTCGTCCTAAATGTACCATTCTCTATCCTAAATGTACCATTCTCCGTGTTAGAGGAACGGAGAATGGCCATTAACAGTCCTAAAAATTGTTCCATACTAAGTTAAAAGTATATAATAGCACCCAAAAAATGTTAACAATAGAAAAATTCTACAGAACCCAAACACCAGACTCGAACCTAGGCCTTCCATGTAAAAGCCAAACAGCACAACCAACTAAGTTTGAAATAAGACATCAATAATGCTAAGTCTACTACCAAATGCTTATAACACTCTTACAACCTTCACCCATTGCTGACATGTGGGCCATGGTCCACATGTCAGCAATGGGTGAAGGTTGTAAGAGTGTTGTAAGCATTTTGTTGTAACTGTAGCATTATATCCCCAACTTCCAATAAGGAATAAGCAATTGAATATCCCCAACTTCCAATAAGGAATAAGAAGAGTCGGTTAGGAACGTGTATATATATATACATAGGGGTCCCCATTCATCTGAGTAGGTTGCACATTTAACATGGCTCCAAAAAGATCATCTGGCTGGGAACCATTGCCAGAGTCTTCTTCCAGTCGTCGTCGAACCTCTCCGTATGGAGCATCCTCTGTGCCGCCTCCGGCCCATGACTGGCTGGCAGCGGCTGCGGACTTCCTGACCTCCTGCGGGTTGTCACTGGAGGTCATCGCTCGACCTCTTCATCCGACGTCCAACTTTGACATGTTGCCGATCACTCCGGAGGAACGGGATTCTCTGGAGAAGAGGGAAGCGTTTCGCCGCCTGTGCCATAGGGCGGGTGTGTGTACCCTGCAGGACTTTGCGGAGATCCTCCGCGAGGCCAGTGAGGGGTAGACCTCTTATTTTTCTGTTTTTTTTCGTTTTTTACAGTTTTTTGTCCTCCTCTTGTATACTTTGCCGGAGAATGTTCCGGCGACAAAGCTGGGATTTAATGAAATATAATATTTTGTTAACTCAATTTGGTTTCGACTACAATCAAACTTTTATAACCTTCTTACAACTTACACTCATTTGCTAACTATAGCATTGCTCTTTATATATTTTTCAATTGACAAATCTTGTTACGTCAAATCCATATATCAGCGACGATATCCCCATCAATGACTTGTTACGTCATAGAATTGATTATGCTGCCAGCGTCAATCTTGCCGTCAAATCCATCTTAAATATGATTACAAAGTAAAATATAGGACAACTTTGAGTGTTTCAATTTTACTCTTTTCAAGTACATAGTCTTCTTATTTTCAAAAATTTAATCAAATATTCGAAAAATGGAAATAGTGAGATTAAATTTCACATTCTTAAATATGTTGTCAAATTTTTTTTAAATAAACATGTTTCCATCACATTTTTTCTGGCAAATTTTTCAATAATTTATACGGAACACGTGGATATATACTAGTAATAATAGTAATAAATTTAATTTTGGAAAGTAGTTTTTAAAATTAGGCTCTCAAAATCCCAAAGGTTTATGTAGTGATTTCACATGGATATATACTAGTAATAATAGTAATAAATTTAATTTTGGAAAGTAGTTTTTTAAATTTAATAGTAATAAATTCGACCGTCTTATACTAGTAATAATAGTAATAAATTTAATTTAAGACTCAAAACTATTCTAATTTTTTTCCACTTCCCAAGGTCATATAAGACGGTCGAATTTTCCCTCTTCTTCTCTCAAACCCTCTTCCTTCTCCCAAACCCTCTTCCAAACCCTCTTCTAATCAAAATACCGCCGAAGAAACAACGACCGTCGCCGAAGGGGAAGAATCCACAAAGGGATGCGATACAGGCCCGAAGGGCAGAACTTGCAAGGGCGACGAAAACCAAGATTATGGTCGCTAGGGCAGAGACCGAAAGGGCAGCGGCGGAAGCAGCGGCAGCGGCAGCGACGATGAAAGCGGATGTGGCAGCCAAGCCACGTGCAAAAAAGGCTAAAAAAACTCATTGCTCGACAAAGACCGGAAAATCTATCTTCGATACAGAGTCGTCGGAAGACTCAACTTATGAAGATCGAAGGCGTACTCAAACGAAGGCTAAGGTGGCAACGGATACAGAGTCATCAGCGTACTCTGAGGATTTTAAATCCTCATCAGAAGAGAAAAATGAAGAGGAAGAGCAATCATCAAATAAGTCCCAGGCTGGAGAGGAGGTAAAAAAATTTAAAGACTCTAAATCTAAGAAGATTTACATTAAATATTTCAAGAAAAAGGCTGTTATGCCTGAAAGATCAATTAAGATGGATGATGTCGAAGACGAAGCTTTCCTGGATATATTTAAATTCTATCAATTGGAGAAACTGAACAAATCCTGTCTTGAGAAAATCTCTCAAATCTTCCGGCTGAAATTAAAGAAAAAGAAGAGGATCAACAACTGGTGTTTCTGAGAGGGAAACTGATTAGGGTAAATGCTGCTGTCATCAACGAATTTTATGGATTTGATCCAGTTCCTGAGTTTGATATGAAAGATATTGATAATGTTTCCATGACGGATGCAATTCATGAGATTACAGGTGTTTCAATGGGTGCCAAGATCCCTCAAAATGTATACAAAGATCAATTAAAAACTTTGTATAAATTGTTGCATGCCTACGTATCTCAAACACTCAACCCTACTGGACATGAGTTTTCCATCCATCCCGAGAGAGTAAATTTTTTTTATTATATGGGAAAGAAAAAAAGGATGGATATAGGTTCCTACATGTTCAGTAGAATGATGCATCTCGTGGAAAAACCAACTACAAGGACAGCTCTCCCTTTCGGAGGATTTGTATGCTCAATGGCTAATAAACATTCTGTTCCAAGCTTAGCAGGGGATGTTTATATTAAAAACAAAGGCCCCATGAGAAAACTAACCTTCACTCGAATGTTTGGAAAACGGGCAGCAGCTGCAAGCAAACCATCAACATCTGGAAAACTATCAACTTATGGAATCAAAAACACTAAGGACAGGGTTGATGATCTATACAATTTTGTTGCTGCAAACTTTGAGAATGTCTTCAAAGAGATGAAGACTATATCCGACAACCAAAAATTGATTCTGGATAAGATTAACCAGATAGAGGTTGAATTTGCTGACCAAGAATAAGATTTTCCTTCCCTCGTGAAGAAGGTAAATGGGGCTAGCCCAAACTCTTATGTAAAAATACACACTGTGTACATTGACACTTTAATGCTAGCCATCACTTTGATACTTCTATTTATGTTTTTGGATGTCATTTCTACATATACAATGAGTCCATACTGACTATAATTTTTCGTAATTCGTCCCTCAAGGTGTAGGTGAAGGATATTTTGAGAAAGAAGAAGAAGAAAAAAAAACAAGAAGAAGAAGATGGAGATGGAGATGGCTATGAAGATTCATCTTTTGAGTTTTGAATCTTTTATTTCAATTTGGAAGTAATATTTGACTTGTAATATGGTTCTGAATATTTGTTGGTCATGGCGGTCAAACTAAATTTTGTGTTTGAAATATTGTAAGACTAAACTTTTCGCTTGTACTAAGTGCATAGTTCGTAATTTGTTTTGAAAATGTAATATGGTCTTGAATTTAGAGTAGGTCTGATATTTATTTAGATTATTGTATTGTGAATTATGCAGGTTCTATGTTGAATTATTAACGTGGATTGGGTATATTACTGTAACGTGAATTATGCAGTTTATTGGACTTGGAATGAAGTATACTTAATTTGATTATGATTTTTTGGTTGAAGCGTTTATTTGATTGGCAGTTGGCCTTCATAGATGATATTGATATTTTGGTGTATTCCTTTGATTTGCAGATGTCCATCACAGATTTCATGAGTCCTGGGTGCATTCCTAGGGTTTACAGGTGGTCTCATTACGGATGCATTTCTGGGATCACTAAAACTTTATTTGATTGTAATGTGTTTTGCTTTCTGTAAAAAATTATTACATCGATGTCATCAGTATGAATTCGATGACAGTGCCTGTTCATCCCTTGTTATTGCTGAAGCAAAATTGTAATCCTGTCTGTTCATCCCTTGTTATTGCTGAAGCATAATTGTAATCCTGCATGTTCATCCTTTGTTATTGCCATCAGTACATCGATGCCATCAGTATGAAGTCGATGCCAGTGTAATGCATAATGTAATGTAAGAAAAATTCTCTTTGATAGTAGGTTAATTATATTCAAACACTCGCAAGAAATTTTGTGCAGCCATACAGTGGAAGCCTGATAAAATGATATTTGGATTTTCTTGAAAATGATTTAATATTAAATGAATATACTATGGTAAATGATATTAAAAATACTGTAAATATTTGGTAAAAAAATATGAGATATTTGAACATTTCCAGTCCTAAATGTACCATACTTTGTTAAAAGCACAGAGAGTGTCCATTATCCGTTTTCAAAGAACGGAGAATGGCCATTCTCCATGTTAAAGGAACGGAGAATGGCCATTCTCCTTGAGAATGGCCATTCTCCGTGTTAAAAGCAAAGAGAACGGCCATTCTCCGTCCATTCGCCGTGTTAAAAGCAAAGAGAATGGTCATTCTCCGTCCATTCGTCATGTTAAAAGCAAAGAGAATGGCCATTCTCCGTGTTAAAAGCAAAGAGAATGGTCATTCACCGTCCAAAAAAAATATTCTCTTCGAAAATATTATCATTAGAAAAGTAAAAAATATTTCGTCCGATCAATACAGATTTTTTTTTTTAAATATGTGAGCAGATGATCCGCCCGACCTCAGAAGCAGGTTTCCTCAGTTCACCACCACCACCATGACATGTAGCTTTATTAACAAAATATTAAATTATTAGATGAAAAATAAGATTTCTGACAATGGCATGGACAGTAAAATTAGAGCGGCGCCGCTGGTACTTCTTCTTGTTCGAGGAGGTTTCAACGACGTCCGACGCGAACCGGACCGATTCTTCTCGGCGCAGCTGGTACTCCTCGTTGTTCTAAGAGGGCTCGACGACGTTCGACGCGATCCGGACCGATTCTTATTTCCTTCTTCATCTCCGTTTCTCTTTCCACCACAACCACCAACACCACCACCACGACGGCCTGTAACCAAAAAAAAAAATTACGAAATATTAAATTGGATGGACGAAAAAGAGAGTAAATATGAGTTAATTTAGGGTGTTCATTGAAAAAATTAAAGTGAAGAATGACCTGCTAAAGCAAGTTACCAACAGGTCAAAAGTCTAAATCAGCATTAAATGATGTTTCTACACTATTATTCAATCCGAACCATTGGATCAACATCCAACGGTCCAAATTTCAGATGTATCGATACATCCTTTTCCAGGAGATGTATGGTAGAACGACCATATATATATATATATATATATATATATATATATATATATATATATATATATATATATATATATATATATATATATATATAAACTAAAAAAATTATTTGGTTTTCGATTTTGGAGCGAAATCGAAATCCAGAATCGAATAAAAAAAATTAATATTTTTTAAAATCGAACCGATTTATTTTAAACCGAACCGAACTTAGGTCCAAAACCGAATATGCTCACCCAGTGAAATTTACCAAGAAGGAAGTAGAAAACAAATCTAACCCATTCCAACTTGGAGTGGGTCGGATCTCGATTTATTAGGGCCGGGTCCTAAATTATTCGGGCCAAGCCAAACCTACCCGTACCAGCAGAATGCAATAGAATTAAAAAAAATCCCGACTTTCTTGAAGAGGAAGAAGAGTTGTTTCGTCCCCAAAATAAATTCTAGGGTTTTGAAGAGCAAACACAACAAATCGAAGATTGACAATGGAAGTAAGTCCTCTCTCTCTCTCTATTTACATTTCGATCCCTCTTCTTTCCTTTTTCCTAATCACGCTTGTTTCCTCAGTTCAGTAGAAACCCATCCGAGTTTGGTACTTCTGATGGCTTTGATGGATCGGCGAGCTCCGAAAGAACGCTGTAAAAATTTCTCTCTTTTTAATCTTTGATTCTGTAAAGTTTGAATCCTTGCAGTTTTTTAATCTCAAAATTTGGTACTAATTTGTGGGGAATAGATAGATCTGTTAATAATTTAGGGGTTTGCGGAATCCGTGTTCATTGCTTGCCCAAGCTTGCGACTTTACCATAACGAAACCCTAATTCAATTAACAGATTACGATGGGGGAGAGAGAGAGAGAGAGAGAGGGTCTTTTGGGGATGTGCTGGGTTTCTGGTGACAGAAATGGTTAGAGGGGTTTGGTTGGAGTTTTTACTTATTATTAGTTTTTTACTTTTTCCAAATTTTGGTTTTTGCAATAGATTATAACCGAGAACTATGTTCATCCAATCAAAATTTTGGTTTTGGCATTCGATTATAACCGAGAAATGATGTAACGGGAATGATGATGTTATGTACATTTTGGAGTCTTTGACACATGTTTAGTTTGCATCTGTAGCGGAATAATAAAGTATCAGTGTTTACAAACCACATTTTGAAGTTTTTATTTCACTGCATTATTGATAGTATTATCAATTGATCATGCATAATACTACCATAAATAGACGGAGGAAATACATTAGGAAGAAAATAGAAAAGGGGGAATGATGAGCGAATGTCAATCAATTATCTGTTGTATGATGATCCCATCCTACCTGTCTTTATTTATTTAATCCGACACTTTAAGAATGGGATTCAGTTTCTTCAAATTGGTGAACCTACCTTCTCTCTTTCTCTGGCACATTCATGCATGTTAATCAAATCTGTCGTCTTCATATATGTATGTGTGTGCAATTATGCAGTTTTTGTAGGATTTCACATTTTTTTTTTCATTTTGTTCTAGTTCAACTGTTGTTTCATGTGTCTATGGTGGGTCTTAAACAATATTTAGTGTACAGTTGCCATACAACCACTTTTTTTTTCTTCTAACAAGAATGCATCATTCTATGTGAGAAAATGTTAACAATTCCTACTTATCGGTAACTGCTTATATGCATCTTAGTCTATTTTGATTACTCACATACTGCTTTAAATTGATGTACATTTCTTTTTGTGTTGTTTGCATATTTAATTTATGCCTGTGTGTACTGCATATGTGGTTTCTTATAGTTATGGCTTGTAGTATGCCATCTAGATTAGTAAATTAGCTAGCAATGACTGAAACTTCTCCACAGCTATCCATATGTGACAGGAACATCAGTCTTGGGAATGAAATATAAAGATGGAGTTATCTTCGCTGCTGATACCGGAGGTTAGCTTCCACCTACATATTAAACTTGACTACATGGCATTTAACAATGATTTCGAGTTAGTTTATGTTTGTCGAAATTTTGCTTCAAGTGATGTGCTACCACTCGTTTGTTAATGTTGTCATATCATAATGAAAATATAGTTAAGTTTTATTCCATGTCATAAAGTTTGGCCAGGTCTGCCCGGGTAATGCTATTAATGAGTAATGCTTCCTGAAGCAGACGTTTGGCTAACACCTTTTTACCAATGGATCTTTCCCAAAATCCAGTCCTTTGTGTTGCTAGTTTTCATAATTTTCTGTTGCTATGGGGCTAGTGAGAGTTTTTGTTTCTGATGGATGTTAATTTGTAACCAGCGATTTTTCCAATAGTCAATTTGATATACAATCAGGATCTAAGTAGGTACCCTGCTCCTACATCTCTCATGAGATGTTGATGCAGGCCACAGGGGAAATCTTCATGAAGCATACGTAGTCTTTCATTACTCTACCGTAGTCAGCACACTCACACAGGTCCCCTATATTGTGGTTAAGTGGCCCATTCACATCACAAAGAGGGCCCTTTGATAGTTCCTGTATTTATGATTCTTTTTAACATTATTCAGCTTGGAAAATATGTTGTAGATTGGAGAACCAGCAGTATGTTGTTCCCTAGCCAACTCGCAAGCCTTTCGACGTCATTTTTCTCAACCCAAAATCTCTAATACCAAAACTGCTTTGGTCTGGAGCAGCCGTGCATGTGAAGTTTGATTAGTAACAGCCAATGATCCGAGGAAAGCCATAGGGAATGGTAGATATCCATACGGAAAATAGTCAAACCATTGCATGTTAGAGTCTCCGATAACGTTCCAATACGCCACTTTATGTTCATCGCCATGTAAAAGAGCTTCCACTAAATCCCAAATCGTGAAGCACGCTATGAAATCAAGTGCTGCTACGTCATCATTGAACAGATGACTCCTCTTTCCGGATGGATTGGCGATGGTATTGAAGTCCCCAATGAATCCACAATGAGCAATCTTGGTAAGCTTCCTTGGAAGTTGCCTCTTCTCCGGCAGGTGAGTACTAGAATAGTCTCCAACCAAAAATCCGAAGTTCTTTACTAGGTTTTGTGATGACCATGGTTACACCTTGGTGCTAAATTCTAATGCATTCAATCTATGCCCAGTTATTATTTAGATATAAAAAGCTGCATGACCGCCCCTCCCAGGATACAATGTGCAAACAGGTAGCTACGAATTCTACAGCATGTTTCATGTGCATTCACTTCTCTTCCCAAGAGGAGGACTATCTTAGTGTTATACTTAGCCTTAAATGCATGGCTACGGTCAATACTCATATCTTTACCTAGAATTATTAGACCTTGATTGCTGCTGTTCTGGTTTCTTAGAATTTCTTGTGCGGCTGTTATCATCAATTTAAACGTAGAATGATTAAACCTTGATTGCTGCTAAGCAAATAGAATAGAAAAGGTTTTTTTTTTAAATCTTCTCAAGTTCTTAAATGTCGCGGAGGGATGGTGCTAGCTGTTAACTAAGGGGGCATTTGGTTGGATGTCAATATAAATACCATGCAACAAATGTCGCATGTAGCATTTGTTCCTGAGTGGTGTTGCAACTATATTGTTTGGTTTCATGTAAAAGATGTGAGATATATAAATCCATAGTTTGGAAAGATGTAATTGGATACTTGGTTGCAACTTTTGTTATAAATACAAATCCATTGTTTGGTAATGACTTGAATGAAGATAGAACAAGAGCAACTGGTGTAAGAAATGTTGCCATCCCATAAGTGGTCTTGCGGTCATTTTGACCGCAGTAAATGCAACGGTAGTTGGAGGAATTGACACAACATTTGTTGCACCAATTACACCATTTACATCGAACTAACCATTCGAAGTGGTGTAAATGGTGCAACAAATGTTGCATGGAATTCCATTTACAACAAACCAAACACCTCCTAATTAAGATGCCTCCCATGGTGATTAGGAAGGCAATTAAGAGGGCGTCTTTTGATGCTAACTGCAATATAACCGATTAGGAAGAGTCTTGTAAGCTTATAAATTCATCATTTCCTATTTAGAGGATATCCAACAGAAGGAACAAGGAAAAAGCATGAAGATCGATCCTATTATAATTAGCTAGCTAAAGTTTACAATCGGTTAGACAATGTGCAGAAAATAAAGAAGGTTTATTTGCACTAAGATACCCTTTATAATTAGCTAGCTAAGTTTACAATCAGTTGGACAATGTTCAGGTAAAAAAGAAGGTTTATTTGCACTAAGATACCCTGAACTATCACACTTTTGCACTTGAAACCCGTAGTATTTTTATAGGCATTTAAATACTCTGACCTATCAGATTTTTGCAAGTTGCTATCCTTTGTTAGTTTTCCACTCAACTTGACGGTCATGTGTAAAACATATGCTACATAGGACTATTTTGCCCCAAGGCAAAAAGAGGAATTACTCCTTTTCTTTATATTTAGGTTATATTTTTCCTATCTTGCTATTGCATATGTGCTGAGAGATGACCATGGATGGTCGCATGCTTCCTCTGTGAGGAGGAATTATAGAAGAAAAATGAGTTCTTCTCTCTCTTCTCTATTAGAATCTCCCTCACTAGATTTTGATTAATCTAGAGTCCAGATCAATCTCAATCCACACTTTTTCTTCATCACAGCTCCTTTTAAAGCAGAGACCATGAAGAGTAAGGCTTTATTACAATTTCACACAGGACCAGTGTGAACAATTAAGTAATTCTGCAATTACTCCTAGATTTGTAGCCGTTCAAGTAGCCATTAGAGTCCAAGAGAGGCTTAACTGGAGCTCCTCCTCCTTTGGATAAGTCTTTGAAACAATTAAGCAATTATTCAAGTGCACCGCCATCTGTACTTAAGGTTCTTTCTATTTCCTATGAGCTTACAATTGCTCTCCAGGTATGATAGCTAAGGATAATAAAAGGTTCCTATCAGCCCCTCAGGCAAGGAGGTGGGCTGCCTCCAACAGGAGGGGCGGGAGTGCAGAGAGGTGGGATGTGGATCAGTGGCTAGGATCAGGGTTGTGAATGCTGGAGGAAAAAGATGAATTATTTGAGATAAGGGCGAAGTTGTACTTTCACACTAATGGTAAAAACCGTCAAGGTACTAACTTGCAAAAGAGTGATATCCTAAGGTATTTATGTGAAATAATATAGTTTAGGGTATTCAAGTGCCTTTAAAAATAGTATAGGGTATTTAAGTGCAAAATTTGTGATAGTTGAAGGTATTTAAGTGCTAACCAATAAAGAAACTAGTTTTATCAGCATTGTTATAAAAGACGGCTGTGGAAGAATAAGTGTACAATGATGAAATTGAGGATAAGTTTGCTAATTATAATGTGGTTTTTAGCTGTTCTTCTGAACTTCCTCTGGGGTTGGATTATGTAACTGTCTTTCCTTTAGGGATTGGAGAAGACTAATTGTTAGAACTACTCCTAAGAATTTTTGGAGGGTCTTATCAAGAGGTTTTACCATATAACTGGCAGTAGGTCTAGTAATAGGTTCTGGAAAGTATTCACTTGAAGGCTCTAAATTTTAGCCGCAAAAGGTAGAGAAAACCCCTTTGAAGGTAGAATACCTGGTGGGTACATACAGATCTCAATCGGAGTAAGATTTTGTCCACATAGATGCATGTTCTCATTCACCAAATGAAAAAGTCATGTTACCTGTTCAATTCTGCCTATACTTTGTAAGGTTAATGGATATCAGAAGAGGAAGAGGATACCAGGACATGTAACAAACTCATGTTTTTCAGAGCTTATAGTGGGGTTGCTAATTGATCTGCTTCAAACCAGAGCCCTAAAACATTTTATAGTTCAATCGTAGGCCATTTAGTTATTGGCTTTTAAAGAACGGTTGAGAGTAGATCCTAGTTAGGTCAGGGTTGGACATAAGATTCAAGTGTTATCTTGGTTGAGTGCATCCAAATTATCATTAGTTCTTTGTAACTAGAAGTTGGAACAAAGAAATAGCAAATGCTTTATTGAAATTTGTTGTTTAATTACTTGGTGAATTTTGCTATCGAAGGTCTCCGGATTACACGCATAATGAAGAAAGAGAGAGGGAAAGAATACAAGATTATATACAAAGAGAAGTGTAGGAAGAATGGGAGAAAAACACCTTTCTCTTTTGTCCTTTAAATGGTATAGTTCAAAGTAAAAGACCTAAAAACGAATATTCCCAAAATAAACCAGTGAGCAGAGAGTCAGTGGTACTGTTCTTTGTTTTCAGAAAACATCTTGACTCTCTCCCTCTCTGCTTGCCAAAATTGTTTCTTTTTGTTTTCTTGAAAATTGACACGATTTATCATATAGGATTTTAGACTCCCCATTTCCATGTTTGATCTTAAAAGCTTTGCACAAACCCACACTAGGAACTAGAGAAACCCTGTTGAAGCAGTTCAAGCAATGCCAGGCCATGTTCCTAGCTATTTGCTATTCTTAATTTGTAGGAGTTACGAGATGAACTATTTCATTGTTTTGCTAGAAGTTTGGCATTCACTTGAAATTAGTGATTCTCCTTTAATCCTGATATTCACTTTAGGTTGCTTATATGCTTTTGTAAGATATTCTTAAAATGTGTTGTTGGCAGGTTCTTATGGGTCTACACTACGTTACAAAAGTGTGGAGCGGATAAAACTTATTGGTAAACATTCTCTTCTTGGAGCAAGTGGAGAAATAAGCGATTTTCAGGAGATCCTGCGCTATCTTGATGAACTTGTGTGAGAATTGTTTCCCCTTACAGATGCTAAAATTACCTTTGTATAAGTTTTACCATCTCAGTCTAATAGTTTGAAGTTTGTATATCCTATTAACACTCAACTACATGCACAGCCTTGTGAAGTAATTAATATTTGTGAGTTCCCTTTATTTCCCTCTGTGCAGTCTGTACGATAATATGTGGGATGATGGAAACTCTTTGGGCCCGAAAGAAATCCACAACTATTTGAACCGTGTGATGTATAACAGACGCAACAAATTCAATCCTTTGTTTAATTCACTTGTACTCGGCGGAGTGAAGAATGGACAGAAATATCTTGGCATGGTATATTATATCTTTCTGGGTAGAAACAGAATCTGAACATTTTTTCTCTGTATAAAGATGTAAAAGTCATTAATCATAATGCTTATGATCCCTCTATATTTGTGGATGCCATCCAGGTTAACATGATCGGTACACATTTTGAGGACAACCATGTTGCTACTGGATTTGGAAATCACCTTGCAAGGCCAATTTTACGTGATGAATGGTGTGAAGACATGACCTATGAAGAGGCTGTGAAGCTTTTAGAGAAATGCTTGCTTGTACTTTTATATCGCGATAGGTCAGCAATCAACAAGTTCCAGGTATGGTCATGTTACTTAGACATTGCTTTCCTTATATTCATCATCTTTCAAGTATAATGTCAAAGTTCAAACTTGCATATTTTACTTGATCTTAATTGGGCTCCATGTTTGGAAAGACTATATATGCCTTATTGATTTGTTATCACCAATTTGAACTTTCAAGTTTCGAGGTGAAAATCACGCTCTGATCTAAATAATTGGAACAACTTTTCAGAAACTCATCCATATAACTCTGACGTAAATCATTGCGCGCTTCAATAGCTTTACAGCCTGATCTATATAAGCTACCATGTCACCGCACTGATATGGTAGAACTATACTTTGTTTGGCACTCTCCGCAAAAAGTATCCTAAAAACATACTTGGAGTTTACTGTACTCTCTTGGTGATTTGTAAGTGAAACATAGATCCAAAACTGTAATTCTGTACCATCTCTCTCCCATATTCTTTTTCCAGATAAAAAGTAACAGGAAAACTTAACTTTTAGGTTTGGATCAACCCCACTTACACACATACATATACCCATCGTCCTTCAAACTTTTTTTTGCTGTGGAGAAAGCTTACCACTTTGCAATCTTTTGGAGCTTTCTTCCATACACATATACCCATATTCCTTCGAACTTTACATATACCCATCGTCCTTCGAACTTTTTTGCTGTGGAGAAAGCTTACCACTTTGCAATCTTTTGGAGCTTTCTTGAAGTTGAGTCACGCTCCACAGTCTGAGAGGAAAAAGCTTGGTTGAGGAAATGTATATTAGTGAAATGCTTATTTACTTGTGTCATCCTCATCACTTGCCAGCTCTGAGTTCTCAAGGCCTCTCTTCCTCATTACCCATTTGCTCAGAGAGGGTAATGCTGCAGCTGATGCTCTTGCTACTGCTGCAAACAGTGTGCAGATCCACAGTTTTACAGCTTGCAAAACAACTTTACTCCAAGGCCATTAAGGCTTTGCAGCAAGATATGCTTGGTCATGTCTCTCCGAATTGACTGACCTCTCCTATTTCTCCTTTGCTTTCACTCTACTTTGTATCTTGTTCTTTGCTTGTAGGGACATATGGACCATATCCTCCCACTTTCGTAGGGGAATGGGCTATCTCCATTCCTGCCACTTGATTCCATAGATGCCAGTGCAAGACCCCCCACATCACGTGGTGGTTCAGTAAAACAACTTGCTTCTGCCATCATTTATGTGAAGAAAACTAGCTATGTTTAAGACGTCCTGTTTTGGGGTAAGAAATTGGTTAGTGAACTATATTATAGGATCGAGTTTTTATTCAGACAATATCTTCCATCCTCTTTTACACATTTTATTTGTCTACAATCAGTTACATAGATTCTTAAAAGTTATGTCTTTACATTGTAAGGAAAAAGGAAAAGGAAAACCTAGATAATACAGTTGAGATTTTTGCCTTAACCCAACTGATACTCAAGCTGGACTTAGACTTGCTCCGATTTCGCTAATATGTTGTGGATAAATATTTGACCAGAATAAATGTTTCCGTTCAATAGATGGAACAGGACCAAATCCAATCTCAGTCTGATTTTAATCGGAACACACAAGATATTGGGGGAGCATGCACTATATTTGATGTTCTGAACATATAACTATTTGGGGGGCACGTATTACATTAATGTTCTGAACTGAACATGAAGGTGTAAATGCCTGGTTATAATAACTATATACATGTGACAAACATATATAATATATAAGTTGAATTGGAGTGAACTGTATGGGATATCTTTTACCTGTTTATCAAGTAATAAAATATTTATGATGTATATGCCCTTTATTGCACACATGATGCATGCATAGGTTATCCAAACCTCATGGTTTTTGGTCTACATGTGTTCACAATTTGGAGACTAAGGTGACTGGTTTGGAATATCTAATCACCTATCCAGCTATGAATGAGGCTAACAAAAGCACACTACAAAACCATGCAAACAAGGATTTTCTATATTTACTCTTAAAGTATTTGGCTAACCAAAACAGAGGCATCTATGGAAAAATCTTACCTAATTTAAGCCTTTATAATTAGGATCAGAGCCACAACTATATGGTCATACAAAAAAAATACTACGAATGAAACTAAAGAGAGAACCACTACAAAAGCAACAAATGAGGACTTTCTATTTTTGTTCTTAGGGTGTGTTTGATTGCAATGCGGAAAATATGTGGAAAAGAAATTAGTTCCATGGAATTATTTTCCTAGGAAAACAATTCCATGGAATTTTAAAATTTTCCATGGAAAAATTAATTTGGGTGTTTGATTGTCATTATTTCCATGGAAAATGATATTTCCTATGGGTTGGACAAGTTTCATTTTCCACCATTTTAGAAGAAAATATGGAAAATGATAGTTTTTTGGAAAATAATTCCATGGAAAATATAAGCTATCAAACACTACAAGATGGAAAATTTGTGGTGGAAATATTTTCCATGGAAAAAAAAGCCCAACCAAACACAGCCTAAAGTTTTTGGAACCAGAACAAAAACTTTTTCATTAAAGGAAATATTTTTTTTAATTTAGGAACAGAACCACAATTCCCTGAATTTATCAAAATATCTTTTTTCATTCGTTATCAACTCCTTGAATGTCTTAAGACCCCCAATGAAGTTGTGCGCTCTCTGTATAAAATGAGAGTAGTGGCTGCTTGTGTGTGTGTGGAATCACACTACGTAAAACTAGTGGTTCAGAAATCTACTGATGACTATATCTCAAACTCAGATAATGAATACGAAACATTCCTGGCTATACATGCCAATTATCTCTTATGGTCATCCAAACGGAAGTGTAGATGGATTAATTAGTGCTAACTCTTTCTACAATTATCATTTGCCAATTTCATATTAGAATAGTGCCTTGCCTAAAGTGTCCAAAAAACTAAGATCTGAGCCCAATTAAGAGCCAATCTGAACTCTGTCCTGGACCAGATTCTACTCCAATGGGTATCAGGTAGGACAAGGCTACATATTTCAGTATTTGGATACCTTGATGCCCAATGGGAAAAAGGGGACTGAGTCACCGAGAACCAAAATATAAGGTAGGGTGGTGGGTTTGGTTAAATACTTAAAATTATAACTAATGCCAATTTGGACAAGATGTAGATTTGAGGAATACAATCCTGACCTAATCGGTACCAACAACTAGATATCCGTAATTGTTTCTCCTTTTCTTATAACATAGTAGTGAACATCTTCAGATTTGTTCAAATTAAATCAGCACTTAAGTTCCGAATGAGTTGAACTAGTATTCCACTGACTGGCTGCAATTTCAATCGCATTCCAACAGAAAGGAAATATTTTAGTGCTTTGAGCTTTCATTCCTCTCGTTTATTTACTTGTAGAAATTGAGCAGTCTAGGAACGTGCTGTCAGCAATAGAATGTCATAATATACTACTGATGAATGTAAACTGATCGTAATTTGGATTTTAGATGCTACTGGCTTGAACATACACTTGAGTGACCAAAGTATTTTCTGGGTTCACTGTATTGTACATACAATAAATCATTACATGACATCATATTAGCAGTTGGCGGAAAGCCTCTGGGTTTCTTAAGAGATGGGTAGTATGCTGGATTATGTTGCATGAACACGGAAAAATGGTGTCAGTATTCATATTTTTTCCCATATATATATATATATATATATATATATATGGGAAAATATATATATATATATATGGGAAAATATATATATATATATATATATATATATATATATAACCCCTATTTTATTATCATTTTAAAGGCTAGATCAGTTGGTTAAGTAGACAAGACTGTTTTGTAGGTCTCGTGTTCGAATCCTCTCGCATATATTTGAATTAGATTTTTTTTTTTTTAACCTCAATCCCTCACTAACATTTTTTCCAGGCCCCCTCTGAATTAACTCCTGATCTGCCCGTGTAATGTGTCTGAAATCATGCAACATAGTTGACTACTCTTTGTATTTACCCGTATCCATATTGCTTTGTTACCCGTATTGATGCAACGTAGATGCTGGATTAGGAACTTGTTCTCTCATTTAGGGACTGGCAGATAGATGGCATCTCAAACCACTGGAGAAATATTATCATACATATTAGATAAATTTGCATACAACTTTATATATCATTTTCCAGTTTGTCTTATTAGCCGTTGGTGTGGAAACAGCTTGTTAAAGGTGGTTTTCACAAGGTTCAAAATCTTCTTCATTCAAATCCCTGATCCATTGTGTGATTAAATTACAGATAGCAAAGATCACTGGAGAAGGAATGACCATTTCTCAGCCTTATTCCCTGAAGACTTTCTGGGGATTCTCCGCATTCCAGAATCCTGCTGTGGGAGCGGAAGGATCATGGTAATTTGTTGGTGCTTTCCCTGGAGCTACTTCAGTTTGCTTATGGGCCTCTGTGGCGGATAGACCAAACATTGCATATCGCACAATCATGTTTACATTATTTTTAAGTACATTCTTGCAGTAACTTGTAACTGGTTGTTTAACTTGACTGCTTAACAAGCATGATATTTTGTTATGTCATCTCCGCATACTTGGCCATCTCTGTTCTGTTTCTGATTGTTTCAGTATCCCAAAGCAGCATACCTTCGATTCTTCAAACTTGAGAACAGTCGAAGCTTTTAAGAAATACCCAGCAACTTGCTTCATTGTCCGAAATATGTGATTGGCAGTAAATGTGGCAATCAGCAGAGTTGGATTGAACGTTAACCCCCTGACCCCAATCTGCCCTGTTAAAACCGATCCATGAAATCATGTGTCAACAGAACCCGACCTGGTTAGCTAGATGCTGGTTGGCATTAACATCAAGTGCCAGTGGCCAATGAGTATGGTGGCAGTGCTGACCATTGAGGCAGCTGCAGGCAGGCAAGATTAGAGCTGGAGGAAGACGAGAAGGAAAATAAGTTGGTATACATAGATTCTCCTGAATTTTTTCATCCGATACGCATAAACATCAAGAGTTCTGCCTGATGTTATCACTGTCAATCCTTAGCAAAATACTTTGATCCACATTGCTGCTGCTTTCTCGCAATTCTTCAAGCTCCAGCAATCATTACTAGCAAAATAAGGGTGCATATGCTTTCAAACATTCCTTGTGGCAAGTCGCACCAAGTTTGGCACTAGGATCAGGAATATATAGAGATGAAATGTAAAATCAAAGAATTTTTAACTGAGATCAGAATGAGCCTGTACACGGCCTACTGTCCTGCAGAATGTCCTATATTTACAACAGAAATACATCAAGACAAACCAACCTTCAGTTTTAGCTGCATGTTGATACTACTTTTAAGTTTCCCTTTGGTTCCATAACAAAACATGCGCTTGCAAGCTGTGGAATATATTTTCTCAAATACAAAACTATTTTTTTTATTTTATTAACAAACAATTTCTAAGATGACATGAACCCTTCACCAACCAAAAGGTTGGAGAGCACTACCAAAACTGGTATGTAACTTCAGGCTTCATCAAAAGACCCTTTGACCCCACTAACTTATTACAGAGTATCGTCAAACGGTATGATACCAGTCCTCACCTCATCTATCAGTGGTTGGATCCTGCAATTCTTTTAGAAGCCACATTGTCTATAAACAAACTGAAACCCTTTACAAAGATGGCCAGTCACGATGCGTGTGATTATAAGAACTGAGACCATTTTTAAGATCAAGACAGCCTAGTCTAGCTTGTATGGGTTAGTGACAGGGACTGATTCAAGTCATTCTTGCTCTTACTGCTTTTCATCTTAGCTTTGAATCTTGACTTTGCCACGAGGGTTTGCACTGTGTTCGCAAAATTCCCGACGGCCATCAGGACCAACAGTATTCCACAAACTATTACCTGCATTAGCAAGAGAAAGATTGCTAGAACTCAATATGATATCTACTACAAATGGAGACTACTTTAGTTTTTATCCTTCTTTGGCTACAATTGTAGCAGAAGGTGCAGCAGAAAAATTACATAAAAGGATAAGCTTTCTTACCTGCCACTCAGAGACGACACCAACAACAGCAATGCGGAGTAGTAGCATCCCAACATATGCTTCAAAGATCTAAATTCAAGTAGTTTTAAACATTAAAGAAAATCAAATCTTACTTAGTTTTGACATTGAACAGTTCTAGTTTGTTCCTCTATAAACTTGATAAGTAATACCAGTGCTTGCTGATAAACCCACTCCACAGAATACTTGCTTATTACCTTAAATGTGCATGTAATGATAAGGACCAGAAGAGAGCCAAAGTGGGAAGGAGATATAATTTTCTATATGATTTATGCTACAAACTCGTATACTTGAAAACAATCAGCTCTATGCAATTATCCCTACTTAGTTGTGACAGTAAAGAAGCACAAATCATTCCACATAATTACCTGCAGAGTAAAAAGAATGGGGTTTCACATCATTACCTGCAGAATAAAAAGAATGGGGCATAACAGCAAGAGCTGGCCTTCAACACCGGCAGTTTCTCCCCAGACAACATCCATTCTTTTTGCCTGTTAAGATAATAGCAAGTTTGATGAATTTACCCCAAACTGCTGGCATTGGCTGTCGTTTTGCCTACTAAGTTTAAGAAAAAAAGGGAAAACAATAGACAAATTCTACTGAGAATGAAAATGCTTTCAGACAAGATTATATAGGTACGTCATACAATTAACAGTCAAGCCAAGTAAAAGGAGTACTAAAAATATAATTGTGGACTTTTGAAGTAATAAACTGAAATGCAAAAACATAGTAGTCACAACTGTACACATCCAGGCAATGTACTACGTCATATGGACTGTAGTCCGTCTCTCAAGCAGTCCCTCCCTGGATATCTCGGTTCATTCCCGCTTCTAATTAAGTGCATAGCGCGCCCATGTGGATGCAAACCACCGACCTGGTTTCCCAGGTGTTTCCAAGACTCAACCACCTGGGCAGGCCAGTGTTTGTTGACATTTACATATTGTGTATGTGCGTGTGTGTTTTGACCAGCGAACCTACTGGAAATTCTTGCGAGACTGAACAGGTCACAAAACAAAACAAAGAACAAGTTAAAGCGCATGAATGTAATTGGAAATCATGAGACGTTACCTTTCCCAAAGCAATGCGTGTATATAATCGTTGGCGTTGGTATCGATTTTGCAGGAGCATTGCTACACCTTGCATTATAGCCCAGACCAAAAACAGTTGTACACCTTTCTGCACAAAGTACTAGAGGTTGGATATGATAGTTTATTAATTGATCAGGATATCAACAAACAAAAAGTACCTGCTTGTTGGCACAATCAGGTTGCCCCTTTATCTCCCATGTGAGACTCACAAGTGCCATCAACATAGCACAGTAGTGATGGTATATCCACCTGCAAATGCATAGATCTGCTTTAAGCAAAAGCGTAGTGAACACGAACATGTGCCACATTGTGACACGGACACAGGGTGTCTTACATGCAACTCTGTCAAATTTAATCATGAAGACAACTATATGTGTGTAAGTTTGTAAATAACATGAATACATAAAATTGACCAAACCATTCATATCTTGTTTCACTTTGCAGTGTGTGCTTGAAGTTGTATGATCCAAGTCTCTTTACTTTTCATAAAAGATGTGGATAATCAAAAGGTAACATGTTGTTTAAATTTTAGTGCATGTAATAATATGAAGTAGTGACATTGTGTACAGAAAGGGTAATTGGCTGCTACAAGATGTACTAAGCATTAGTATTACACAATTTTATCCAAAACTAACCAAACACAATTCATTTCAAGCCATAAACATGTATAAAAGACTATTGTAAAACTTGTTACCGGTTATCAAGATTACCATGAGTCCATCAACAATGAAGGATGCAATCATCTGTCTTCCTATAACATGAGTCTATGACATAAACAATGAACAAAAGGCTAGTTGGTGTACCGACATAAGTTTAACAGGTACTTTAATACTCTCCTAGTAAAGTCAGAAAAGATTGTTTCTTGTCAAGAAGAATATCTCCATAAAAGTTCTTCCATGAGGAAGTTTGATCAAATTGTAGCTAGAGTCCAATAATAAATTTAAAGAGAAAAAGCTCAAGAACAAACTGTAAGCAAACACCAAAAGAGATTTCATTTAGATATATACATATACCTCAAAAGAGGCACATGGAAAAAAAACGGAGTATGGCATTATATGTTTTTGATGTAATTATAAATGTAAATTGTTTATATCTTTGCACTGAATTAGACTAGCAAGGTCAGTTCATATTCTCCCTCAACTGTAAGATAAAAAATATGAGAGGATGATTTTTGTTACCAAGGGCGAATGTCACTTCCATTCACTCTCAATATGTTTTCTCGCAAAGCCAAACTTGTATAGAGCAACAACAGCCAAGCCTGGAGAAAGCAAAGACAATCTATTAACTAAGGAATATATGAGAGACGCAAGATCCTAAAATATAAAGATTAGATGCAATATGAAGTTGTCGGTAGCTTACTACCTGGTAGAGCTGAACTGGCAATGCTGGCATGCATCCATCCCAAATCTGAGATCTTAAAATAAGTAGAATGGATGGAAACAGAAGAAATAAAAAGGCTGTTCTATCCTGTAAAAGAAAATTGTGAATTATATTTTTGAGGAAATATGATGTCATCCATCAAGGCATACCACATATTAACACCTACTTGGCTACTTGAAATAATTGATTGGATAATCATACATGTGTATTTGCTTACTCCAGTATGTAAGAGGAACCTTAAAACACTCTTAAAATGATTAATGTTCTATAAAGAAATTAAGAGCAAAATTATCATCAGATATCCACTATATCTCTGAAAGAGAGATGATTTTGAAATGTAGTGCTTCTGTACTCTGTCACCATAAGATACCTTTGAAGTTGAACAGAAAATTCTATAAGACAACTATAAGACCAGCCATGCTTTATGATGGATCATTGTTGGGCAATCAAGAAACATGTCCAAAAACTTAATTTTAGCTGAAATGAGAATGCTATGATGGATGATGGCAATACATTAAAAGATAGGACACAAAATGAGTACATCCGTGGGAAGTTAGAGGTGGCGTCAATTGATGACAAAATGAGATAAAATCGTCTTAGGTAGTTTGAACAGGTGCAGCCAAACCAGTAGATGCTCTGGTAAGAATGAACGATAAGATACTAGTTAAATGTACCGTTAGGAATAGAGATAGGCCTAAACAAGCATAAACTGAAGTTTTAAAGAAGGATATGTATTCGTTAGTGTTACATAGAACATGGCCCTCAATAGAGGTGAATGAAGAAAACGATTCAAACAGCCGCCAACAAAATTTGGGACAGAGGCTTTGTTATTGTTGTTGTTGTTGAATGTTGGGGACAAAACTTAACCGTGACAGAAGGAATATCTCCATCTCAAAGCCAAAAAAAACGAATCTCAAATGTTGTCGTCTTGAGGATATTTGTGTAGGATGTGTACATCTTGACCATTCCCAAACCCTGCATTAGCTAGAGCCTAGTGGCGCCTGGGAAACCCTTAAAGTTGATTAGATGTTTTTGATAGGATTACACGGTGGTGGTACTATCACAATTTTATATATCACACATTATGGACTATGACTTGCCATAGAGTTTCTCCAAGTACAAGAATGTAGTAGTGCTAGTAGCATTTCCTTATTACTATGCTGCATTTTGAACTTCTCATCAGACATTTAATCATCTTTCATGGTTGCTAGAACTCCATGTGAAACAAACTATGTGAAAGCACAACAAAGTTCGACGGGACTGCTTGGCTTTCAGTGTTGTTCTTGAAAACCTTGAGAATGGATCAAGATACCGTTTACTAGCAAATATCCCCCAGAAGAAATTCCATTATCAAATATAATCGCTAGCTGACAATTTTCATAAAGAAGGTTTTATAGTTCATTTATAAACAAGACTGTTGGAGCAACCACAATTTATGTTTGTGTTACTCCCTTGCCTGTGCAAATAGAAGTTTGTTCTTCACAGGAAACCCTTCACATTCACACCAATATTCTTGTATCACAAGGGTAAAAACTAATTTCACTTACCTGTGAATCCAAAATCAACATCAGAACCATCAGCCTTATACTCGATACCAGGGATTCTATCTTCGAAATATGATAAATTATAAATATTCTCTGCTTTAGGTGGAGTACCGATAATCAACTTACCTTGTAGCTGTTGTACTCTTCTTTCATTTTCAGCCGAACTTCCTTCCTAGTTGCCCGAACATTCACAGGTCCAAGAAACATCTCCAGGAATCGCCCTGATATCACAACATGCACAGTTGAACCAAATCACTAAGGCCAGTTTTGGGAGTGCTGCTGCTTTTTGAAAAGCAGCAGCAGCAGCTTTTGAAAGCAGTCTCCCACCTGCTTTCAAAAGCTGCCAAAAATTGAACTAGCTTTTTTTTTAACAAATCGATAAGCTTGTTACAAAACAGCTTTTGGGACTGCTTTTTCAATAATAAAAAGCAGCAGCAGCCATGATAAGCAATCCAAGACACAGCCTAAGACAAGTCATTAGTAGGGAAGAGGAAGAGGAAGGACCACAAAATAAACCAAAATCTACAAATGAAACAATACCATGATCTTTGTTTGGAAGAATTGATGCCACATCCCCTTCTTTTATGAGGCACCTTGCCCTGTATAGTTCTTCATCTATCTGAAAACAGTAATATCAGAAGAAAGCCTATGTTAGTACGGATAGAAAATAACCACCTCTAATTTCAGCATGCTTTTGAGAAAGAAATCATGATTCTCGTAAGAACTAATTAGATGATTGAGATCTTAAAATTTTTGTAACCATGAATCAAAAAGATATATATTTTTAAAAATTGATCATATCCATGTACACAATGATCCATCTTTTACATAGATTTCCTATAAACAATAACTGGAAATTGCTGAGAAACCCAATTTCAGGGTTGGTTTGTATGAAAAACCCACCCGCAGGATGGCTTTTATGAAATGCCCATAATTATATAATTTCACGTTAAATATTCCAAGATTCCCTTTAGATGCTATGTATTTACAAAATTGACATTTTCATAGTACCAAAAATATCCCTCCGCGCAAATTTGGTCATATATATATATATATATATGATTTTGAATTAAAAACTCAGATTTGGATTGCGATTTTCGTTTCTTCTTCACGAGAGATCTGAATTACATTGCTCCCATCTTCAGCAGAGATCACAAAGATCGTTCGTAGTTCACTGTGATTTTCTTCAGTCGAACATTGATCATCGCTTACCATCATCGCTCATCATCGTCATCATCATCTTCGTGGAGAGATTTGAAATTTTTCGGCGATTAGGTTAATTGTGGAGAGAAGATCTTCGTTCACTGTGATTTTCTCGAAATTTTTGCTGAATTTGAATTTGTTATGAAGATTTATAACTGAGAAACGATTAGAGAGATCTTTAATCTCGTTCTTTTGTGCGAATATGAAGGCGACTGATATTCGACGTGCTAACATGACTGGAATGGTCATCCTCCGTTCACTTGTCACAGAGAAAGAGCATTCTCCGTTATATTTAGACAGAGAATGATCATTCTCCGTTAGTTTTGGACGGAGAATGACCAATTCCCTTGAGAATGACTATTCTCCGTGAGTTTTAGACGAAGAATGATCATTCTCATGCGTTTTAACACTGGAAATGCCATTCTCCGTATAATTTAAAATGAAAAATGACATTCTCTGTATAATTTAAAATGGAATATGGTCAACGCATGAGAATGCCATTATCCGTGTAATTTAATACGAAGAATGTCATTATCCGTTTAAATGAAACAGAGAATGACATGTCATTCTCCGTATAATTTAAAACGGATAATGGCATTCTCATGCGTTTTAACACTGGAAATGTCATTCTCCGTATAATTTAAAACGGAGAATGACATCCTCCATGTAATTTAAAACGGAGTATGGTCATTCTCATGTGTTTCAACGCATGAGAATGCCATTATCCGTGTAATTTAATACAGATAATGTCATTCTCCGTTTAAATAAAACGGAGAATAGTCATTCTCATGCCTTAAAACACTGGAATGACTATTCTCCGTGTAATTTAACACGGAGAATGACATTCTCAGTTAGTTTAGACGGATAATAATCATTCTCTGTTAGTTTTAGACGGAGAATGATCAGAAATGTGTTGTTCTGTTTTGTGATCTCTTCTGTTTTTATGTTATCGGGGGGGGATGGATTCAAGTTGTTTAGTTAATCTTTGTTTCAAGGGAGACCTAGTTTCCTGTCGTGTCACCTATGAATGTACCGTGGTATTAACACGGTGAATGGTTATTTTTTGAATATATTTCTTACATTTCTTTCTTTTTTTTAACACATTTCTTACCTTTTTGATATCAATGGTGCTATTTTGAAGTCTGTTATGTCTACTGTTTCCAGTTTTTTGACTGCATAATGGACACTCTCCGTGTTATTTAACACGGAGAATGACCAAAGAGTGACGAAAAATGACCATTCTCCGTCATTATTAAACGGAAAATGACCATTCTCCGTGATTTTATTATAGAAGACACCGCAGATGTTACAAAAGATACAGACACAGAAAAATAAAATTCAAACAGAAGGTATAGAAAGAAGTTCTTTTATTAATATGTCTACAAAGGATCTATTACAGATTCAGAAAGACTCATACTGTTATTCTACAAAGGATCTATTACAAAGACTCATATTGTTCTTCTACAAATGATCTATTACAGATTCAGAAAGGCCTAAAGAAGTCTAGAATGGGGTTAATCTTCACAGAAACGCAACCCTTATTCTTCTTGGTGCACATACTAGAAGATGGATCTTCATCGAAGCGTATTCCTCCACAGGGCA
Source organism: Iris pallida (assembly GCA_029216955.1). Lineage (NCBI taxonomy): Eukaryota > Viridiplantae > Streptophyta > Magnoliopsida > Asparagales > Iridaceae > Iris > Iris pallida. The sequence continues at coordinate 14,688,041 of JANAVB010033011.1, read as the reverse complement.
GAGCACAACCTGTGGCTCTTCAAGCATAACGGACTGCTAGACCGTTACTGAGAAGGGCATAGCAGGACCCCCAACTTTTCGACAAAGCACGAGGACTGCCAAGATGTTGTTCATGTTCGAACAAGGTGTTCCAATGCATCTCGATATTCACTACTACGTGTTCTTCTACAAGGACATAACTACTTTGAACGAAGAGATCCATAGCCAACAACCAACTGATGCCAGGCCAGGGTCCTCTTAAAGCTAAGTCAGGGTCGTGCATTCATAATGAGAATGCTATGAAGATGATGGAATTTGCTCCTCAAGAAACCCCTTTTTATAGGCCATATTGGCCAATAAATGCAAATGAACCTAATAGTCAGCATAATGAATCTCATTTAATAAGTTCGCTAGAAGCGGATGCCATGCCACAAACTCCTCAACTTCTCCCAATAAAGAAGGTGGCAATTAAGAGTTGTTCAAATACAGTCATTAAGGAAAATGCAAAGTCCTACCACCCCTCACACACGGAGAATGTCATTTTTCGTATTTTTATACACGAAAAATGCCATTAAACGTGTAATTTAAAACGGAGAATGGTCATTCTCATGCGTTTTAACACTGGAAATAACTATTCTCCGTGTAATTTAAAACGGAGAATGACATTCTCCGTGTTAAATTACACGGAGAATAGTCATTCTTATGCGTTTTAACACGGAGAATATCATTATCCGTGTAATTTAACAAGGAGAATAACATTCTCCGTGTAATTTAACACGAAAAATAATATTCTTCGTTTTTATACACGGAGAATGTCATTAAACGTGTAATTTAAAGCGGAGAATGGTCATTCTCATGCGTTTTAACACTGGGAATGACCATTCTCCGTGTAATTTAAAACGGAGAATGACATTCTCCGTGTTAAATTACACGAAGAATAGTCATTCTTATGCCTTTTAACATTAAAAATATCATTATTTGTGTAATTTAACAAGGAGAATGACATTCTCCGTATTTTTATACACGGAGAATGACATTCTCCGTGTAATTTAACACGGAGAATGATATTCTCCGTTTTTATACACGGAGAATAGTCATTCTCATGCGTTTTAATACATAGAATTCCATTATCCGTGTAATTTAACACGGAGAATGACATCCTCCGTGCAATTTAAGACGGATAATGGTCATTCTAAAACGCATGAGAATGCCATTCTCCGTGTAATATAGCACGGAGGATGCCATTCTCCGTGTAATTTAACACGGAGAATGGCATCCTCCGTGCTATATTACACGGAGAATGGTTTTCTCCGTGTAATTTAACACGGATAATGAACATTCTCATGCCTTTTAACACGGAGGATGCCATTCTCCGTGTAATTAAAACGGAGAATGTCATTCTCCGTGTTAAAATTACGGAGAATGGCATCCTCCGTATAATTTAACACGGAGAATAAACATTCTCATGCGTTTTAATACTGAGAATGACATCCTCCGTGTAATTTAACACGGAGAATGACATTTTTTATTTAAATTACACGGAGAATGACATTCTCCGTGTAATTTAACACGGAAAATAAACATTCTCATGCGTTTTAACACGGAGAATGTCATTCTCCGTGTTTTTATACAGAATCATAAACATAACTTAAAATTATGCCTTCTTTTTGCACTTCTTGTTGCTTAGCATCGTTTTTCTTTTCCTTATGTGGAACTTTCTTAGTTATCCGTTTTCGTGGTTTTTCGTCATTTCCTTTTGGATTTTCTGCAACTGTCTTCATTTTCTCCACAACTGGTATATCTTCTCTAACTGGTGATGCTGCCGGTGATGATGCTGTCTGTGATGCCGACATGGGGTGAAGATTGCGAATGGAGAGGAAGGTTTGAAGATTTTGGAGGAAAAAAATATAGATTCGAAACTGAGCGGCGTATGGAAGAAGAGGAAGAATCGAAACATTTTTTTTTGAAGAGTAGGGTTCGGGGTGTTTTCAATAAATTAGAAGGGCAAAAAGGTCATTCAGAACCCGTTTTATATATTTATCGTTAATTCTAGACACGCGATGAAATGTTATTTTGCGGTGGATTTTACATAAAACTTTTGCAATTTTTGGGCATTTCATAAATTTTCCCAAACAATAACTATTATATGCTACTGATTCTGAAAATCCTATACTATCACCAAAATGTTTGATTTTGTTATACGAGTCCTTTACAGTTTTTAAAAGTTCAACCTAAATTTCACGACTATATTCTCTAGCACCATAGTTTTCTTACAGTCCAATAAATCTTGGAGGCGAACGACTAAAGTACGTTTGAACCTTTCAAAACTTCATAAACATGATTTCAATAAGATTAAGATAATTATTTTAATTGAATTCTTAGATGAACTAATAGGATCATAAATATCTTCATATCAGGATACTGGAAATTTTTGATAATCTAAGAGAGTGTGTGTGTGTATAATCGTAAATAGCAAAGTCTATTGCCATATTATTAGTATTTATAATCAAAGATTTACAAGATAATTGTTTACAACCATAAGAATATCTCTAGCTAACCGTTATAGTCTTTAAATTTTTAAAAAAAAGAGGAAAAGCTACCTAATCTTGGTTAGTCAGGTTTGGTTTACAACACCCTTATCTAATGATAAGGACAAGGGTCTGATACGCCCCTGCAAGATGGAGGAGCTGTCGATGACACCAATCTTGGACTGGAATCGAAGATACATGTTTTGGACAAGGGCTTGGTGAGCATGCTTGCAAGTTGTTACTTTGTGGAGATGTATAGCACTTCAAGCATACCCGCATGTACCCACTAGCGAACAGAATGATAATCCAGTTAAAGATGCTTCATTCTGGAATGGAAAACAGGATTTGTGCATGCATATGTTGTCGACGGATTGTCACATTGAATAGTCATCGACAGAGATCACTTGTGACCGAGCTCATGCTAAAGATTCTCTATTTAATCAAAATTAACCAGATCTCCCTATCTTTTAGTTAATGTCTCTCTATTGGTTAATTAAAGATAATCTTTTTGTTATAAAAATTATCTTGTAAATCTTTGAATATAAATACCAATATATATAGCAATAGACTTTGTCATTTACCATCATATACAATCTACTATATGGTATCACTAGTCTCTTGGCTTCATTGTTGTTGATCGCCAATAGACTCAAATGCTAATTCTAAAGTCATCCAACACTAAATCCATTATTTCTCTTCATGCAGTAGCTAATTTTCCCTTGAAGCCAACTGATAGGAATTATTTTCGTTAGCGTCAGCAAATAACAACCGCAAACCCACCGCCTCAAACTTTGGCCAACAAGTCCGATCCACATCTAACGCAGAATGACATCGTCAAGACCAGCTGATTCTAGACGCCATTATAACATCTAGCTTTGAAGGGGTGTTGTCAACAATCATCACAAAAACCACACTGCAACCAAAGCATGGATACAAGTCGAGATTGTGTACACTCACGGGTCATCTTCCTCACAAAACAAGTCCATGATTACTAAGAAGGGCATAAATCACCGACAGAAAACATGAAGGTGATGAAATCATTCTTTGATGATTTGAAATTGGCAGATAGTCCTATTGCTGAGACGATTTTGTACTTATAGGAAGGGCATCTTCGAGATTGTGTACGCTCACGGGTCAGCTTCCTCAAGAAACAAGTCCATGATACTAAGAAGGGCATAAATCAACAATATAGAACATTAAGGTGATGAAATCATTCTTTGATGATTTAAATTGGCAAATAGTCCTATTGCTGAAGACGATTTTGTACTTATTGGACGGTGCTGGTCCAGGCTATAACTCACTCTGTAATTATGGCACTACGTGTTAACCATTCGGATTAGTCATTCAGTAAAGTTCAGAAAAAGTTCGTGGACCACAAACTAGCTCTCAAACAACAAAAAGTGACCAATAATTGCCACATCCCTGCTACATATTACAACAAAAAAGGCCAGTAACAGTCAGGCGGCAAGGAGTTGCCATTAGTCCAGCTCCTCTTCACGTTCCAACTCAGTTCCAACGTATTAGCATCGTGATCAAGGACCTCCTCAACTTACAGGTCCCATTCTTTGTCAAATATGCGACCACAAGGGGCATATCGCCCAAAAGTGATAGTTCCTAACAAATGCAGCTGTTGAGATAAACCAATCCACTGCCAAGGCCACAACTTTGCTCAGGTGGCAAAAATATGGCTTGTAGACTCTGTTGCCTCTCACCATGTCAAAGGGCCTTCAAAATATGAATCTCTATGACGAGTAAAAATCTCCCATATTGGTTACTTACAAATATCAACAAATTCTGATTCTCTTTATTTGAATAATATGCTTTGTGTCCCTCATATTAAACATATTTGCTTTCAGTTGCTAAACTCTACAAATCAAATAACATGTCCCCTGAACTTTTTTACATTGCATGTGGCGGTGAAGGATCTCAAAGTAGGACCACTACTGGTCAAAGGAGGGAATAGAGATGATGTGTATGAGTTGCTGATGATTGTTGCGCCATCAATCATGTGTTTTCTCTTAAATAAGAGCGAGAGAAGCCTATGGCATCATTGCCTAAGGTAGCCATCCATTAGGACATTGTCTTCGGTTCTTAAAATTCAAAAATGTCGGGCGTTTCAAGTTCTTCCATTTCACCTTCCTGTGATGCGTGTTTTTGCAATAAAAGCCATAAACTTCTTTTTGGCATTGGTCAGCTCAAGGCCTCTTGAGTTAATTTATTGCTATGTTTGGAGGCCATCTCCTACAACTTCTATCGACGTATTCAAATTCTATCTAGTTCTTGTGGATCACTTTACTAAATCCTGATGCTTTTATCCTACAAAGAGAAAGTAGGATGCCTATATCCCCAAGTTAAGTCTGTAGTAGAAAAATTCCTTCAACATTAAATTATCTCTATCTACTCAGACAATGGAGGTGAGTACACAAAATTAACATCCTATTTTAACTCTCATGGTATTTCAAACTTCACTACTCCTCGCCATTATCCTGAGCATAATGGGATGGCTAAATGACATCATCACCATATTAAAGAAATCAGGTTGGCTTTATTACATGATATTCCTATTCCTCAATTGCCTCTTCCTTTCTTGTCTCATACTTTTCAAACAACTACATATCTAATAAATCATCTGCCAACCATAATTCTTCACAACAAAAGTTCCTTTAAAAATTATTTTGTAGCTCTCCTAATTATCAAAAGCTCAAGTCTTTTGGGTCAAATATTTTCCTTGGCTGAAGCCATATAATCAGAAGACTTACAGATGTGCATTCCTTGGTTATTCTACAACTCAAAGTGCATACAAGTGTCAGGATCATGTTACTAAAAATATATTGGGCTTTTGATATATTCAATCTATTTAAAATTACTTGTAGTTTTCTACTATTTAAAACATGGATAATATTCCAAATAATATCGAAATTTGAAAGTGAGACAAATCCGTTTTCAAGTCCTGGTATATGACACCACCTTCTTATAGGTCTTACTCCACAATGTTCAACCTTCAATGTCGTCTTAGATTCCAAGGCCACATACACATCTTCTCTCTCCTATATCAGCCGCACACTACATACACATATTCTCTCTCCTATATCAATCGCACCACAAATGGAATTGACCCCACCACATGAAGTGCCACCCCTCTATGTCCTCAAAGTCCACAAGCTGCAACTTTACTACAACGCCTCTAATAGCATAGCATAGAGTTTTTCCTGCATCCTCAAAGTCCATCTTCACATATTATTGCCTCAAATTCACAGCACGAGAATCCCACATCCGTATCCCACCTCCTCCTACAAAACAACATACTTTAAGGCGGTCAAGCAAGTATGATCCTACGAATTTTGTTCTCACTATCACAAAGCATCCACTACCTTCAACCAGAAAAATCTTATCCGTGTCAAGCATCTAAAGGCATTGAATGTAGAGCAATGTGGAGTGGAACTTGTAAGAAGGTGGTAATGATATATCATGAGTCAAAAGCGGATCAACGATTCAACATGACTCCAAAATTTGATATTATTTTAAATATTATCCATGTTTTAAAGAGTAGAAAAAAGAAATTTATTTCCAAGATTGAATATATCGAGAAACCAATATTTTTTTAATAACAACATCCCCACCACAGAGAAGTTGCCACCTCTTTATGTCCTCAGAGCCCACAAACTACAAACCTTGCTACAACGCAACTAATAGCACTAGAGTTTCTCACGCAACCTCGAAGTCCATCGTCACAAGTTATTGCCTCGTGTTCACAACATGAGAACCCCATATCCGACCTCCTCCACCTCCACCTCCACCTATGACAACCCATCTACAAAACAACATACTTATAAGGCGGCCAAGCAAGTATGATCCTACAAAATTTATTCTCACTATCACAAAGCATCTGCTACCTTCAGCCGGAGAACCATCTTACCCCTCTTAAGCATATAAAGATATTGAAGGTGGAACATTGTGTAGTGGAACATGTAAGAAGGTGATGATAATATTCCAAAGTCAAAAATGGATCAATTTGACTCCAAATTACAATATTGTTTGGAATATTATTTATGTTTTAGAAGTATACAAAAGAAATAAATAGGATATATCGAGAGACCAACATTTTTTAGTAAACATCCCCAACACATAGAAGTTGACACCTCTCTATGCCCTCGAAGTCCACAAACTACAACCCTTACTACAATGCCACTAATAGCACTACAGTTTTCCTGCAGCCTCAAAGTCCATCCTCACAAGTTATTGCCTCAAATTCCCAGCATGTTAATCCCACATCCCTATCCCACCTCCTCCTCCTACACCTATGACAAACCATTTACAAAAACAACATACTTATCAGGCAGCCAAGCAAGTATGATCGTACAAAATTTGTTCTCCCTATCACAAAGCATCTGCTGAAGATAGCGGATGAATATAATGTAATGCTTAGAAATGACAATTGAGACTTGGTTCCTCCTGATGGGAAATAAAATCGAGTGGGAAGCGAGTGGGTTTTCCGAATCAAAAGGAAGGCTGATGGATCAGCTAACAAGTTCAAGTTCAAGGCTCAAATTCTGGGAAGGGATTTCAACAAAGATCGGATCTCGACTACACCAAAACCTTCATTCTTGTTGTCAAACTCAACAACTATATGACTTGTTTGTATGCCCAGCCTTTGCACATGGCTGGCCTTTGCAACAACTGGTAGTCAATAACGCTTTACTCCAAGGTACACTTGACATGAGGATGAAGTTTAAATGAATCAATCTACTGAAAAATGGATGATCATCCTGATTATGTATACAAACTGGAGAAAAAATGTCAATGGGCTAAAGCAACCTCCATGAGCATAGTACAAAGAACTCGATGACTTTAACAATATATATATGTTATGTCATGTCACCACACCAGAAAATGGGCCTAATGGATGCCACGAGGTGTGCAGGTCATATCCTACAGTGGGCATGCTCATCTAAGATTTGTGCTTGTCCTTGCGTCATAGTCTTTTGTCGCTCATCATGTCTATCCTAGTTGTTCATCTCCGTAACCAAGAAGAGGGTTTGCACGGTAAAGGGATACATATCTACTTGTCCCCCGAAAAAGGTCAGTGTTTTTGAGATCGTTACATATATATATATATATATATATATATATATATATATAGCCCCGCGGGAGCCCCGTCATCCTCAACCGTTGGACCAAGCGGACGGGCGCGTGGCCCTACACTAGCCCCCCGATTCGATGGTGCAGGGGGGGACGGAACTTTGGCGGAGACTCGCGGGCGCGACTTTTGATCCGCGGGCCATGCAAGCCGAGAGGTTGGAGATATCCTCCCTAGCGGTTGTCAGTTCTAGCCATGAGAGAAGCAATTTAATTTCCTAGTGGAAATTAAATTGGTACAAACGGTGGAGCGGGCCATGCAAGCCGAGAGGTTGGCCTTCGGGCTTGTGTTGTGTTGGCCCTGCAGGGCCGAATCATGGGCCATTAGGTGGCCAAAAATTGTAATAAATAAATTAACATTCCAATATATATATATATATATATATATATATATATATATATATATATATATTTTGGAAAAAGGGTAAATTTTATTCCACTATCATCGCAATAGGTTACAACATAGAGATACAGTCCCAACTCAGGGGGACATTACTAGTACATCTGACTCAATGTTTTGAAGGATGCCCACTGGTGTAGTGGACAGCCCCTCATAAATGCGCCGGTTCCTCTCCTTCCAGACATGCCAAACAGATGCAGCAAGTCTCAATCTGGCACATCTGGCCCAGCTCTGCTCCTGGCCCCTGCAATCACCAATCCACTTAAGGATTTCTCTGAAGTCCCGCTCCCTTCCAACCCCTCCCAAGTGTCTCCGGCTCTGCTCCGCCCAGATGCTCCATGCCACGTGGCACTGAAAAAACAGATGCCCAATGGATTCATTCTCTGTCTCACACAAAACACACTTAGGGTCAGGGACAGGGACCCCGAACCGAAGTAGTCGGTCCCTAGTGAGTAACCGGCCCAGCACCAGTTTATAAGCAGACAGTTGCATCTTCCTGGCAAGCCCCTTCCCCCAGACAAAGTCGTACTCCTCAAAATCATCGAAGTGGGGGCGAACAAGGTCGTAGCAGCTGCTAAATCTGAACTCCCCCGCACCCTCCGAGCGGCTGGGAGGGGCCCAAACCCAGACATCAGACAGTGCCGTAGGAGTGATCTGCACCTGTCTGATCTCCTCACCTAACTGAGCAGTGAAACGATACTCCTCTGGCCGCCAAATATATATATATATATATATATATATATATATATATATATATATATATATATATTTGGAACATTGAATTAAAAAGCGCGCCTAGGCGTGCGTCTAGGAACAAGCCAGGCGCACCACCTTAAAAAAGCGCGCGCCTAGTGTAGAAAGGCGCAAGCTCCAGGCACTCAACAAGGCTCGCCTAGGCGTAATATATATATATATATATATATATATATATATATATATATATATATATATATATATATATATATATATTCCAACCTTCTATATACATGTCATATAGTTTATGGGCTTTATTGGAAAGTATAGAAATTATTGTCATTAATATTATTGTGGGTTTTAGATTGTTTTCTAAATTAGAATGTACTTCTATATTTAAAGGCTTATATATATATGTGGTTTGTATATTATATGTATATAGTTTGAATTATTTATATCTAATGGGCTTTTAGATTGTTATATATATATATATATATATATATATATATATATATATATATAAAGAATAATTTTGTGCCTATAATTAGTGATATTTTCAAAAATTTTGGACTTCTATGTAGCTAAATTTTTAAATGTAGATATTTTTTATATATAAAGAAAAAAGTGTGCCTAGCTTTCAAAAGGCGCGCCTTGAGCCTTGCGCCTAGCGCCTCAGGCTCCAGGAACCTTTGCGCCTTGGTGCGCCTTTCGCCTTTTAAAACTATGATTTGGAACAGGTAATTGTGTTACAAACTCATGGTCTGAAGGCCTACAAACTCGGTCCGAAGGTCCGCACCCATACTTGTATCTCACCGCATCCGGCCCGCACTCACATTTATTCCTCCACATGAAAATAAATGTGTTTCTTCCGTTGCTCGAACCTGTAAAAGTTTGGAATAGGTAAATTATTTGCTACCTCGACTTAAGCACGGAGTAGACTTTATTACAAAATATCGCACATCGCATCACGCACTGCATCCTCCAGGTACAGGTTCTCACCCTACAGCCTCCAATCCTAGCAGGATAATCCCGGTATGCTCCCAGGCAGAATCCTTCCTCCTGGATGCATAAATCCCAGGTCTTCTCTCTCTCTCTCTCTCTCCCCCCGACCGTAGCCTAGTGGTTATTCCGCGAACACCCGGAGGAGCCGGCAGGGTTCGAGCCCCCCCCCCCCCCCACTAACACTAGGGTGTAAACCCGTGAAGAGTGTGTGTGTGCGTGTGTGTGTGGGGTGGGGGGGGGGGGGGTCAATCTCGCCCCATCCATGTCTTGATCATATCAATGTATACTTATCAAAATCAATATCATTTGTTAAGTGAAATCCAAGTGACAGAAGTTGAGTCTATGTGAATTAATACATGCATTTTTGTCACTTTGATTTCACTTGCCGCATGGGAAAGAACTATACAATCTGCTTGTTTTTAAGTTCAGAAATTTTCATATACAGTAAAGAAATTTAACTCAATTACAAAAAAGAGGAGAGGTTTAGGAAAATTGCGGATGGGGTAAAGGTGCGACATTGGAGTTGGCGTGCGACGGGGACACGCCATTAGCGTTGGCGCGTGCAGGCCGGACGCGCCATCAGCGCTGGCACGCGCAGGCCGGACCGATCACGTCGAAGGCATTTTTTTTGTCAAAAATACTAATTAGTAATTCCCGTCGATGGAGGCGGTCACGCCGAAGGGATTTACTTATTCTGGCAATTCCCCACACGCCAAATAAAATCAGTCAGAAGAAACCCACCACCAAAATATTCCTCTTCAAATACTCTTCTACTCCCTCTCATCCACCACCGCCGTGACCGCCTCCATCGGCGTCAACTACGGCGCCTACAACGACAACCTCCCTCCTCCCTTCCAGGTCGCGTCCTTCCTCAAATCCCGCACCACCATCGACCGCGTCAAGCTCTTCGACTCGAACCCCGACTTCATCCGCGCCTTCGCCGGCACCGGCATCTCCCTCGCCATCACCGCCCCCAACGGCGAGATCCCCAGCCTCTCCAAGCCCCCCGGCGCTGTGCCTAGCTGGCCTCCAGCGTCCTTCCCTTCCTCTCTGCCACCAACATCTCCCTCATCCTCGTCGGCAACGAGATCATGGCCACCGCCGATTGCGCGTGCCAGCACTGATGGCGCGTCCGGCCTGCACGCGCCAGCGCTCATGGCGCGTCCCCCATTGCACGCGTCAGCGCTCATGGCATGTCCCCCGTCTCTCTCCCCAGCTCCCGTCGCACGCCAACTCCAATGTCGCATCTTTATCCCATCCGCAATTTCTCTAAACTTCTCCTCTTTTTGTAATTGAGTTAAATTTCTTTACTGTATATGAAAATTTCTGTTTTAAGTTCTATACAATTGGGAATGTCCGGATCATGATATTGGGTGCCAATTGGATGGCCGAGATTAACATAACATAATGTGTTTTGCCCAGTGGAAACCTCTCTCTCTCTCTCTCTCTCTCTCTCTCTCCCCCCCCCCCCCCCCCCCCCCCCCCCCCCCCCTCCTTCCTCTTCAACAAAAGAGGTGATATTTCTTCATGTTGCCTACAAATCATCAAATTACCTATTCATAATGTTTCCTTCTCTCGTCTTCAAATACCAACTCAGTAGCAATAAGAATAAAGTCCATATTCAACCTCTACAACTTTCATATAATGCATGCATGGTCTTTTATCTAAAAATCTCCTCTCCCCTATAAAAATCGCATCTTTCCAAAAGAGAGAGAGAGAGATAGAGAGAGAGAAAAAGAGGGTTATTCTTGCAAAGGCGGCGCCTTTGTACCTTCTCGAGGGCTTTGGGATCGACGGCGGAGGATCGACGGCGTGCGGCGGAATCGACGGCGGACTGGACCCTCTTGAGGTCCGACTCGAGAGCCAGTGCTCTCTGGCGGAGCTCTTGCTCCTCGGTCCACGTCCTGGCGATGAGCGCCGAGGCCGACTCCTGCAGCTCCCGCGTCAGCTCCCCCAGCCGAGCCGCCTCCTCCCACAGCCGTCTCTCCTCTTCGTCACCACCGGAGGCGGCGTCGTTGGTTGGCGGCGGCGTCATCTCGGCGCCACGTGGAGTTTGCTTCCTTCAATTTCTCGTGTCTTCTGGAGGGAAAGAGAGAGAAAATAGGTCCAGAAGTACCAAAGGGTTGGATTGAGTGGGTGATGACGGGATGAGGGGGAGCTTATTTATTTATTTTATTTGAAATTTTATATATGGATTTTTTTTAAATTTGTATGAAAGAGGACGAATTTAGAAAAAAAAAATTCCTAGAAAAGAGAACGGGACACCAATTCCACCAAATGCATCTCTATCTCTATCCCTCTCTGTATATAAGCTAGTCGACTGATTTTGTATTATAGAACCAAGTTATGTTATATAGGTTGGATTTAAATTGAATAGTTAAAATTAAATGACTTAAAAAGATGGTGGAGGCTTTGAATCTCAACCACTAAATTTTAATCCAAGTCCAACCGTAAAACATAGGATGGTTCCCTGGTAAAAAATCAGCCAACTAATATTCGATTTAAAATTTTCAATAAATATTTTCGATTTGGTATCATTCGTACTATATTTTTTGTGATATCATTAATAAATAGTTTGCTATAAATATTTTTGCTTTAGTATCATCCATTCTGACAACTTCAAGTTTTCTCTAAAAAGATCTTCTCTTTATCAAATGACATAATATATGGAACATTGCAAAATTCTTGTACTTCGAGTTGTAAGTCATGTAATTTCCTTCATTGTAATAAAATCCATTATTTGTAGTCATGTTATTCTTTTGGCCTAAGCCATTGTAAACTCCGTTGCAAATTATCAATAAAGATAATATTTTTTATATGTCTTGTGTCTATCAACTTTTATGCTTATTTTCTACTGCAATGACTTTGATTCTGAGATTATTTTACCGTATGTGTTTGTTCTTGTCTTGTACAAGTACGATTTAGACTTGTACGACATCACGTCCACTGACAACTTTTTGTTCTGCGGAACCGGCGCGTGACAAATTCAATTGTTTGATAGATCAAATATAAGACCAAAGTTGGGCACTTAGTTTTACATATAACAACTTTGGATATTTGCTAATTTTGCTCTCTTTTTCGGTAGCCTGCAGGCTCGTCTGCTAATTTAGCTCTTTCTTTTAGTAGCGGAGGATTTTCGGGAGTTATTATGGATAAAAAAGTTTCTGCAGGAGTTGAGACTAAAACATGAGTGGTACACGATGCTTTGTGATAGCCATAGTACAATTCACCTTTATAGTCGGTCTATGTACGTTGTAACTCAGTATAATTGGATCCGAGATGTGCTGGAGACAAAATGTGCGGAGCTTAAGAAATTACATATTGATAACAATGGAGCTGAGAATTGTTGGTGTTCGATGGGATTTCTATTTGGAGAATATCCTGGTGTGCGATGAGCACTACCTGTGTGTCAGGAAACCTCGAAAAATCGAAGATGACGGAAAGGAGCTCATCAAAGTTGGATATTGCACATATCACAACAGTATCAGAGGGGGCGACATATTGGCAACATGCCACCGTTGTAGTTGTGGGACGTTAAATTAGTCAAGAACCTTTTCTGGACAATTTGTGTGCTTGTAAGCATACTGCCGACATATCGACGACATACCGATGGCAATGCCGTCAGGTGGACTGAGTCAAATTTTCATTATTTAATTTGGTCCATTGGTTCGGTTTGAATGGTCATGATTGCTTAGTGATTGGGGGGACATAAATACGGATCTCCTAACCCTAATTATGATAGTCATTCGAAAGAGAAGGAGAGGGATTCTAAGGAGAGGGATTTGGTTTGATACGAAGGAGATTGTTTGAGGAGGCTCAAATTGATCCGTTCTCGTAATCTAGTTTTCAGTAAACATATTTATCTATTGTAAGCTATTTCTTAAATTTGAGTAGTTGTGGTGATTCACGTTGGATTGGTGGGAGAAGTTGAAGGGGAGACAGTTCACTAGTGAAGCCTTTTCGGATTGGACTCCGATTGTTCCGTTATTTTTTTCCATCAGAGTTCGTATTTATTTGTGTTTGATGTGCTTGTTTGTGTGGATATTACGGTCATGTGCAAGTTGTGCGCTTCATTTCGCTCCTTGACGGTTAACAGTCTATTCTGTTAGTTCCGTGTTAGTTTCCAACATTTTGTATAATATTTTGCACGGCAAATTTCCAAAATCTTATGCAAACACTGATTTTGGTAAGAATGATTTGAAGGTGGTCATTCTCCATAGGATAATAGTTCAAGATACGCCTATATCCTGATAAGTGAAAGTCATGTTTGAAATGAATAATGTAAATCATTGTGTTTTATTCATTATTTTTTTTCTCGAATTTATCAAGGTTATGTCCGACAACCACAGTGCTAAAAATATTTCTATAATTCAACTAGTCATCTTCACCTGCATCGTAAAAAACAAATTCTAATTTTAAAATAGTTTAAACATTATATAAATTTATTTTAATTAGGATCTGTTATAAATATATTTTTAGAAATTTGGATATGTGTTTAGTTAGATAATACATTTAGTTAGTTTAAATATAATTTAAATATTGAATATATTTTAGTATTTGTTATAGATGTTTATATTTGGGTATATATTGAGGTACTTTGAAGGATTTTAGGTTTTTTTAACTACGTTGGGACATACGTGGTAGTTATAAGAATTTTAAGATTTGTTTAAGGAGATACATGTGTGGTAATTTTTTGTATGAGTTAACAGAGGATGTATAAACAACTTTGACGGTAACCGTTTCCAAGCTGCATTATATATACATAGTTAGGTTCACGTGCGTTGTCTGTACAATTTTTTTATGATATTGTTAAATTTTTTGATAAAAATGTAAATTATATTAAATATAATTTGAATATATTTTAGTTAAGATTTGTTATAGATATGAATTTTTGTATATGTGTTTAGTTAGATAATACCATGTACTTAGTTTAAATATAATTTAAATAATAAATATATTTTAGATTTATTATATGTTTATGTAGTTAAATATTTTGATTTTTTTGAATTTAATGGAGGTAGAGATACGGCATAATACAGAAAATAGAAATTTTTTTGTGCCGGTAAAAATTTATAAGAAATTTGGTATATCTAAGAATCTGGGGGTAATTGGTTTGGGAGATAATTTAAGTTTGGAGTATTTGGATTGGGAGATAATTTCCGTCATGTACCATTTTTGTGAGACGGTCTGGCATAAACAGGTTTTTGTTGGTTTTTTTGTTTTAGTTTGTTTGGTTCGGTTCGTTGGTTTTTGTAGTTTTGTTTTTTGGTTGTTGGAGTCCAGTTTGGATTTGGTAATAGCATAAATATGCTATTACCAAATTCAGACTGAACTCCAACAATCTTCCCCTCCAGACTGTTAGCTAGATTAATACATTGTAGAACCAAACAAAAAAAAAAATCAAATAGACCAAAACAAAACAAAACAAAAAACCCAACAAAACCAATTTTCGCCGGACTGTTCGCTAGATTGACTGGCGAAAATTATCTTAGAGCAAAATTTATGTAGATAAAATTATAACAAAAGTACAGTTTCGTCCGAGCTCTCTAGTCCAGTGGTATTAAAGCGGACACGCGGAGGGACAGACAATGTTCGATTCCTCCAATTGTGTGTGTGTGCGTGGGATTCTAAAAAAAACATAAGTCTAGTTTCTGAAACAACAAGCATGACTTCTACGCGTTAGAGGTGAGCATTATTCGGTTTTGGACTGAAAATCGAACCGAACCGAACCGAATAAAATATTCGGTTCGGTTTAAAAAAAAATCGGTTCGGTTTCGATTTTGAAAATACTAAATTCTTATTCTTATATATATATATATATATATATATATATATATATATACAGAAAGCTTCTCCTACGGGAATAATTTACGGGACAAACTTACGGGATGAGAAAATATACGTATGGTTCTCTTCTTTATTTCTTTCACTTTAAAAATGTTAGATCTCTCCTTTAAAAAAAGGAACCTATCTCTATCTTAAAGATAAGTCTATTTATTTTTTAAATAGTGAAAAATTTATTTATTTATTCAAAAAGTAGAGATAAAAAAGTTAATTTTATAAATTTTTTAAAGTAGAGATGGATTGTTTTAAAAAAATTTATCTTTAAACGTAAATATCTTTTTAAAATGTTATTCAAAAAATATACTTAATATTAATGTTAATTTTAATATTATTTCTCATGTTAGTTTTTTGGTGCTAACTTTATTGTTGATATTAATTTTAATTTTAATTTTAATTTCAACATTAACATTAAGTTTAATTTAACATTAACATTAATATTAACATTAACATTAATATTAACATTAACATTAAAATGTAATATTAAAATTAAGATTAAGATTAATATTAAGATTAAGAATATAATTTAAAATTAAGATTAGAATTTAAATTTAGATTTAGATTTAAATTTATTTAAAAACAAAAATAAATTTAAATTTAAATTAAATTTAACATTAACATTAACATTAAAATTAAAATTAAATTAGATTTAGATTTAAATTTATTTTAAAACAAATTTAAATTTAAATTTAAATTAATTTTAACATTAACATTAACATTAACTTTAACATTAAAATTTAAATTAATGTAAACATTAAAATTAATATCAACATTAATATTAAGATTAACATTAAAATTAATATTTTAAATATAATTTTTAAAGGTATATTTATTTCTAAGGATAGATTCTTTTTTTAAAAAAATATATCTTTATTTAAAAAAATAAATGGAATAATTTATCTATCTCTATTTTTTAAAATAAATAAATTCCTCTGTGTTTAAAACTAAATTTATAGATAAGCCTTATTTTTTAAGATAGAAATATGTTTCTTTTTAAGAGTAGAGAGTAGAGATTTAAATATTAAAGAGAAATAAATTTCAGAAGAGAAACATACGTATATTTCTGTCAGATATTTTGAGTTTCTTTTCTCTCCGTAAGAAATTGCTCTATCCCGTAAACTCTTCCCGTAAACTTATCCCGTATAAGAAGGGGGCTGTATATATATATATATATATATATATATATATATATATATATATATATATATATATATATATATATATTTAAGCCCTCGAAACCTATGGTCTCAAAAAAGCTGACGCATACATGTTTCGGATTGCCAGCCTACTCTTGTCCAGTAGCCATTCTTAGTGGAGGAACGGGCTAAGAGAAAACGAATCAGCCCATTATTAATCCTTAGGGCATCAGTACAAAAAAATAAGAAAAAAGAAAATATATATATATACACTAAATAAATTTAGGTATATTTAGTTATTATATATATTAACAAAAAAAACGTAAATTAACTGAAAAATCGCATAAACCGAATAAACCGAAAATCGAACCGATTTAATTCGGTTCCGTTTGATTCGGTTATGGGCCAATTTGGTTCGGTTTCGGTTTTGCTTATTCGGTTTTCGGTCCAATTCAATTTTCGGTTATTCGGTTCGGCTTGAACCGAATTAACCGAATGCTCACACCTACTCTGCGTTACAGATTTCTCCATTTCATCAAACCTTTCAATCAGAATAACTGGGCTGGTAGTTGAGACGAAACTGATTAGGAACAAACTCTTTTCTTCTTCGTTCTGGTAGGTAACCTGTTGCTTTTAAGATTGAGCAGGTTTTGAATCTACAATGAATTCTTGCAATGAAGATAGACAGGTGTGTGCTATCCCGATCAACGGAGTTACGTCTGGATTGAAGCTTTAGTGACGAGTGTTGCGCTAGCTGGAGACACCGGACTCCACACTGTTGGTATGATTTTGATTAACTAATTCTACTCTTCTTGAGCAATTCATTAGTCTGTTGCACCGAGGCTCTGCAATACGAGTGGTTACACATACTAGATGGAAATTTATTGATCAACATATTTCATTATGAAAAAAATAGGATTGATTTTGCCATCAAAAAGGACTGGCGGCGCAGCTTGTTGCCCGCTTGCCATCTATTTCGGTATAATCTTTCTCTCATTACTAAACATTAGTTAATACACATGAATATACGTTCAATACAATGGTTCTTATATCACTATATTGGTACAATAGCAACCATAAATGGGTATGGCTACATGATTGAGTTTAAAAAAAAAACATGAACTTATAATTCCTTGGCAGAAATGCATATATAAGGAAATTCTGCATCCCCTGAAATAATTTGTATTTTCATGCTCAACGTCGTCTCAGCTAATGCCTGAGTCAGTCAGTCGGGTCATTCGCAGCAACGCAGTCGAGGGTGAGCATGACATCGCAAAGACTTGTTGTGAACTTGTTTGATCAGAAAGAGTAGCAATAGATTGTTCAAATTCACTATCGATAGGATGACCTTTGAGGCAAAAATAGAGAAGGAAGAGGGTAGAGACCGCATTTTTTCCGAGTTTTAGGTCAAGTTTCATAATCATAGTTATTTTTACTTAGTTATCTTCGTCGTCGAGTTTGTTGATCTTTCCTTTTCCTCTGAGAACCATCTTTCAGGTTTCTTTGTTGATCTTTCCTTTTCTCTGAGAACCATCTTTCAGGTTTCTTGACCTTTCCCTTTTTTTTTTTTTTTTTTTTTTTTCAGTTTCTTGATCATTCCTTTTATCTACTTTCTTAATCATTCCATTCTCTCGAGAAACATCTACCATTTTTAAGACCTAACACCTAATTACTAGACTTGTAACAGACTTTTAAGCCTTTCGTTTTCATGTATCTGGCTTGACACTTTTTAGTGTGTATCAATTCTTAGTCGCTTTGTTTACATTTCTGATGGACAGAAAATCCACTTTATTTTCTATGCCAATCTTGGTTAGTTTTTATTATCATGCAATGATTTATAACAGAGCAAAACACATGAAATAGTTATGAAGGTAAAGAAGCAAACGATCATCGAAACCATCCACCTGATGAAATACTGTCTCGGCCGAACAAATCTCTGAACAATCATCAGAACGAACCCAAATCCAATCGGCCTTTCAAGCCAATAATCCAAGTAGAGCAGGACATTACGTTTTGCCCTTGCAAGTAGAATCTCCTTTGTTTTGTCGAGTGGCAAGAGAATTTACTTTCAGTACAATTTTCTTTGTCGAACTGCTGACACTGCATCTCTATGCTCTCCTCGTGCAACTCCATTGCCATTGATTCACGGAACTAAATTTTAGGGTAGCTAATACTCAATAGTATTACTCGACCGGATTATTGATCCCATAACGTTGGATCCTTTCCTTTGTGTAACAATGGCAATGGAGTTGGACATGGAATTGCTAGCAGAGAAGTGCACAAAGATGATAACGGTTAGCCCATCTTGATTTTACTTGTTCAAAATTCTCATCAAACAGAAATAGAGTACAACCTATTCTAAAAATTACAGTCTCAATAGCTGATACAGATCCTACTATTACAACAATAATACAACCTCTCCCATCTCTGCCTCCTCCTTCCTCTTTTGTATATCATCAGTCATTCGGTTACTTTAAAGAGTAAGCAAACAAACAGCTGCCATAGAGGAAGAAATACAAGAGAGGCATAGAATTCCATTCAGGACTAGACGACTTATCTCCATGAAACTTGAGAACTCGTATCTGCAGTTACTGGGCCTGGGTGGCCTCACCAGTCCAGTAGGTCTTGACAGCCACAAGGATCTTCTCCGCATTGAAGGGCCCACTCTCATGGTCCATGATCTTGCTCTTCCACTTCATCCCGTCCGTTATCCCTTGGATCTTAACAAGGACCTCCACCGTGTCCCTGAATATCACTGTGCCTTCTGGTCTCAGTATCCTATCCATCTCCAATAGAATGTATGTTATGTCACACCTGCAACCATTTCCACGATAAGTGAGATTTACATCGACATTATATTTGAATATCAAAATATGATAATGATTAGCACTGCAATTCGTATCAAGAAATATTGATGCAGATGGTATGATATGAATAATCGCATCATTATAGTATCGTAGGAAGCAAATGCTCCAAAAATTGTCCCGTGTCCCTGTCAGTGTTACTTCGGACATGTATAAGACACAACGCTCCAAAATACTCTAGGACACCAAAACATGTGGCGTCTCTATGTTGTATTCACGTCTGTGCAACACACAAAATAATTAAAACCATTACTGTAGGCAAGAGGTTTATGGTGCAGCGAAGTTCAAACAGATAGCATGGCAAATGCAAGTTGAAAATTGAAGAAATGATTCCGTAAAATGTACAATGTCAGCTTACTAGTAGTAAGTGCCCCTTCCACCACAAGTTGAAATGAGTCTAATATCTCAGATAATTTTATTGAGGGCTACTGCCTACTACTTATAGAGGGTCCAACCCCTCTTCATATTACATCTAACCGATGTGGGACTAAAGTCCCTTATTTACTCTCAACACTCCCCCTCAAGATGGACGATAGATATTAATCATCCCCATCTTGTTACATAGCTTTGACAGACTCAATGAACTAAGACCCTTAGTCAGACAGTCTGCCACTTGTTCTTCTAAGCGAACATAATCAATTTTCAGTATCCCTTGTTCAAGCTTTTCCTTGATGAAGAATCGATCGATCTCGATGTGCTTCGTTCTGTCGTGCTGAACCGGATTGTTCGCTATACTTATCGCAGCTCGACTATCGCTCAGAAGGCGCAATGGTGTCCCCTTGTCTAGCTTCAACTCTGTCAGTAGCGCCTTTACCCATAGCAATTCTGATACTCCTAGAGCCATTGCTCTGTATTCTGCTTCAGCTGTCGACCGTGCTACCACTGATTGTTTCTTGCTTCTCCATGAAACCAGGTTTCCTCCTACAAAAACACAGTACCCTGTGGTAGACCTTCTGTCGTCTATGCAGCTTGCCCAGTCTGCATCGCAGTATCCCTCAATATCTGTGCATCCATTCTTCTTGAACCACAGTCCTTTTCCCGGCGTCCCTTTCAGATATCTTAGGATCTGAAATACTGCATCCATATGACCCATTCTTGGATCATGCATATAGCGGCTTACAACACTTACTGCAAATGAGATATCAGGACGAGTATGCCCTAGATAAATCAGTCTGCCTACTAGCCTTTGATACCTTTCGCGATCAACAGGCTTTCCTGCTTCTGCTCCCATCTTGCACTTCTGGTCAATTGGAGTGACTGCTGCTCGGCATCCCAGCATTCCTGTCTCCTTCAGCAGATCTAGTGCATATTTCCTTTGTGAGAGAACAATTCCTTGTTCACCATCACACACCTCGATACCCAAAAAGTATCTCATCTCTCCCAGGTCCTTCACCTCAAACTCTTTGGCGAGTTTCGTCTTCAGTTTAGTGATCTCAACTACATCGTCACCTGTGATCACTATATCATCTACATATACAGCAAGTATAGTAATGTGGCCCCTTGCATGCTGGAGGAAGACAGTATGATCTGTATTTGTCTGATGGTACCCCATGCCAGTGACAGTCCTTCTGAATCTGTCAAACCAGGCTCGAGGAGATTGCTTCAGCCGTACAGCGACTTCTTCAGTTTTCACACTTTTTCATGTGATGTTCCTTCACCTGAATCTGACACAGAGTAGCACCCCGGAGGAGTCTCCATGTATACTTCTTCTTGTAGGTCTCCATGAAGAAATGCGTTCTTTACGTCTAACTGGTGTAGCTTCCACCCATAGTTTGCTGCAATGGAGACCAGTATTCTTACGGTACTCATCTTCGCTACTGGGGCAAAAGTCTCATCATAGTCGATACCATATGTCTGGGTATAGCCTTTTGCAACCAGTCTCGTCTTGTATCGTTCAATTTTTCCTTCTGGTGTCTCCTTCACTGTGTAAACCCATTTGCATCCCACAACTTTCTTCCCTTCAGGTAATGGCACCAGCTCCCATGTCTTATTTTTCTCTAGTGTCCCAAGTTCTTCCATCATTGCGACTTTCCATCTTGGGTCCTTCTTTGCTTCATGCCAATTCTTAGGTAAAGAAGTGGAGTCTAACGAAGTGAGGAATGTTTGATAAGTCGGAGAAATATTAGAATAAGATAGGTAGTTGGCTATATCATGTTCATAATCTTTATAACGAATAGGAGCCTTTCCCGCATTAATGCGAGAAGACCTCCTTAAGGGAGCAATGGGTGGTGGAGAAAGTATACCATCCAAATTGGAGAGATTCGCTTCCGAATCTGAGCGATCCGGTGCGGGAGTAACATCTTCAGGAGTCGGGGCAGGAGTAGACGAGGGACTTGGCACTATAGGCACAGGGTACGGCACAGTACTGGACCTCTGCTGTCTTCTTCTGTAAACTTGGAGCTCCTTTTCCCTTGTCTGCTTCTCCCCCTGCGAAATGTACGTATTGTCTTCTTCATCCTCCGTATCAGTATCATTGATGCTTTCTCCCCCTTTCTGCCAGTTTGTCACGACAGGACAAGGTACCGATCCGACAACTACGTTTGGGCGTACTACCTCCCCCTCACGTCTAACACCAGCTGTGTGAGGCGTGTTCCCAAACGCAGAACCTTCGTCCGAACCATAATAAGATTCCAGCTCTCTGAATGTAACGTCCATGCTTACAAACAGCTTCCGTTCAACCGGGCTCCAGCAGACGTAACCCTTCTGTGTCCCGGTGTACCCAACAAAGACACACTTAAGTGCTCGAGGATCCAGCTTACCAACACCAGGCCTGTTATCGTGGACGAAGCATACGCAACCAAATACTTTCGGAGGAACGGTGTACGCAGTTGTCCCCGTGAGCATTTCCAAAGGCGTCTTCCAGTCCAGTAATTGAGAGGGCATCCTGTTGATGAGATAAGAGGCTGTCAAGACAGCCTGCCCCCACAAAAATTTAGGGACATTCATAGCCAGCATCATCGTCCGAGCTACCTCTAGCAGGTGCCTATTTTTTCGTTCGGCGACACCATTTTGAGCCGGTGTATATGCACAAGAGGTTTGATGTAGTATACCATGAGAGGATAAATACGCAGCAAACCTCTTATGGGTATATTCCGTCTCATTATCCGACCGGAAACACTTAACACGAGCATTATACTGTGTCTTCACCCGTTGATGGAAGCTTTGAAATGCCTCAAAAACATCACTTTTATTCTTCAGCAGGTAGACCCACGTTACGCGGGTAGAGCAGTCAATAAAAGTAACAAACCATCTATAACCGTTAACACCGTTTGTAGGACAAGGGCCCCACACATCGGAATGAATCATATCAAAAGCAGCAGAACATCGATGCCCAGAATGCACATAGGAGCTTCTGGTATGTTTTCCCAACTCACAAGCATCACAAACTAATAACTCTTTATTTGCTTTTTGATATAATGACGGATACAGTCGACTAATAACGGGAAAAGAAGAATGTCCTACACGCTGATGATGGAGGAGCAGCTCGGCTTCGACACTTCGACTTCGGACTTCCGGTTGGACGTCTGCAACCAAAGATGCCAGTGCTCTATCCAGACCGTTCCTGTCCAAGTACCATAGACCCTTATGCCATGTGCCAGTGCCTAGTCGTCTCCCCGTTCCCTTCTCCTGAAAAGTTACCTTAGGAATATCAAAGAAAACAATACAGTTTAGATCAAGGATAATGGCGCTAATGGAAATAAGATTGACAGGAAAGGAAGGAGCATGTAAGACATTAGATAGAGTGATGGAAGGAGTACAATCAACAGTGCCTTTACCCGTAACAGGCCTGGAAGTACCATCAGCAGTCTGAATGCTTTCTGGCGGCGTTAGAGGAGAGTATTCCTGGAACTCTCCTCGGGACCCCGTGACATGGCAAGATGCCCCAGAGTCCATAATCCAAGCTGGCTGAGAGACAGATGCAAGAGCACGCGGAGGTATACCGGCACTGGTTTGGGAGAAGTAAGTGCAGTAATCTCCTGTAGTGGACGGCGCCCCAGGAATGACTTGTCTTTCACCAGAACCAAGCTTTGAGCCGCGCATCTTCTCGATAACTTCTCTCTCAAATGGAGTGATGTCCGCCAGCTGATTGTTCCCACCTTCATCCGCCAGATGCGCCTTGTTGCCTCCAGAGTAAGTGCCCCTTCCACCACCGTAGCTGCCTCGACCACCTCGTCGTCCACCGCGACCACGACCCCGACCATTCGAGGGAGTCCGTGTCGGTTTTGGGCAAAAGCGGATGTAATGCCCTGTGTCACCACAGTTGTGGCAAACGTCTCCCGTAGAAGGAGGCTGTGTGAAAGTGGCAAGAGCAGATGTGTCAACGCCGGCCTGCTCCTCCTGTGAGATACCCTTGGTAGGCATCAGCTTCAACCGTGCTTCTTGTGCCATGGCAGATATGGCGTCTTCTAATGTCGACAGCGTCGGTTGTGCAAGAAGTACATTCCGCCGTTGCTCAAACGCTGGGTTGAGCCCCTTCAAAAACTTCATCATCCGTTGCCGCGAGATATAATCCAGAAATTTCTGGAAATATTTTGCAAAAGTCGGTTCAACCTGAGCATCCTCCATGCCAAGAGGATCATAATGGTCAAGATCAGACCAGTACTTCTTCAACAAGGCAGCGTACTCAGAGATGGTACGATCGTCTTGGATTACCCTATCGAGCTCATCCTGCAGTTGGAAGACTCGCATGGGGTTACCCGAACCGGAGTACATGTCTTTCAACGTTCTCCAGATATCAGCAGCTCCCTCCATTGCTTCAACGTTACCCGACACTTGGTCGGTCAAAGAGGCTGTCAACCAACCAGCCACGACATTGTTGACAATGTCCCATACAGCAAACTCCTTCGAGGAGTGATCGACAGGGGCCTTGGTGTGGCCATCTACATAACCAACCAAGCCACGTCCCTTCAGCGTCCGCATCGCCTGCCGCGACCATTTCAAGTAGTTGGTCGTGCCTTCCAACTTCGTCTCCAGCTTGTCCAACTTCCCCATTTTGTACGGTGACGGATCCACATCAGTATGGGTCACGCGTGGGGTTGCCTCCGGTAATCTCTTGGTCAGGAGATCCTCGACCAGGGCCTTCATTTCTTCTGCTGTCAACTTCCCATAGATGGAATCCATGACTTCTGCAACCGCAATCAGTGAGGTGTTGTTGTTTCCGGAGTCGTCTTCTTTTGAGTCGTCTTCGTCTTAGTCAGCTATCGGAGGGAAACAACAAAACTAGATCCCTCACTGATATGTCGTAGTTTATACGACCAACTAGAACCGCGTCATGATAACGCGTTCGGACGGCTCAAGTATAACCAACGTAGTTGTGCCTCCTTGCATGAGACAAACCAGAGGTATACCAGCCGTGCAGAAACGATTGTAAAGACAACGTTTCTGAGATACGAAGATCTAAAGAGATTTCGTATTCGTAGTAGAGCTTCTAAAAAGAAGGTACTAATTCTCGAAGGCAACAATCAGAAATCTTCGCAAAAAAAAAATCTGAGTATAGAGATCTTCTAAAGAGAAGGAACTCTGATTCTCGAGACAACGACAGAGATCTTCTAAAGAGAAGAAATCTGTTTTTTTTTTTTTTCAGATCAGCGAAAAATCCTAAAAAGGGTGCTGTAGCAGCAGGAAAAAAAGGGGGGGCGGCGCTGGGATGGTGGGGGGGCGGCGCTGGGGGGGAAGGGGCGGCGCTGGTAGAGGGGTGGGAGGGGCGGCGCTGGTAGGCGGGAGACGGCGTCGACGGGAGGCAGCAGGAGGGGCGGGGTTGCGGCGCTGGAGAGGCGACGGCTAGGGTTAGGGAGAGAGAGAGAGAGAGGAGGGGGGAGGGGGGGGGGGGCGGCTAGGGTAACCTGGCTCTGATACCAAGTTGAAATGAGTCTAATATCTCAGATAATTTTATTGAGGGCTACTGCCTACTACTTATAGAGGGTCCAACCCCTCTTCATATTACATCTAACCGATGTGGGACTAAAGTCCCTTATTTACTCTCAACAGGCTGCAAACGAGCCAAGCCGAGCCAAGCTTTTGTAAGCTTGAGCTTGGCTTGACTAGAATTAATCGAGCTAAAGCTCGAGCTTGATAAATTTTTTTATTTTAGAGCTTGAGCTTGGCTCGAGCTTGTTTATATTAAGCTTGAGCTTGGCTTGGTTTGAGCTCGAGCTTGGCTTGATAAGAAAGCTTGATTCAAGCTTGATAAACGAGCTTGATAAGCTCAAAAGCTCGCTCAACTTTATTTCAAGCTCATTAAACTTGATTTCAAGCTTAACGAGCTCGATTTTAATTTATCTAGGTTTGAATTCAAGTAACTGTTATATTAACAATTTATTTAAAAAATTTAATTAAAAAAGTTCCTTAATATCAATTTTTAAGAACATATAAATATATAATGCAAAAAAAAAAAAAATTAGAATTCAACAAAGAACAAACGAGCTTCTAAACGAGCCAGCTCGCAAGCTCATAAACGAGCCAGCTCGCGAGCTCAAACGAGCCGAGTACTTCTAAGCTTGAGCTTGGCTCGTTTATTAAACGAGCTCGAAAATGAAGCTTGAGCTCAGCTTGTTTACTAAACGAACCAAGCTCAAACGAGCTTTTATCGAGCCGAGCTTCGAGCAGCTCGCGAACGGCTTGGCTCATTTGCAGCCCTAGTTACAATAAATCTTATGAAAAGAGTTCATATTATACAACCGAACTTAAAAGTAAGCTCGAAGGGAGTACAAGGTACAAAGCTTCAGTTATGTGGAAGAATAATATACCCGAGTTATTCTCAACATTTTTGACTGCAAGACCATCCAAAATTACCGAACTTCAAAACATTTCATCTGTCCTTGATTTCGCTATAACTGACAACAGTCATTTGAGTTTAATTTGATCCAACAATTATTATCTTTCATAGTGTTTTACTTTCTCCCTACAACTATTGGATCCTCAATAAGAATGACAAAGCAAACAAGGAACTATAAATATAGAAGCAATGGGAACTCCAAAACAAAAGTCAAGGAATTAGATGACTGACATGAAATGCATGCATATTACTGTAACTAAACGAGAAAAAAAAACAGTAGAAAAAAGATTTAAATGACGAGATCTGTTGTTACCTATCCTGATAGATGCTAAACACACCATCTGCATGGATGAGGTCATAAGTTCGTGGGTATGTTGAAAAAGCCTCGCACCAGTCCTGGTAAGTTCCAATAAATCCCCGTTCATAGATAGCGCCGAGTGTGTCTCTCTCTGAGTTGGCAGGGACTACATTCATCACCCACACTGGATACTTTGCCACTGCTGCTGCAAAACCTCCCAAGTTGGCATTCATGTCCATCACATTCCTATAACGTCCTTTGGCCAGGGGTGGGATGATCCTCTTATAGTGCACTATTCTTTCCTCCCACATCTTGTTATCATCCTGAAATGTCTTGGCTGTGACCCCGGTGATCGACCCCCTACTAATTCTTGGAGGGACAGCAAATGCCCTTTCTGGCCATTTTTCCAGTGTGCCACCAGCAACTTCTTCAGAATCACTCACTTCTGGCAATGGGGTAATACAAGTCTCCAGGTCCTTGTACCTAAGAGAAGCAAGTTTTAAATGTACCACATTTTGCTATGTGAAGAGAATAACAGTAGGTGACCATCGTTTATATACCAGGAAGAATCTGGGTTGTCGCTCTTGCAGATGTGTGGTGTTTTGTAGACCTTTCGGCTTTCTATGCATTCAATGTGGTTGAGGGGTTTTTGCCAAATCGCAAGATCATCCTTCTCAATCACCTTCTTCCAGCAGAGTCGTTTCGCAACATCTTCTATTGCGTCTTGCTCTTGTTTGAGATCGTCTTTTGTTCTCTCCCATCCACGGTAATGATGCTTCCAATTAATTGGAGGGCCAGATAGGATCCAGTAGCCACCTGGCCTTAGAACTCTGTCTATTTCAATCAGATACAAGCCATCTGGTAATATCAAGTATATAAAATTAGTATAATCTTACCGATTAAATAGATAAAGAGATGGATATTGAGTGACCCATCAAGGGATGTAGGACAGAAATTACAAATGCAATGAAATTACATCCTACTGGGCTATGTTGCACAGACACGGATCCGACGCTTGACACATTTCAGACATGGCGATACGGGTTTGAAACTTATTTTGGTGTGTCCTAGTGTATTCCGGAGTGTCCATGGCGTGTCTGATACATGTGTACGACAAGACACATGCCATATATTTGGAGTATCCGTGCTTCTTGGCTACTGGGTAAACCATTTAACTCGTGAACATATGATTGATTATGGAGAAACTGCATTAAAGAAAAAGAATGCGTCCCAAGAGGACTAATAATACTAGATTAGCTTCCATCATGGGGTCAGTCTCTAAAGGGCTTTAAAATCTCAAAGGCGAGAGAAGTTAGACCTAAATTATTGTAAGTTAGGTCCATGCAAATGGATTTGAATTTGATTTTTCCTCAAAAAATTGACAATCCATCCTCCAGACTTCCGGCAGGATTTAATCCGTATGGACGTTATTTCAGAATTTGATTTTTCCTCAAAAAATTGACAATCCATCCTCCAGACTCCAGACTTCCGGCAGGATTTAATCCGTATGGACGTTATTTCAGACTATGCTTCTTCCATCTCGAAATTGGCCCATATGTCACAATATTGGGCTATACCATGTCAGATGATTGACCTTGTCTGGGCAGCATACGACGACAACAAAAAAAGCCTTTATCCCCCCAAACTTTTGGGGTCCACAATACTTGAGTGTAACATGAGTATTTCCCTGGAGGTCATCTATCCTACTACTACTCTCGCCCAAGAATGCTTGATTGCAGGAATTTGATAGGAATAGGATCCTCGTTCCCTAAGTTGTAGGGCACCATACCAAACTTATATCAAACATCGAATTGTATGATTTATTAGTGATAAGATAGAGGATAATTAATGTGAAAGTCCCTACCACTGCAAGAAAACTCTACAATTGTAATGAAGGTTGAAGTTTATATAATTATATTATTCTAACACGTCCTTGTAGGTCAAAGGTTCATTTTGGGCAGATAGTTGGATTCACGATGTAATGGTATAATTTTTTTTTTAAATCGGCTTTAGATGTGCGACGGAGGATCAAATCTGAGTTGCTCCGACTTGCAGTTAGTGTTGAGGGTTATATTTAATTATTCTGCAACAAACAACAACAAAAACCTTTATCTCGAAATTTTGGGGTCGGCTAATGTATTTATATTATTCTAACAGTTACAGATAGTAAGATGGTGAGATTTACCATGGGGAATAAATTGGATTCATCTGGCGCTAGAGAGGCTTACCATAATCATACCAAGGGATCAAGCACCTAGAGCAGTGAGCCATATCAAAAGCTCTTGCCGGATATGAAATCCTCTGTGATCCAATCACTCCAATCATAGCCGGAACTCCTCTCTCGAGCGCAAATTGCACCTGAGCCTCATGAGTGTCTCTTGGAGCAAATGACATTGTCAAGATACCCCTTTTCAATAGATAAGCTCCCCAGCTTGCAACCTTGAGTACCGAACAGAAAAAATAAAAATGACACGTATTAGGGGCTTGCACCTATAATCTATTGCAAGAAAAACAACTATAAGTAGAAAATAAAAGAGAAAGCAGTTTCACTGATTAAAAATATTGCCCTCCAGATATCCGCCCTGCAAATTTGATAATTCATAACTAAAGAAGAAGTCGTCTACAGTTTATTTTCATTTCGCCCCAAGTTAATTAAAGATTACTTTTGGTTCCAACTTCCACTCTAAGGCCTCGTTTGGTTCGCAGAATCATGGGGTTGGAAAAGAAAAGTGATTACTTTCCTATGTTTGGGTGCCAAAGAAATTGAGGAGGAAAGGAAAGTGATTCTCAATGGAAGAAAAATTAGGGGAAAAAGTGGTTCCATCCATCCAAGCAAGGAATCACTTTACCACCTTGAAGTATTCACTTCCCTTTCCAAATTCCTTGGTATTTCCAAACATCAGAAAAGAAAATCAATGAGAATTGTAATTTCCCGAAGGAAAGAAAATGCCCAAGGAATTGATTTCCTTTCCCTTCCATTCCGCGGACCAAACGAGGCCTTAGGCCATCAGTAGTAGTAGATGGAGCTTAAGAATGCATCTTGAGGCCCAAGCTACAGCTCCTGTGGCTGGGACTGGGACGGAACCATCATGGGGCTCCAATTGAACCTTACTATCCTACAAAATGAGCTCCTACATTTTGAATCTAGAATCTAGAAATTGTAATGAACCTTACTATTGATGCTCCGTCATGTAACTCGCCAACTCAACAATAAGCCAACCTAGTTCTCTAGTAACTAATTTTCTAACTATTTTCCTGTAAGAAGGAATTGTTCTGTAAGAAGGAAATTTACGGATGAGGAGAAGTTATAAGAAACACCAAAGAAAGGGCAAGTTTCCAGGCTATGATGTGTAATAAATACATCTTAGAAAGCACAGTTTTGTTGCTCTCTGGTTTATTGGCTGGAGAATGGAGACAGCACTAGGCAATGGCTTCTTAATCCATACAAAAACAATTCTATTTTTAAGCTATCACTCACAATTCAACAAGCTAACAATGTCATTGTGCACTCATAATTCTACAAATTATTAACTTTTTTTGTTTTCTTTTGCATTTGGATAGTACGAAAAATGTGATTTCTATTTACACATAACATACAAGTGACAATGTCATGCAATTCAACTTTATCAGAACTGTCGCATTTAAGGAAAAAATTAGTGTACACAATAAACAGAGAGTATATATAGCCTAGCCTCACCCCGCATCCAGTGTCGATCGCCGTCCGAATATTTCCTCCGGACAGCGGGATGAGGGCGTCTATGTCGTCGATGTAGGCGTCGGCGCCCCTCGGGAACATCGTGCCGCCGCCCGGAAACCTGAACCGGTCGCCCTCCACCTGGATCCAGTTCTGAACCGCCTTCTCGATGCTCAGCTCGCGGTGCGGGATGTTGTCGTACCAGGCGAAGTCCCTGCTCCTCGGCCACGGGAACGGGTTCTTGTACTTGGGCGGCGCGGGGACCAGGCACCTGAGCCGCTCCTCCTCCCTCGGGCAGTGCCTCTCCCGGTACCGGAGCATCTTCTTCATGAACTTCCTCGACCTCTTCGGGTCCTGGCAGGGGGTGTACTCGCTATACTTCAGGTCGCAGGGGGGGAATTTCTCCGCGGCGGCGGCGAGGGAGGTCCCGTTGAGGCCTACTTGGTGGTGGGCTTGGAAGTCTAGGTTCGTCGCGACGGGCGACGACGGCAACGGAGGGAGGTGGCAGGGGGCATTGGTGGGGCTAACCGAGGTGGTGCTCTGATTGGTTTTGAGGGGGGTGGAGGTGCTGCTCTGCCAGGATCCCAGGATGTAGAAGAGCGCACAGAGTCCTGCCACGAGTAGGACACGAGTGACCCGCTTGTTCTTTGACTCCAGCTGATGGACCTTGGGGGATCCAGTGTAGTCCTTGGCCATTACAACTGTGCAACAAGTATGAGAATTTTTTTTTTTTTTTCTCGAGATCAAACAAACAAAAACAAAGTATGGTTGTTCATGATCTATTCAAGCAAACAAGAAATACATAAGAAGAAAAAATGTAGAACAGATGAAAATTATGTACATGTTGCTACATACTAAGCTAGAATCACTTTGGGGAAGGAGAATTAACAGCTAGCTACCATTTTATTTACCAATGAAGATGAGATTTGTTGGGGGTTTAGGAAATGGTTTCAGTGCATCTTTGAAATATACACTATGATGTTGATTTATATAGGAATCTTCGTATCATTTAAAAAGCTAAAAAAAAAAAGCTAAAAACATATCTAGCATGAAAGAAATCTAAGATTATATATATATACTATTACAAAGGGGCTTAAAAACAGTTCAAAATTGAGCCTTAAACCGTGTATATCATCAACCATTTAATTTAAAAAAAAATTCAATTATATAAAATATTGTTGAAAAAAAATTTAAATTTGTTATATATATATATATATACAACATGAGAAATCGAACTCAACCAAATAAAAAAACTCCCTCTCACCTTAACCACATGAGTCAGAACAAATATTTGACTATAATTGAATAATATTCTTATTATACGTTATTATATGTGCTTTAACAATTATTTTGATAAGATTAGAATTTTTTATTTATTTACTAGTATATAATAAGGTATATTGATTCCTGTCATTAAGTATACTGAATAAAATAACAGTTATTGGATGTCTTTTTTGGACCAGATTAGTTCAAAAAATTTTACGACAAATTGGATAGTCAAAAAACTAATATATACGATCAAAAAAATATAGATAAATATATTTCAAGAAACATACCATAAAATCTTACTCTTAAAGATAAAATCCCACAAGGAGAGAATGAAAGAGGTTAGAGAAGAGTCCTGAAAAGTAAGCCTTATATTTTCAACAGCTACCACAGGCACTATATAAAGTCAAAGACACAAAATATAGAGCTTTTTCTAAAAGTTCAGAACACAACAGAAGTAATCCAATAAATAGTGTACTATATGAGATCAAACAATCTCTCTTAATTGTTGATGAAAGAGAGAGAGAGAGAGAGACACACACAAAACTTTGGAAAGAAAAAGGGGAAGGACCACCAACCTTACTGGTTATCATCACTCAGGAAGAAGGAAAGGAGGAAAAAAAAAAAAAACTTGCTATTGATGTTTCAGTGAGCTCATTATACCATTTAAAGAAGGAAAAGAAAGTGAAGATATAGTACAGATCAAAGTGGAGGGAAAGCCACATGGACCTTCTCTGATAAAAGAAGGCAGAGCACAGAGAAGACAGCTACCTACCTTTCCTTTCTTGGGCTTTTCTTCTCCTTTTATTTTCTCTATACCATTGTCAATGGTCTCTCTCTCTTTCTCTCTTTTCTTTCTATGTTCTTCTTCTCTGTACTCTGTGGATAATTGGAGGAAAGAGAGTTGGTGTTGGAAAGGGAGTACAAGAGTCGGTTGGTGAGGAATAAGAGGAGAGAAAAAAGCCTTACAATTCTCTTCTTGTTTGGTCATAATATAATACACACACTCTCTCTCTCTCTCTCATGATAATTATGACTTTGAATCATATCAGTATAGCTACTGTGTATATGTATCATGTATGGTCCTCGACGCTCTGTCTCTGAACATGATTGATATTGATTCATGTGACTACCATCATCGTTGTTATTATTATTATTATTATTATTATTATTATTATTGTTGATGTTGTTGTTGTTGTTGCAATTGTATGGTTAATCAATATTAGAATAATTTATATGTAGATTTAATTTGAACCAGATATCTTTACCTATTAAATATTTTCAACTTGATATTCTAAAATTAATATGTATCAATTTGATAAAAGATAAAAATATTTTTGTCCATCCATCTCTCTTTCCACCTCCGACCCCTCCTTTTAATCCATACATGTTGGCACTGCTGCGCTACCGTTGCGCGTAGAGAGGGGAGGTGCAACCGGGGAGAGGACAGGGCCGAAGGGGTGGGGGTGTGCGGTGGTTGTGCATTGGTGGCGTGGAGCGTGGGGGGTGGTGGGAGGCGGGATGGTGGCAGCTGGAGGGGAGGTGGGGAGGGGACGGAAGGATAGGATAATTTCGTCCGAATTTTTTTATTATAAAGTTGAAAAATATTTAATAGTTGATGGTATCAAATTGTCGAGTAAAATTTTTTTACGCTATTAAGTTGAAAAACTAAAGTAGTTTAGGATATGAAGTTGAAATTAAGCCCTATATTTAAATCTCATTGATACAATTAGTGTACATGTTATGCCCATCTACAGTTAAGCCACAAGCCGGAAATAAATGAGTACACTTTTGTTCACCCATCAAAGCTTATGTGATGTTCACCATTTTATTCAAAATTTGATACGTGTCAAACTAAAATTAATTTTCAATTATTATGAGAGAAGAAAAATTAAATTAAAAATAAAAGTGATTGTAGGTTGACACATGATAACTTTTGAATGGAACGACGAATATTACATTTTTTTTATTGGGGGGAATAGAAATGAACTTGAACAACAAAATATCTATTCGAGTTTTTAAAGAAGTACATAATGTTCGTGATTTCTTTTAGTGTTTGCCTAACAAATATTCTTTGACAGAACCCTTGAGCTACTATAGTACAATTATTCTTCCCATTTAATAAAATGCGACTGAGATTAGTACCACCCTCTCAGTTGTGTGTCTTGTTGCCGCTGAACCCATTTCAATAACTCACTCACTCTGAGGAACATGAAG
This sequence comes from Iris pallida, assembly GCA_029216955.1. Classification (NCBI taxonomy): domain Eukaryota; kingdom Viridiplantae; phylum Streptophyta; class Magnoliopsida; order Asparagales; family Iridaceae; genus Iris; species Iris pallida. Next base: position 14,654,212 of record JANAVB010033011.1, on the reverse strand, counting down.
TGAAAAAGTGACAACAATGTTGTTAGTGTACCATCAAAGTCCTTGCGACTAGATTTAAGCATGGAAATTGTTGATGTTTTCTACTTTCGTTTGCAAATTTTTAGTCCCACGTTCAAAAATTATCAAAGTGTATAACTCAACATATAATTATGTTTGCATTGGAGTATGCACATAAAATGTGGTGGCCTATATGGATTGATTTTTTAAGGGTCAAGTTTAAGTTACAAAGAATATATTTTTGTTTTTTCATTCACTTTGAAATCCATAGGAGCCAAGTCCCATAGGGACTTAGCGACTCGGACGAAGGACGAAAAGTGACGTTTTGATGGCGCACTTTGCACGTCAGTATGGCGCTCGTGCGCTCTTTTCATGCGCGAGTTGCTTGGACGGTTGCTAGCTCAAGTGCACGTGCATACGCCTTAGCAACCATGCGCCTTAGGGCCATGCGCTCTAGCGTCATGTGCCATGTGGTCAGGCACTTTCGACGCGCGGCGCTGTCAGCGTGCAACACGCAGCGGTGTTTCTGCTGCCAGCGTGCGACACGCTGTGGTGTATGTGCATTGGGAGCGTGCGAGCAGATCCCGCTGTCAGTACGAAGCATGGACGGCACAGGCGCCGCTGTGCGCAACGTGCTGCATGCTGCTGTGTCGGCGCACGGATTCGAATTTTGTGAGATTTGGTCGGCCTGAGCTCATGCACACATGGACAATCCAATGCGCACATGGGTGCCAACCAGCTCTATAAATAGAGCACCCCCTCCACCATTTGAAGGTGTCGAAGTGAGAGAAAGCCAGAGCCACAAATCCCACTCCAGGAGTTCCATGCGCCAACAACAACAGCCGCTGTCAAGTCTGTCACGGCCAACACCCTGTTTAGGGGTACGAGAACGTGGGTACGTCCAGCCTACGCCGTAGTGTTGGCGGTAGAACGCTGTATAGGTCGTCTACAATATCTATCAACTAACTATATGAATCATATAACCTATCATCTCCGCACAGAGGTATAATATAACATCTCTACTATATAATCTCAATCACAAGTCTAAGGAAGATAGAGCACGATATGAAATCAGATAAAAGGAAGAAACTGAATATAAATAGAGTTATCACACCACACAAAATATATGTCCAACATAAATAAATACAAGTCCTGAATATAAATAAGTCTCAACTAACAATCGAAATAATCCGATACAAACTGAAAGCTATAAATACTAGACTATACTAGGCACTCTCTACTGAGCTAGATCCTCCTCAGGCTCCTACATACCACCCTCGTAGGCCCCGTAGAAAGTAGGACAGTCGTCTATACCATCTGTAATATTTGTCAACATATCCAGTCAGAATGGAACGAGCACATCTCATCTAGAAATTTCAAGTAAATGACAAGGACTATAAAACAATTATAGACAGTTATATTGATGAACATGGTAAGCTAGACAGAAATCTGTGAGAACAAATAATAGAAAAGAACTACTATATCAAGATAGAACAATGTAATGGTGAACTGAATGTATAAAGCTATAATAGACAATATGTTTTGGAATACCAGTTGGATATGTGATCGACCTGGGATATTCAATGATTTACACTAAGGAAAGCTAGCTCAAACATACGTGCAATGTATGCTTAGCTAGTAGCCGATGATTTAGACTATTAGCCGATAGTTCTTGATCACATATCTTACTAGTATTACCCTCGCCCCGACTGATACGATGGATCCAACCATGACACGTTACTAGCCAATGTTAACTAATATTTATCCAGTGTTATCCAATACCAACGAGAACATTATTTGTTACCAATAATATCCAATGTTATCCAATACCAACAAGAATAGTATCCGATACCATCACGATGAGTTAAGGTAACATCTCATGACTGAAGATCCAATAACAATACCAATCCGTGAACCATCGTGCCAAGAATCATAGTAGACATCAAATAGAACTAACTAGAACTGAAATACAATAATCACCAAGTAAATGAAAGAACTATCAGAGAATGTACTCGCCTGATATCCTGAATGACTGATATAAAGAGATGTCCGAACTGATGTCACATAGTCCTAATTAGAGCAACACATGTTATAAAGAGTTCAATTTGAAATGATAGAAATTTATAATACAATCTACATGTTTCTAAGTCAATCTAGGTCAAAGTCAACGCTTGGTCAACTCTAAGTCAATTCTGGTCCACCTTGGGTCAAACTAGGAGTCAAGGTTAAGCTTCTAGGGTTTTGGTCAAACTTAGATTAGTGGTCAACATCTATGATACTTAGGATATATTAATATATATACATACCACATATATCCTTACCCATATAGTACCACCCTAACACATACATATAGATATCATATATCAAGTATATACACATCCTCACTATGAACCATAACCTATATCTATATACTCTCATAATATATATAGATACTATATAATCCAAAAATATATATACCTATCTATATAACCCTTCCACAATCTAACATCACCTACTTAAACTCAAACACTTAGTCACTAACCCACTAACACTAGGATACCATATCAACCTTGGTCATATTGGCATTCCAATACCAATACCTTGGTTGGAATCTAATACATTAACTTGGGTAAACCTATACCTTACCATGATATCTTGATACCTTACCTTGGTACCTTGATACCATACCTTGGTCATAAGATAAACTAATCATTTACCTTGAAGGTAAAGGTAGTTCATATTTACCTTAATATACTAACTTGGTATCATGAGATACCAAGATACCCCTCAAATATCTAATTAACTATCTAATGTACTAACATAACATCTTAACTAATATCTAATATATAGCCTAAAGAGACTAACTTGCTAACATACCAATATCTAGAACTAACATAACCTACTAACATATCAATATCTAACATACTAGATATCTAATATCAAACTATCTAACAATATATCAAATATCTAACAAAATACTAACCTATACTATCTAACACTCATACTAACAAATATTACCTAACAATAATATATATATATATATATATATATATATATATATATATATATATATATATATATATATATATATATATGTATTATATCATACATATACTCGACAACCTATGATACCTACATTCATTTAATATCCATACTACATAGGCTCATAGGTTACACAAAATGCCTATGTCATATAGTCACTCTTCTACTTAAAACCAATACTGTACCAATTGGGTCTTCACTAAATTCTAGGATTAAAGTATGTTGTAGCCCTTCGTATTAGCTTTTCGAAACTTCAAACGGATCATATTTTCGTGTCTGGAAGCTCCCGGAATCGCAAAAACACCGAAACGCGTTGTCTTTCGTACAGCTGACACTCAAACAGTTCTACAGAAAGTTCTAGAATGCATTTGACCTATTAATATATATATTTGGAAAGCTAATTTCGATACGGTTCTTTTAAAAAAAGGGAAGATTAATCGGTGTTTAAGCTAAAAGTTATAACATTTCTAAGTTGCTATGGCTACTAAAAATGTGGATGAATATTTTGACGAATTTGGGTTGTTTGGACAAAAGAAACACATCTCACTCTCCACACCACTCAAGACACACATCAAACCACACTCCCCTCTCCTCTAACACAAGCACACCACTAACAACATATCCACATACATCTAAATATATGAAATATATACATACCTATTATATATATATACAAAACAGTCCATTACATAAAGAGACACTAAAATGACAAGTTGAGGCTAAAAATATGACATGTAGACTAAACCACTTATATCTAACCATGGGTATCCAAATGAAACTCATTCTAACCATCCTAACTAACATTAATCCATCCTCTAACATGTCTAAAACTGAAATTAAAACACAATTAAACCTATTAGACATTAAACCAAACACATAAGATATCCTAATTTGAGATCTAATAAGTAGGACATAAGACACAATTATAACTTGCTTTAGAGAGCTCCAAATGGCCTCAAACTTGAATCTAAAGGGGTACATGCATGGGGGTGGATCCTATGGATTCAAAACTAACTAATATGTATAGAAAAACAATTTAGAGGGTGTTGGAAATCAGATAAGCCTTCCTGTACTCCGATACCGTGTCCGAGATGTTGCCGCAGCAGAAACTTAGGCTAATCCACCTGAAATAACCAACCTCCGTCTAACGGACACCAAGTACAGATAAAGACAAGTATATGGCGGTGACTAAGTCACCTGGACAAATCCCAACCTCTATAACTCAGATGAAATTACAAGATTGACAAAAACTAATGTTGAATCCTTTGCCCTAATAGGTTCAACCCCCTCACCACACTCAAGAAGAAAAGAAAGATTACAATTGAAATCGCTCACCAACCCGTAGCAATCTCCCTAACCGAATTTGACGACCCCTCGATTAGATCTCTTCTTTCTTCTGTCTTGGATGACAAAGTCCTAAGAGCAAAGTGCAGAACTTTCTCTTAGATTTCCTGTGGACGAGCACCTCGAATCCACTTTTTATGCTATGTTTTGTGCCTCTACCCTCATCCCATATATATAGGATAAGAAAAATCTATTTTAGGTCATAATAGGATTTCTTAAATAGGAAGCCCTCAAATAAGAATCCTACTACACCTAAAATAGCCCATCAACATCCTATTTTAGATTATAATAGGATCTCTTAAATAGAAAACCCTCAAATAAGAATCCTATTATATATAAAATAGCCCAGCACTAATTATGGACATCCAAATCAAATTAAATCAAATATTTAATCAGATTTAGACTCCATAAATATGCTATTACCAAATCCAGACCGGACTCCAATAATCTCCCCCTCCAGTCTGATGAGAGGGTATTGACCTCATGGCTCCTCAACTGGACTCCATGCTTGTCGTCATGCGACAGAGTTTCTGGTCCCCCATGCCACTGATCTTCGATCCCCCGAGCTGCGTTGCATCTTCCTTCTTCTCTAGCTCCTCAACCGTCACGTTGACGCTAGCTGTCATGCATAGCACCTCTTGCACCACTGGGATCCTGCCAATATCAAAAACACGATCAAGATCGAAGTCCCTGACGATCAAACTCACCGCAAGTCTCGGCTGCCTGTCCTCGACTTCTGTCTTCCACCGAAAAGTGTTAACGTTCCGACGAGCTTCTTCATCCTTGGCTGGCCCAACCAAGCAGACGGTGCGGTCCTCATGAGATTCGAACTCCTGAACCTACCCATCTTCGTATTTGAACTTGAAGCTCCCCTATACACATGCGTCCTCGAGCAGAACATCACGCACTGTGCATGCCGTCGATGACCCACAGCTTCTACTGAACTGTGTGAATGATGATGCTCCCGCCTCAGATTGAGTTTGCTGCAAACTTTGATCTCCTTCCTGGCTTCGAACTGCTAAAAATGATTTCGCTCCGTGAAGCTTTGGCAAACCAACCGTCACCAAAATTGGATCCGTAGAGCAATCCCCACCTGGAGACCGACCAGCTGTCATGGGACCGACAGACTGACCCTCAATCTTTGACTCACCACCATCCATCGCTTTGTCTCGACGAACCGAATCTTCCGTATCCCTCAAAGCACCTAGAAGCCCCTCCTCAGCAAGTTCTCGATGATCCACCTCCTGTCGAGCATCCCTCGAGCCTCCATCTGGTGTCTGTTGCCTACCTGTACAGCTCAAAGGCTTGAGCCTGTATATGCCATAACATAAATCTTCCTGAGCCAACTGTTGAAAATCCTTCGCAAGCATCCAATCTTTGTCCCCAAATAGACTGTGATAACCAACATCTGCCAGCCTCCCTACCAAAATCAATTTGTAGCACAAACTCGGTACATGTCGTACACCCTTGAGAACGAGCTTCTCACCGAGCTCCGTTGTCAAGTGCACATTACCGATGCCTACAACTGCAGCTGTCCCCTTGTCGTCCATCTTCACACGTCCAAACCTGCCGCCACGGTATCACGTGAAGATCCTCCTATATGGAGTGGCGTGATACGATACCTCCGTATCCATGACCCGGTCGTCATCATGACACATGCCACAAGGTTCTTCTGCGTCAGTTGCTGCGATGATGATCTCTCATTCCTGTGAGATCCTCCTGATCGTCCTTGCCTTTTGCCTTATCAGCTTTGAGCTTCATGCAGTTCCTCTTGATCTGACCCCTTTCGCCACAACGATGACTGTCACTCCCATTTTTTGTTATACGTATTTTCATATTTCTTTATGGCTTGCCTTGATGTATCTTGACTAGGGTTGACCTTGGGTTGGTTTGGTCCAACTTGACTTGATTTGGATGGCTTGGTTTGGTTTATTTTGATGGTTGGTTCCACATGTTGAACCATCCCTGTAATGACCCGCTCCCGAATAATCGGACACGAGTCGAACACGTCCAGCCTATGTTGGAAGATACAACGTAGTAAGCTGTACTAAGTATCTAATATCTCAAGTCACATCATGAAATCACATCACATCATCTAAGCACATGCTAAATAATATTATAAATCACTATATCTTATAATACAAAATCATCAAATTTTAAGGTAAACCTGTACAACAAAGTCCCATCCATCACTAATCTCCTCGTAGCCTCCAAGCTAGCAAAAATATCAACCCGTCCTGTCACCCATAATGCTAAGGTAGAATGCTTCGACACCTACAACGTATCCTGTCATGAAAAGAGCAAAGTACAATCCCGACAAGAAGCACTAAACAATGTAAACTGAAATACATGAAGAAGAATCACAATATGAACTATGGTACAAGACATGAATATGAAACTGTGGTACATGAATAACGATAAAACTAAAGTACCAGATCCAGAATAATGAACTATACTATTAGTGTAACATGCATTTAAAATAACTATCAGAGTATGTGACCGGCTGGATAAACAATGAACAAGAGCACATGAATAATGGTACGGCTTAGAGTCCCACGTGCACGATGTGAGACCTAAGCTATTAGTCAATGACTAACTAAGATAGGATTGATCACATATCTGTAGTATTTCCCCACCCCCAATGTACAAGTAAAGAACGATGAACTATGGATACTGAACGATGAACGATGAACAACGAACAATGAACAATGAACAATCGTGTGTACAACGTGTCAATATGAGAACATGAAACAAGACAGAAATACAGAGTAAAGGGTTCGAGTCGGTGTACTTGCCTTAGTCCTTGCAAATCAAATCTGTCTCACAATCTCCACCTAGAGTATGGTAAGAATTGGTTAGGTTCTAACCAATGGCATTATCTAGTTATTGCTAACTATCTATATAAACTAGCTAAAATAATCAATTGTAGGTAACTATATATTTACCAGCTAATATTTAGTGAAAATATTTACCTTAAACCATACTTTAATATAATTTACTGTTTAAAGGATACTAAGAAAATATTTTGCTAAATAAGCATTTACAAAACTTGTATTTAATATTTTATCTAAATACCAGGAAAATGAATTTTTATAACAAAACATATATAGATGTTAGTAAATAATTCCAATAAAATATTATAGCAAAATTAGTTTATAGATGTAATCTAGAAATACATATATTTACTAGCGAAGTAATTTCTTAGAAAAAATAATAATAATTTAGGTTAGCAAAATAATTCTTAGTAGAATAATAATTTCGATTAGCAAACATGAATAAATTATAAGTTTGTTTTCACCAAAATAATAATCATATCGATATACTATTCAAGTAATTATATTTATCAAAACGTTTACAGATAATCATATTTATATATAATTATTGTGCTGGTCCAAACCCATTGAGTCAGGTCTGAACTAATCCACAAAAATAATAACTTACTTTATTAAACAACAGTGGGCCAACAACCCGCTCTTCAATTTAAGCAATTTTATTGGCAAAGGCTTAAAGCCCAGCCTCATTTCAAAATCAAAATTGGGCTTGAGGCCCAGGCCCAACAATTTGTATAGGTTTTAATCCTAAGGTCATCTCTCCCAATTGGAGAGAAAAAGCAAAATCTACAGAAAACACAATCAGGAAGAGGAAGAAGAAGAACAAACGAGAGGGAAGATGCATACCGGAACTCCGGTAGGTGCGACCGCTCAGAGGCAGCGCCAGCCTGGAGGAGAGGTGAGACGGTGGTACAGATCCGGAGAAGATGGCTGGCCGGATGAGAGGCGACAAAAAATTAGCGTCTCCACGGAGTAGGGGTCCCGGACATAGGCGAGTGGCATGTACCAAGAGGGGTGGCGCACACCGGAGACTGCCCACCCGGTCGAGATGGCGCAGCGAGGCTCGAATCTGACGGGATCCCTTGGATCGAAGTCGTTGCTGGTCCAACACCCCACGACGCTGAGCGAAGAAGAGAAAACACCTCTGTTTTGGCCAAACAGCACCGGAGACAGTTGAGGTCGGGTGGTCGCTGTCACTCCCCGCTCCCGTAGGAGCGATCGTCCTCGCTAAGGCATGATACCGCACGAGCCTAGATTGCGCTCGTGCAAGGCGGGTGCCATAACGGCCGATTTCAGTGGCTGCGACGGGGTCGTCGCACAGAAGTCCCAAGCAGAGACATTGAATAATAGCAGCAGAATTTGAAGCAAAACACAAGTCATTTTAAAACACTCTTTTATTGATATTGAAACCAAGGTTACAATGGGGCGCAAGGCCAAGATTACAAGTCTCTCAAGCTCACTCAAGCTCACATTACAAGTCACTCAGCTCTCTCTCATCTCTCAATACATGTCTTGAACCAACGGAAGCTTCGGAAGGCGACGTCCATACATTACGTCCCGTATAAGTCTTGACTCCATGCAGCCGCACGCTTCGAATCGCCAAGGAACTCCGTACCTCGATGCATCCAAGCGAGCTCCACGCCATGAGCTTCTACCTGTGCATGTACATAAAAACTATGTGGGTGTCAGTACTCAACTGTACTGGTGGAATGAGCTCATCGCCCACCCATACAAAACCAACACGTTTGATTTACTTCGTGCAACATAGTCCCTTCTTATCAATTATCTTTCTAGTCTTGCCTTAGGATTATTTTAGGACCGACGCCTTGGCCTACTTTGTGTCTCTAGACCATCTCGTACTTGCGACAACAATGTCGACTCAACAACGTTAACCTATCAAGTCGTGCTTGCCTTTCGGCCAAAATCAGAGACGCAACTACGCGAAGAGGCTCCATTTCGACGTGACGGTGCTATAAAACCATATTGAGGTCGTGCCTCACATTTCTGTAAGACTAACCACATCGCCGCCTCGTGGCCCTTGCTACTTCGATAATCAACAGACCCAATCACGACTTCTGTACTAAGTATCACTTGACCGACTTCGCCTTGCGGCATTTCCTGACTTAAACTCAAGATGAATCAAACCAACTTATGTAACTTATATGCCAACAACTTAAGACCCGACGCCGCATCTCGTGTCGAAGCACGTCACCTATGTTGATGCCAAATCTTAGGACCAAACCTTATGTTCTAACTGTACACACATTCAACTGACTCAATCCAAAGGCATACACGCGGATTGCCGTCCATGCCGACCCATTTATATGAATTGGTCACTAACATCACAATCTATCCTGGACTATAGCCTTGCTATTCGGCGAACCTTTCAACGCAAGTAGCTAGCCCCGCTGAAAGTTCCCGAATAACCCGAACGATTTGTCCAGTTACGGCTATACCTGTTTCTGTCCGGAACGACGCGATCCCATGGCGCCTAGGGTTGTCGCTCGTGGAAACTCCTCTTTGTCGATAAGTTGTCCAATGACCATGCAAGACTCGACACAAACTAACGTCTCACACAGTCATTCCTCTTCCAATGTTACCATCTCTTTCAAACCAATATCAAGACTTCTATCTTTTGAGACCCCTCGCCGACCCACGGTCGCGAGCATTCTTTCCATATATTCTTGAGACCCCTCGCCGACCCACGGTCGTGAACATTCTTTCCATGTTACCATATCATTTCATTCAACTCAATGCCTATTCGATAGTCCTTTCTCCAAAACTCATTAAAATCAACCGTGGTTCATGCCTTAAACATTAAGTCCGTGCATCATGTCTCAAACCGACTTCTGATCTATGCGACGCTATCGCCCAAGTCATACTTTATATGACAAGCCTTGAGACCGTAAGACTATGTAGTTATACCCAACCGTAGACTCGTAGGACTGTGCTTGCTACCACTCCGATAGCCTAACATAACTTGTCTGACTTAAATACACAACGACTCGACGAGCAAGGGCTGCATCAAGCCTCGTATTGCGAAAACGTGCCGCGCATGCGTTCGACTTCTGAACGACCAAGTCATTTGGGCGCCTAGACTTACGCCAGCAGCCGTGCGATGCAGCTTAACTCATAGGGCGGGTCAAGGCTATGCCAAGCCTTGGACGATGGGACCGTGCATGCTTTATGAAGCATTCATGCGGGCGACGCCTATGACTTAGGCTATGATTCATGACTTCGCCTACTCAACCAACATTCCTTCTCCCAAGCCACGAGACGAAGGACCGATTATTATTTTCAAAGCATGCCGTGCACCAACTCTAAGCCGACCATTGGACCTTTCCATATTCTAACTCAATTCGACCCGTCGAGATTATTTCCTTTAGCTATGTGAATTCGTCTCTTTTATTATCAAGCCTACTTGTGCAAGTTGAAAATATGCGATTTATTATGTGAAGGCTAAGATGAGGTAAGTTCACCGAAACTACCCTACCTGAGCGATCGGCCGCCTCGATCGAACGATGTCTTCGAGCAGCCGTTGCAAGGCTAAGTCCGAACGCCGTCGGCATTTCGATTCCTCCGATTGACGGAGCGGGACGGGACACTACAGTCGCAGTCGTGGAACCGGACGGCATCGATGAAAAACGGTCTTAGGTGACCAGATCTGGTGGGGTGATGGCAGAGCTGGACTGATGGCAGTGAGATCACGACGTCGGCCTCCAGATCGATGTTCGATTTGGACACTGAGTTGACAGATGGCGACGACTCGACAGGGCGCAGGAAACTCATCGTCGGAATCAGATGGAGTGCACGGGAGGTGCGGATAAGCTGTTGCCGGCCTTAGGTGAGTGGATCGGTTGGGTATATTGGTGGTTGTGTTGATCTCATGGTTGTAGATTGGGAGGGCGGTAGAGAGGCTCTGTTTGACCGGAAAGATGGCCGGAGTTGGCCGAGATAGAGAAGAGGTTAGGGAGATGAGGACGAGATGGTGTGGAGCTTAAGGTTGATGCTACGGTGGAAGAGGGGAACAGGGAAATATAAGGTGGAGTTCGCTGGAGCTGTACGACGGTGAGCGGTAGTTCGGCAGGCAGAGCAGTCGGACATGAGTGATCGGACAGAGGAGAGAGAGAGAGAGTGGCAAAAGAGAGAAAATATATATTCTTATAATAAAATATTGGGAGTCCCAATAGTTTAATGGAGGGAATGGAGTGTTCTCCAAGACTTGAGTGGCAATAATTATAAATAAGAGTAGATCTAGGGACATAGTGGAAGCTAGTAACAACCATAACCAATTCTGACTAATTGCTAACTAAATATTTAACTAACTTATTAATTATGACACCTAAGCAATTAGTTACTTTCCAAACAAGCACAAGCCAATGAAACCAAGTTTAATCTTAGTAGGTTTCAAAGATAAATTATACCAAATTTGAATCAAGTAAATAGTAAAATCAAAATGATAATAAAAAGGAAATGATCAATATTGTTTTCCATATATATAACTTTGAAATTCATAAATTGATTTATAACTAAAAAAATTGAATAACAACTTTCAAAGTAGAAATTTAGGAGCGGTAGTTACAATCCCCTCTATTTATAAAACCCCAACTACTTTCTCTCTCTTCCTTTACTCTTCATTACTTCTTCTTCCTCATAACTCTCTTCACCTACCAAGAAACCCTAGGCAAGTGCAACTTGCTTCATGGAGGAACCTAATTCTATTTGTTCTATTGTCTTTCTTACATGAATCTATGTCACTTTAGAACTTGGTATTTTTTAATTTGGTAAATATTTTCTTGTAGATCTAAGTTTGTGCCATTTTTAATTTTTTTGGATTTTGATCTATCAAACTTACTTGTTTTCAAAAACTAAGTGTTCCATGTGGTAGAGAATTTGATTCTACACAATTTTGACCTTTGAAAAGTTAGATTTTGACTTTTTTGAGGAAGTTATGGCCAAAGTAAGTTTTGGACATCTTCTATGTTCATCTATCGTGGTTTTGACAGGAACGATGAATAGTACTTGACGGCATAGTGCCAGTCCGCATAGATGCATAGTGCCTGGCCGTATAGTACCTGGCCATATAGCTGCATAGTATATGGCCGTATAGTGCCAGTCCGCATAGCTGCATAGTGCGTGGCCGTATAGTGCCTATTTTGGCTGTTTTTGACTGTTTTATGTCCTATTTGGCTGAATTGTGGCCAGAACTTTTTCTAACTCCCAACATAAAAGTTGTCGATCTTTTTCTTGGCTTCAAGAATATGTTACTAGCTATTTTATGCAAGTTTCTCTCATTCATGATAATGTAGGGATAGAACACGATAGTGGCCCATCGTGGCACACTCTTGACAAGCAACATTGACATAAAATTCTTGATAGTGGTCCATTGTGACACACTCTTGACATGATAAATAACCTGATATGACATGATAATCTTGAACGCTGTTGCGACAACTACCTGGACTTGCTAAGTAACTCTTGTCTTGACACCATGGTTGATTCTCTTGGTTGTGCCTGTACAAGCTACTTGTCTCGTCTTGCATCATGCCTAGGACATGGATTCCTGATTACCACGGTCAGGGATTCATATTGAATCTAACTAGGATAATAACTAGATTAATCAAGTAGTTCATAAAGAGATTTTCCAGCTATTGACAGTCCCGTTATCTGGGTGCTTTAATTGGACTTGTAGCCTGTCGTCGAGTAGGGAACATTTTCAGCACACTGTCATGTGTTGCACCCCCAAGTCACCTAATCTAACTCTCTCAACTTGCAACTAGATAACCTGGATTAAGTCTGCAGGGCTTGTGGCTGTTGGAACATCTCATTGCATCTTATTAGTAATTAGGCTTGTGATAACCCTAGTTAGTTAAAAGTATCAAGTCGTACTTGTTGCTTGGCCGTGATTGATGGATGGAGTCTAGTCTAGTCTTGTCTAGACAGTGCCATTTCAGGATTACTTTAGCACATTATTGTTATGCTTTACTCTTACCGATAAATGAGTGGAGACTAAGCTCTGTTCAGGTGAAGGGTTACAATTTCGGTCCTTGTTTAGTTTACGAGTTGTAACTTAGTTACCGGAATAGTTCCTTAGTTATCTTATCGTTTATCATCCTGATTTTCTTAACCCATGTCTTTCATTATCAATTATGTCTTTATGTGCTAATATGCTGGTTTTAGTTCTTAAGTGATGCATTCCTTGTGGCACTTGCTCTTTCTGGGGTCTGACCCAACTGGTTTTGTATGGCCAAATTTCGGAGTATCTCCCGAGGATCTCCCAGCCTTCCAGCTAGATAGTGAACACTAGACGCAACCCTAGCAAAGAGTAGGTTTTATTTAGCTCTCCCACTCTATTATAAATTATTCTTTTGAGGCGTTTAGCCGCCGAACAAGTGTTAGCTCGTGTTGAATTTATATTCCTGTCTGTCTAAGGGCTGTAACATGATTGACAAATCCTAGGGTTGATCATGTATGACTTAAACTCTTGCTAGTCTTCGTATTTTGTATGACTAGCTTCATGATCATCTGAATATGTAATATTTGGGATGCTTTACTTTGTATGTCTGATGATCTACCATCTTGTTACATTTACTTGCTTGCTTGAGATTGAGACACTAGGCTTGTTCTTGACCATAAGAGACTGTTGGCTTGTAGATAAACCCTCATGCATCTAGACAGCCATGACCGTATGTCGAAGTGGATTACACTTCTATATACGTAGCTGGCTGTGTCTGTCCCCCGCTCTCCAGTATTCTGGTTCTGGGGCATGACACGGTTTAAGTGGTAGTCCATGCAGGTCTTGTAAATCAAGATGTGTGGGAGTTTTACCGAATAGATGTCTCAATCAGCACTCGCCCTTGATCTCTACTCGTGTCTCCTAATATTTCTGAAATCTTGACCTGATCACATGCTTATATCCTCGATCTATCTTGGTCCTTCCTTATTGTTTTCTATGTCATTTCTTCAGTGGCATTATTTCTGGTCCTGCCGATCAGCCCAGCAGAGCACCTACAGTGAACCAGCAACAACCTGGGGACCAAGCCCAATACTCAGGGGTAGCCTCCAGAGTCATGCCTTCCGGGGGTCAAGAGCCACCGGTTTAGCTAGTCCAGCCTACAGAGCCTGACAATGGAGTCATGGTAGGGCTCATTCGAAATTTTTTTACGTCACAAGATCGTCGGGGCGATGCCCTGCACTAGACAGTACGAGATGCTATGGGCAGAGTTGGTTATCAAGGGAATAATACAGCCAACAACTTCAAGCGCCTGAACCCTCCTTTCTTTAACGGAACTGAAGATGCTATTGCTGCTGTTGAATTGCTTCAGGACACAGATGTTATCCTGGAGGCAGCTAGGATTCCTAAGGAAGAGAAGGTGGCCATTGTGCTCCTGCAGTTATTGGACTTATCCCACAGCTGGTGGGCGATGTTAGCAGTTAGATTAGCAACGCCTGTATTGTGGGTGGTATTCAGCAACAAGTTCCAGATGAAGTATTTTGACACAGTGGCTCGTTATAATCTGCAGACGAGATTTACCAATCTTAAGCAGATGGGAAGGACGGTCGATGGATATACGGTCGAATTTTCTAGGCTTAGTCGGTTTACTTCTACCTTGGTAGCAACCGAATTGGACCGAGCCCAATAATTCCAGCAGGGACTCCACCTAGAGATCATTATATCAGTGGAGCAGTTTGAGCACCAGACGTTTGATACTGTCTTACGAGCAGCGAAGAGGCATAAATATACTTCGCAGAGGAATATAGATAGAAGCGGAGGACGGAAGAGGTCCCATGGACAGATGTTCCAGTCATCAGCACCAGCCCTGGCAGCTAGAGCTTTGACTATTGGAGCTCCTAGGAGGGCGACCACAGTTTTGTCGGTTCAACACTCGACACCAACGTATCCTCAGCAGCAGAAGCAGAAGCAGTCTTTCGCAATGGGCTACTCTCATTGTGGGAAGCTAGGACATGTAGTATCAGAGTGTCGTAGAGCCCATGGATTGTGCTTGGCTTATGGGACATCAGACCACAAGATAGGGTCATATCCGAATAGAGCCAGTTTATTGTCATCAAACCTAACCAGTCCATCGGTTAGGGGTCCAACACCATTACAACAGCAGTACCAGCCTCCGAGGCCATTGCCGCCTCAGGCTCAGCAGTATACCCAAGCTTAGATTCAGAACAGATAGAAAGGTCACCAGCATAGGGGACCAGCACCAAGAGGACAAGGTTAGGCTATGGATATGACGGTAGAAGAAGAATTTGTATCAGGTGAGGTGGCGGCAGGTACCATTCTCGTCAACTCTTTTCCAGCAGCAATATTATTTGATTCAAGTGCATCGCATTCATTTATGTCTGCACGATTCGCAACACAGATAGGACTGAAGCCCGAGTCATTATCAGTAAGGCTCAATATACTTACTGGTAATGGTCTTGTGGGAGTAGATAGAGTCTATTCCTTGTATCGAATTGTAGTTAGTGGTAGAGAGTTTCCCACTAGATTGATAGAATTTTTGATGACTGACTATGATGTGGTCCTAGGAATGGATTGGTTGAAGGATCAATACGCAAGAATAGGCTGCCATATTGGCAAGATTATTTTTGGTATTACAGGCGAACCAGAGTTTTTATTTTCCAGAGGCGAAGTAGAACCTTCTCCACAGCCTTGCGGATGGCAGTAGCAGTTCAGTTTTCCAGAGTAGTAGAAGAGTTTCCAGATGTATTTCCCGAAGAACTTCCAGGTATGTCACCGGAGAGAGAGAGAGTTCACTATCGAATTGATTCTAGGGATGGCACCAGTGTCAGGGAGAGTCTACAGGATGGCGTCTTCGGAGTTAGAGATATTGTACAGGATGATTGAAGAACTCAGAACCAAGGGATTCATTCGTGCTAGTGGATTACCTTGGAGAGCCCCAATTTTTCTTGTGAAAAAGAAGGATGGTACTTCAAGATTATATGTTAATTATCGTACCTTGAACTCTGTAACAATCAAGAACAGATATCCTCTACCAAGGATAGATGACTTATTTGATCAGCTCAGGGGAGCGGCAGTATTCTTGAAGATTGACTTGAGATCAAGGTACCATCAGATCAGAGTTAGAGAGCAAGACATCCAGAAGACAGCATTCAGATCAAGATATGGGCATTGGGAGTTCCTTATTATTCCATTTGGAGCGACCAATGCGCCGGCCGTATTTATGGACCTCATGAATCGTATCTTCATGCCCTATTTGGACCAGTTCGTGATAGTGTTTATAGATGACATCTTAGTCTATAGCAAGAATGCGGCAGAGCATGAGCAACATCTTCGTGTAGTTCTTCAGATTCTCATAGAGCACCAGTTGTATGCGAAGTTCAGTAAGTACGAGTTTTGGCTTGACCGCATATCGTACTTGGGTCACATCATCACCAGAGATGGAGTAGAAGTGGACTCCCAGAAGATAGTGGCTATAAAGATATGGCCAGTACCCAGTACCACTGCAGAGGTTCGTAGTTTCCTAGGATTGGCTGGCTATTACCGACAATTTGTATCAAACTTGGCTCGAATTTCAGCGCCCTTGACTCAGTTGACCCGCAAGGATGTGCAATTTTCTTGGACAACAGAGTGTCAGAGTTCATTTGAGAAGTTGAAGCGAGGCTTGATGACGACACCCATTCTCACACTTTCAGATGGAACTGGAGGATTTTCAGTCTATTGTGACGCTTTCGGCAAGGGATTAGGATGTGTCTTGATGCAACATGGTAAGGTAGTAGCTTATGCATCATGTCAGCTTCGTGATCATGAGAGGAATTACCCACCCATGACTTGGAATTAGCAGCGATGGTTTTTGCACTTAAGTTGTGGAGACATTATTTGTATGGAGATCGGGTGGAGATTTTCACCGACCACAAGAGTCTTAAGTATGTGTTTACCCAGAAGGACCTTAACATGCGTCAGAGGAGATGGCTAGAGCAACTTGTGGATTACGACATCAACCTGCAGTATCATCCATGGAAGGCCAACGTAGTAGCGGATGCATTGAACAGAAGAGTTGGAGTTTATTTTCTAACAATGTAACCAGAGTTATTAACAGACCTTCAAAAGATGGGGATAGAGATAGTTCTCCCTACCAATGTGGCATTGATGGCCAGTATGTAAGTTCAGTCCAGCACAGTTGAAAGGATCAAGATGGCACAATCAGCAGATTCTAAGCTACAGCGGCTCAGGGCAGAATGTGAAGCAGGGAGAAGACCCAAGTTATGCATTCACGAAGATGGTACACTCCGTCATGGAAGGCTTCTTTGTGTACCCAGTCGTGATATCAGATAGGAGATCATGACAGAGGCTCACAGTTATCAGTATTCAATTCATCCCGGTGGC
Source organism: Iris pallida (assembly GCA_029216955.1). Taxonomy (NCBI): domain Eukaryota; kingdom Viridiplantae; phylum Streptophyta; class Magnoliopsida; order Asparagales; family Iridaceae; genus Iris; species Iris pallida. The sequence goes on along the minus strand of JANAVB010033011.1, from coordinate 14,636,662 downwards.
ATGAAGATGTACCGAGACATCCTTTAGTATTTTTGGTGGAATGGCATGAAGCAGGAGATAGCCCGGTTTGTATCCCGATATTTTATTTGTCAACAAGTGAAAGTTGAACATCGGAGACCAGCTGGACTTCTTCAACCGTTATCGATCCCAGAGTGGAAGTGGAAGCATATAACAATGGACTTTGTAACTGGGTTAACTAAATCCCTGGCTGGCAGGGATGTTATATAGGTTATCGTTGATCATCTTACGAAGGTAGCTTATTTTCTCTCCTTCAGAATTGGTCAGTCGACGGATCAGCTGACAGAGATGTACCTCAGACAGATTGTCAGATTACATGGAGTGCCAGTTAGTATCATATCAGACAGAGATTGAAGATTTACGTCGCACTTTTGGCGGAGTCTTCAAGAGAGCTTGGGGACTCGTCTCAAGTTTAGTTCAGCTTATCATCCGCAGACAGATGGTCAGTCAGAGCGCACGATTTAGACTCTTGAAGATATGTTGCGATCTTCTATGCTGGACCTCGGTGGTTCGTGGGAAGATCACCTGCATCTAGTAGAGTTCTCCTATAATAATAGTTTCCAGGCCAATATCCAGATGGCACCATTTGAGGCCTTGTATGGCAGAAAGTGCAGATCCCTATTAGCATGGGATGATATCGGCGAGAGATAGATGCTTGGTCCAGAGATGGTTACGCAGACAATCGAGGTGGTCAGACAAGTCATAGATCATCTTCGAGTTGCGCAAGATCGTCAGCACTATTGGACCGATTCTCATCGGCGTCCTCTTGAGTTTTCTATCAACGACCACGTATTCCTTAGGATCTCGCCTACCCGTGGCGTCATTCGATTCGGCGTACGGTAAAGCTTAGTCCTAGGTATATAGGGCCGTTTGACATTCTCGAGCGAGTAGGTGATGTGTCCTATCGTCTCGCTCTTCCGCCGTCGTTACGTGAGGTACATGACGTATTCCATGTATCCCAATTGCGACGGTATATCCTGAATCCGAGCAATATCCTTGATCATTCAGGATTGGCTGTTGGTACCAACCTTTCGTATGAGAAAATGCCTGTATCCATATTGGACCGAAGAGAGAAGGTACTCAAGAACAAGACTATTAGTTTAGTCTGTGTTGCTTGGGGTTACCACTCATTGGGTGAGTCAACGTGGGAGCGTGAGGATGATATCCGTTCGCGATATCCACACCTGTTTCACTCATAAGGTATAATGTCTTCCTTATGCCTTATGCTCTTAATTCCTTGCTTGCATAAATGATTGCTTGATTGACTGCTAGTCGTAGCTTGTTTATGATTAATATAGCCTGTTCCGACATCTCTAGCCTCTTGATTAAATTCCAAGGACAAAATTCTTTTAAGGTGGGTAGAGTTGTCACTTCCGTTTTTTGTTATACGTATTTTTATGTACATGTACGAATTTTGACCCGTATATTATTTACTGTATTTTCATATTTCTTTATGGCTTTCCTTGATGTATCTTGACTAGGGTTGACCTTGGGTTGGTTTGGTCCAACTTGAATTGCTTTGGATGGCTTGGTTTGATTTATTTTGATGGTTGGTTCCACATGTTGAACCATCTCCTCTATTTATAAACTCCCAACTACTTTCTCTCTCTTTCTTACTCTTCATTACTTTTTCTTCTTCCTCATAACTCTCTTCATCTACCAAGAAACCCTAGGCAAGTGCAACTTGCTTCATGGAGGAACCTAATTCTATTTGTTCCATTGTCTTTCTTACATGATTCTATGACACATTAGAACTTGGCATTTTTCAATTTGGTGGATATTTTCTTGTAAATCTAAATTTGTGCCATTTTTGGGTTTCTTGGGTTTTGATCTATCAAACTTACTTGTTTTCGAAAACTAAGTGTTCCATGTGGTAGAGAATTTGATTCTACACAATTTTGACCTTTGAAAAGTTACACTTCGACTTGTTTTGAGGAAGTTATGGCCAATCAAGTGTTGGACATCTTCTATGTTCATCTGTCCTAGTTCCGCATAGTGCCAGTCCGCATAGATGTATAGTGCCTGGCAGCATAGTGCCAGTCCGTATAGCTGTATAGTACCTAGTCGTATAGTGCCAGTCCATATAGCTGCATGACACGCCCCGCTCCCGTAGGAGAGATCGTCCTCGCTAAGGCGTGATGCCGTACGAGCCTAGATTGCGCTCATGCAATATGGGTTCCATAACGGTCGATTACAGCGGCTACGATGGGGTCGTCACACAGAAGTCCTAAGCAAAGACATTGAATAATAGCAGCAAAAATTTAGAACAAAACACAAGTCATTCAAAAGATGCATTTTATTGATATTGAAACAAGGATTACAATGTGGCACAAGGCCAAGATTACAAACACTCAAGCTTACTCTTCTCATATTACAAGTCACTTAGCTCTCTCTCATCTCTCAATACATGTCTCGAGCTAGTGGATGCTTCGGAAGGCGACGTTCATACATTATGTCATGTATAAGTCCAGACTCCACGCGACCGCACGCCTCGAATCGCCAAGGAACTCCGTGCCTCGACGCATCCAAGCGAGATCCTTACCACGAGCATCTACCTATGCCTTCACATGAAAACTATGTGGGTGTCAGTACTCAACTATACTGGTGGAGTGAGCTCCTCGCAATCCCATACAAAACTGACACGTTAATTTACTTTGTGCAACATAGCCCCTTTATGATTGTCTTTCTACTCTTGCCTTAGGATCAGTTTTAGGACATATGTCTTGGCCTATTTCGTGTCACTAGACCATCCCGTGCTTGCAACAACAACGTCAACTCGTACTTTACCTCTAGACCCTTCTCGTTCCGACAATGTTAACCTATCAAGTCGTGCTTGCCTTTCGGTCAATAATCAGGGATGCAACTACACGATAGTGTCCAATTCCCATGTAACCGTGCAACCTCTTTGAGGCAGTGTCTCGCCACTTACTGACTTATCCATACTTGTGTTATGACAGCGCGGCCGTGCCTCATATTTTGAGTTCGTGTACTGCAACTCAAGATAATATAACCAGGCTTGCCCTACGGCCCTTTCCCACTTAACCCGAGACCGACACGACTTGTGGAACTTGCGTAGACAACTCACAATTCCGACGCCACATTCGTGCCGAGGCACGGTGTCTACGTTGTAGACAAATCTTAGGCCCAAACTTTTGTGTTCTGACTGCACACACATACAACTAGACTCAATCCAAAGGTACACACGCGGATTACCGCCCGTGCCGACCCATCTATATGAACTGTTCACTGGCCCAAGCCATTTTGGACATAACCTGGTAGCTGGCGGCCCCTACAACGTGAGTAGCTAACTCCGAAGCAAGTTCCTGCACTACCGGTTGCTACCTAGTAGACGAAAGCTGCCTTCCAAATGCGAGTAGCAGGATCCAAAGTAAGACCCTGTAGAAGCATGAAATTTTTTCAGCAAATGAAGCCCCATGCGCCCAAGTCAGTACAACTCCATGCGCCCAAGTTAGTACAACTCTATGCGCCCAGCCAACGAAGCTTCATGCGTCCAGCCAACGAAGCTTCATACGCCCAGTCCATACAACTTCATGTGCCCAGCTTGTGAAATTTCATGCGCCGAAGACTAACTCCCCCGAAATGAGGGCGCATAGCCTGAGACATGGCTATGTGTCCAAGCCTGACTCAGTCAAAGCCATGATCAAAACGTGCACTGAAGCACACGGCCACGTCAGTCTCCACGAGCAGTCGTGCACCGGAGCATGCGGCCACGTCAGCGCCACGACCAACCCACGATCTCGCAGCCTGTATGCGTCTACGTCCTATACGCCCAAAGCAGGACTATGCGCCCACATAGGAACCAACGTGTTTCCCTATGTGGGTGTATAACACCATTCTAGCTCAAGAACGACTATAAAAGGGGGGTCTCATCCATCTTCAAACACACAGAATGGAGAGCATTTTCAAGAGCCAAATTGCTGTACTTCTTGCCGGTGATCCGAGAGTTAGCAATTTTTTTAGGTTTTCTTCCACTTTTGTAATCGGAGTGTCAACGGAGTAAAGGAGAAATTGCCGCTCGATCTCCATCGTCCCATTCCCCAAAATTCTTTTTTGTACTCGAAGATCCTCAGCACAGGATCTCTCAGGCGTACTCGATTTGTGGTGCCTTGTGCCAATAAAAGAAAAGATAGCGTTTTCTTCTTCTTTTTTGTGTGTGCCCACAAAAATAGTGATTCTGCTGGGGACTGTCTTTTTCTCTGACGACAAGGTGGTGACGTAATCTGATACCGACAAAGTGGGGAGTACTCAGAAGATGCTGATCGTAAAGTTCGATCAGCAGGCGTTCGAAGAGATGCTCTCGAGGGACGGCTCTACTCCCTCAAAATCAGCAAAGCCAAACAAGTCTCGCAAGACTTGGCTTCCGAAGGCTCGCTGCGCATATCCTGCTAGTGTCATAGCGGATATGCAGCTGGAGGACTCTCTCACCTGGGTGCAGGACTCTGCCATAGAAGTCCTCCAAATGGAGAAGGCTCACACTGTTCTGGGCTCTACTAGCCCAGTGACTTCTTCCCTCCACAGCCAACAACAGAGTGTTCAACACTCGAGACTTGGCAGAGGAAAGCACTACGATGCCAAGAATCGGGGTGTGCGACACTGTGGCAAAACCCGGAGAGACTCACGAACGAAGGAGGCAAAACTGGAAGAAAACAATGCTGCTCCACCAAGCATGCATCCAAAGCCATGCGCCCAAGAGAGTGCTTGGGCGCATAGCCCCAACCGGAACACTTCTGTCTTCAGCAGGCTGGGCATTCAGAGTCATGCGCCCAAGGCTATGCGCCCAGGCTCTCTGGATCCATACTATGCGCCCATATCAAGGTGACTCTAACATGTTGTCAAGAAGCATGCGCCCAAGCCCAGTCTCCAAGGCCTATGCGCCCACATAAAAAAGATAGGCCCCAACGCGTGTAGCACGGGGCTGTCTTCAAGGACATCATAGAACTTTGGTGTGGGGGTTGCCCCTGCACATGAACTAAGTCTGATGCGCCTACTCTCCTTACGAATATGCATACAAAGCTCGCCGATGCATGCAACATGGGTTGTAAGACAAAACTCCCTTCCGTTGACTTGTGCGACATGATAAATCATAAGCGTAAAGCGAGGAAAAACATAACAATTCATAGTGCACTTCCGTGCACCAATATTGTTATCAACTGTTGTTGCTCTAAAGTGACAAGAGTGCCTCATAGAAAGTTCGTGTCTCGACGGCTGTACATCTCTGACGACGAGAAGCCACTATGTGTTTCATCCAACATGGTTTCATGGGGTCCCCCTTACGGAAGCCCCAATCAAAGACGGTGGACCACCAACCAACCTTCTCTCTCAGTTCTACGAGAAGGAGAAGATGAAGTCTACCAACAGATGGCCAACAGGCTGTCACATCTGAAGGAGTCTATATGGGCACTCGATCAAAGGCAAGATTTCGTATGGACGACGAAGCCGGGGGTAGCATTCCCTCAGAATATGAAGCAGATGACCCCCACACTGGAGGTAGTCTTCCAGAGGACGATGATCCCTCCGAATTCGATGGCGACTATCTACCTCCTCTACATGAAGATGAAGGACTTAGCCACTCGGAGATAGACAGTATCAGCGCCAGTTGCACTGCTTCCTATGTTCATCCTTGTATGCTATCTACATACATGACGGACGGAAAAAGATCTGAAGAAGCCAGTGATCAGACTAGTAAACGGCTAGAGGGTCTCGAAACAGTATTCACCAAGATCACTGATATGCTTACCAGTATCATGGCAGTTCAAGCTGCTGGGGCTGTTCCTCTACCTCAACAAAATGTCTCAGCCCACGCTAGTCTGGCTCACAGCAACAACCCTCCTTCCCTACAAAAGGAGTATCATTCTGTTGTGCCTCCTCCAAATCTTACAAATACTGGGGGTGGTCCTTCGCCAACAATACCTGACAATCGTTCAGCAGCCGTTTTCCAACAACTGCTCAATCAACATGATGCAATTGATTCCCTGGTCGCTCGCCTCGACACCATCTCACACAAAAACGAGCTGTAGAAGATGGAGATATCTCAACCGTATCCCCCTGAGTGGGAGAACGCTACTTGCCCTCCTAACTATAAGCCGTTGACGCTGAAATCATTTGACGGTTTGACTTCTCCTTGTCAGCACATGACGTACTTCAACACGCAGACTCTGCACTTGCCCCGAGACAATCTGCTCCTGTCGAAGCTGTTTATTAGCACCTTGCAGGGGGTAGCCTTCGAATGGTTCTGTAGTCTGCCTGATGGGTGTATCAATTTATTGAAAGACTTGGAGAGGTTGTTCCTCGACAGGTTTTACGAGAGTGGCATGCATGTTAGTATGTCCACTCTCATCGAGACCAAGTAAAGAAGGACTTAGTCTGTCATCGCCTTCATAGAACGCTTCAGGCGGTTAGCACTGAAGATGCCCTTCGGCATACCAGACTCAGAACTTATGGATATTTGTCGACATAACTTCTTTCCTACAATAAAGTTTTGTCTAGGTATACATAAGTATGATACATGGCCCGCTTTTATTGGGGCCGCTGATGCTGCTGAAAACGACATTCCTAACTTAGAACTACTGGGGTTGAAGACACCCAAATCTGAAGACAAGGGCAAGTATCCTCAAACTATCCCTGTTCGTGGGGGTAAAGGGAAAGAAGTCCTGAAAGTAGACACATCCAAAGGAGCTTCTATTTCTCAGGGCGCCTCCGACAAGCCTAAGGAGACCTTCTCCTTTGACGAAGACGATGTCATTACCATCTTCCACACATTGACGATGGATAATAAGCTGACATTACCTCCACCACGACGTCTTGCAGAGGCGAGCCAACTTAATGATCCCAAGTACTGTCTCTATCATCAGTACGTGCATTACTCCACCAAGGACTGCATCGTCCTAAAAAAGAAAATACAACAGCTTATCGACAGCCAAGTGATCAACCTCGAAGCTGAAGACAAGGTCGTATCTGCTAACATGATCTCTCTTCAGTTTGACGACTTTCCTCCTATAAAAGTCCCAGACGGCGTGGTCCCGATCCCCAAGGCGACGATAGAAGTTGTCAACCTACCACTAGCTCACAACTCGACCTTGGTCCCACTCACAACTGAACGTGGTGAGATCATGTGGGTCCACCCGGACCTTGTCCAAGAAGTGACGTAGGGGGTAGCACTTCCCAAATCAAGAAGGGACAAGAAATTCAAGCCATGCCATATGGTATCCTCCCCCATCTATGAGCTTCTATCTAACGAGACGCAATCGAGGAAGACTTATCTCCGGACGTACGATCCCACACAAGAAGAGGCACTACCTTCTCAAGCTCCTGCTGCCCCTACAAGCTCAGAAGTCGGCCCGTCCAAGCTTCAAACCATGGACAAATCCAAGCAGAAGGAGACACGGTTTGACAAATCTCTACAGACGCTAGCTCCCGAAGGCATAGATCGACCCTACAACTTTAACATACTGGCTCAGCTAGCTAATACACCTGCCAGGTTATCTCTGTTCGATCTATTGCGACTCACCAAAGAAACGCGGAAGGCCTTAAGTGGGGCATTGCTACATGCCGACTCTTACCTCACTGAAGTCAAAGCCCCCGCTGAAGATCCTATCTCTTGTCCCCACTGCCACAGTACTATGGAAGTGGTGCCCAACATCACCTTCTCACAGGAGGACATGCTACTAAAAAATAATCATCATGATAGACCCCTGTACGATACAGGGTATATCGGGACGATCAAGGTGGACCGTATACACATCGATCCAGGATCCTCCCTCAGCATTAATCCTAGAAGTTTGCTTCAAATTTTGGGAATTCCTCTGCACAAGCTATCCGCAACCAACATAACCATCATGGCTTTCAATACTAGTCGAAGCCATCCGCTGGGCAAGATCTGTCTCAAATGCCAGATTGGTGATCTCCGAACGGAGGTTTCCTGCTATGTGATCGATGCCAACGTATCCTACAACGTCTTGTTGGAACATCCATGGATACACGAGAACATGGTCGTTCCTTCCACACTCCACCAGTACTTCAAGTACGTCAACAGTGACGGTGTCGTGAAGATGGAATTTGTCGATGTCAATCCTTTTAAGGGCATCGAAGCTTACTACGGAGATTCGATACTTTACCAATCTCAGCCCCCCAAGGATGACGGCAACGAAGCTGACAATGAAGCTGAAGCAAGTCCATCCTCCAATGACGGTCCCCTGATTGTCCGAGTCAAAAGACGTACTACTCCAAAAAGTACCCCGAAGCCTCTCACAATCTGGGTAAAAAAGAAGAAACCCGACAAGGTCAAACCATTGACCATCACTCTCAGCAAGAGACCCAGGGGGAACCTACTGATGCCCGTCCTCCCAATCCTGAAGAATTATCCTACGTGGTGAACTTGGCCAAGACTGTGGCTCCTCTTCCAGATGATGATCCTCTAAACGAGTATATCAATACTCATAATAATGTACCTTCAGCGGATGATGTTATCCGTAAAGGGGAACTTGTGTATTTCCTTAGTAAAGGTTTATCTTTGAATTACTCTGATGTCTATCAATCTGTAAACTACTACATAGATATGATATACGCTCTAGAGAACGGTATAGGACCACACCTCCGCATGCCGGTCATAACACCTCACCTACGGGAAAACATTTACCCTGAAGATATCCTCTACTTCATCGTTCCAGCCAGAAAGAAAGATGAAGAGCTAATCATCTTCGGTCGTATAATTGGCAAGAGAAAGTTCATTCCAGACTCTACTTCTCCCAAGCACAACACAGAAGCTGACTATGACTCTGAAAAAATGTAACTTTTTCGGTATAGTTGGCAGGCCAAGAATATCATCCAGAATATGGGATATGATATCAAAAGCAACGAAGGACTAAATTACAGCCGAGGACGACGGTTGCCAATACGACACTTTGCTCCTTCCGGCAAATCTGAGAATTACTATCAATGAAGCGGTGTTGGTTTGGGCTATGTCTCTCCTCCAATAACTCCCAAAAGATCTGATGATAAAGCAGATCGTTGTTCTCATTCTTCTGATTCCTCCCTCTAGGACTCAGACTCCAGCATCGACGACATATTCAAAGTAACTCTGTCCGTCAACATGGTTTCCGCCGACCAAATTACAGACGATGTCCAAACAATCGAACTCGAACAATAGGCTCAAAAGATGGACAACAGGTGGGAGCTGCGCTTCGAACAACGTGAACCAACTACCGAAGACGAAGTCATCCAAGTCAATCTAGGAGATGAAGCATCCTTCAAACCAATCTTCATCAGCAAAAGCTTATCTGACGATGAACGCCAATCTCTTATACAGCTTATAAGAAAATACATCGACGTCTTCGCATGGAGCTATAAAGACATGCCAGGCTTGGACCCTAAAATTGCCATGCACCGTCTGAATATTTCGTCTAAAGCTAAGCCAGTGAAGCAACAGCAACGACAGTTCCGACCAGACGTCATGGAAGCCATCGAGAATGAAGTCAAGAAGCTCATTGACTGTCACTACCACATTTCTAGTTTGAGGGTATTTTTGTCATTTTTGGGGTTATTTAAATTTATTAGAATTTATTTGAATTTATGGGAATTTTAGGATTTATTTTGAAATTGTTTGAATGAAGGTTGATTAGGTTGACTTTGACTAGTTTTGACTTGGTAAGCTAACCCTAGTTGAGTTGGACTTGGTTAGATTATGAGACCTTAGGTTAATTTAAGTTAACCATATTCTAGTTATTAGAATCAATTGGAAAATAGAGATTAGAATAGAAAGCTTTGGTCACAAGTCATGACTTGTGATTTGAATCATTGATTAATGACTAAGCCCAACCCATTAGCCATTAGCCAACCAAACCCTAGCCTAACTCACTTGGCCGGCCACTTAGCATAGGGATTCCCACCCTATAAATAGTCTCCTAGAAATTAGGGCTAGCCTCCTTAGAATTTCACAAGTTTTGGAAAGAGGTGAGTCTCCATCTTCATAAATCCATAGAAATTCCATTTTATCTCCTTTTTCCCTCAAATCAATTGCATTAGATCCTAATTTTAGTATACTTGCTGTTTGTGGTGTTCAATATCAGTTTGTGAGCAATTTGAAGAAGGTTGCTAGCAAGGAGAAACCCCTCTATTGGAAGCTTTTCTTGTATTTTGACACCAATAGGTAAATCTCTATAAACACCATTAAAATTCTAGTTTCTTTGCATATTTGGAAAGCCCTAGGTCTATCCTAACTGTAGGTATGCCTAAACCTAGGTTTTGTGTCCATTTCGTGTCCTAAATGGACATGTATCAGTCCCTTCCTATAAGTGTTTGATGAAATGCCCCAATGGGCATTTCGTTTTAGTTTCTAGAAAGTAATTGAATAGGAAATTGTGTTTTGGTGTCGCTTAGGGGTTCCCAAGTGTCTGAGTCGATTTATAGGTCGTTTCGTATCGGTTTGGGACACGTGCACATGCGGGTGCACACGCGCGTGCGGGCAGCTTGCGTGTCCTGCTCCTCGGGGGCATTTGCGTCTCGGACACAACATGAGGACACGTGAGTTTTTGAGGACACATTGGGACAGTGTCTGAAATGACACTCCCCAAGTGGCATGACCCCTTGTGTCGTGTCGGACACGTTCTCCTGCCCGTACTGGGTTACACTGACACAGTACACACATAATTTTGAGTTCTGATACGGCTTTCGTATCGGACACTGACACGCCTTGGACACGTGTTAGCTAGCCTAATGTGTAGTCCTATAGGTGGGCTACCTAGGTTAGTGAGCACGAGGTGTCCCATACTCTGTGTCGTATCCAGTTCATTTGGACATGGCTGTACGAGCCTGTGCCCAACTGTGCACTACCTGATTCGAATCCAGTTTCCCCTTGCCATAGACACTTTGTGTCCACTCTAGTGGACACGAATGGCTTCCCTAGTACACCCACACTTGTGGCACCTATTACCAACCTTTATTTTGGCATTTTAGATTGATTTCGAATCTCATTTCCATTTACCCAATTGTTTTGATACCTGGCAACATTCTGATTTTTCCCAGTTTTTCAATATGGTTTTTAGCAATCTTTTTAGTTAGTTTAAATGCTGTTAACTGGTGGTTTAAGTCCCTAATATGTTTCTCCTATATGTAATCTAACTATGGTATGAAATTGGGGTTGTTTGGTTGTGAATCAATTTCAAAATGGGGTTTGAAGTATAGGCCTGAAACTGTCATAACTAAACTGTTTTTTTTGTGTATATAATGAAATGGTTTCCTTTCCTTCACTTGCCTGTACACTCTAGCACCGGCAGCATACTGTTTTCCTGTGACACATTGCCTACTCTCTAACACTCATATCCTGTCAACACACACTGTTAACACATTCTAATGTTGACACACACACACATGTTTACCTACACAGCCACACACATTCCAGATTTCCTCATGACAGTGTGCACCACCACATTGACTCCTTACACACACTCAATTCATATCAATGAATCACTATATCACTTCACTGTCCTAGTTTGTTCAATAATTCCAGATTTCACATTGTTAGTAGTTCAATGATTTTTCTTCTATTTCACTCACTGTTTTTCCCTTTCCCTCACACACCTATGCACTACACTATGTATCACTCACTCTCATGTTACACTAACACACACACAAGTGTCTTCATACACACATTCATGTGACATGCCATAGCTCACAAACACTCTATGTGACACTCTCACACTCTCAAGCCTAACACACACTCTTGCACACCCATGAACACACACATGTGAATGCTTGCCCTTCCCTATTCTTTACACATATGCATATATATATGTATATATATATATATATATATATATATATATATATATATATATATATATATATATATATATATATATATATATATATATATAAAATATATATAGGTATCCTATATAATGTGTGTGTACTATTATATATTTTATATATAAATGTATGTGTGGTATACATATAGGTAGCCTATATGTTATGTGTGTATTCTATATTATATTATATAGCTATATATATTGTTGTGTAGATTATGATATGGTTTGATTATAGGCATGATATAGCCTATGGCCTAGGCTCTTAGCCTATGGGTGTATCTGTGTGTAAGTATAGAGTCTAGTCAGACTTGTGTAGTCTTGTTAGACTAGTATGGACTAGTTAGACCTAGAATGACTTGTTTGACCTAGTTTGACCATAGTTGACCTAGTTTGACTTCTAGGGTTGACCAAGGTTGAACAAGAGTTGACTTTGGCCTAGATTGACCTAGATTTATCTAGAATGCACTGAATTGCATCTTGTTATCATTTTAGACTTGTTGTGACTTGTGCTGTTCTGATTAGGAGCCAGACACCTCTCTTCGGACAGTACATTTCATCCAGACACTCAGATACCAGGCGAGTACATTCTCTGATCATTTCATATCCTGCTTAGAATTATATTCCTGCTTTAGATTACCTTACTTGATGCTGTCACGACATTATCACGGATTAGTACTATATGGATCTCTTCATGCGATGTTATCCCCCTCGGGAGCATCGGGTACATTGTGTCATGTGTGTTTTACTTTCATCATGTACTCCTGTACTTTCACCATACATGTACACTCCTGTGAATCATGTACTCTCATGTTCACGGAGCCTTCATGTATACTATTATGTGCACCCTTTCATGGGCCCCCATGTGATATCATGTACAATAATATAACCTACTTAGATCCTTGTGTATTGATTGGGGAAAACGGGGGAGTGCTAGTAGTCATGTGAACAATTCCATAGTAGTGTAGATCATGTGAAACACTTTAGTGTAGATCATGTACAAATCTGTCCTGTTCACATGTGCTATCCTGTACTCTACATCACTAGCCACTATTAGTTCTCTATATACAGTAGCTATTTACATACAGTTCTTTTTTTTTACATCATGTACTTCCTTTCAGTTTTCTGTATCTTACTCTACTGCATGTTTATATTTTCTAACCTGCTATGAACTGTTGAGATGTATTGTGCTCACTCCTGTCCTGACTGGACTTGTTGAAAATATTACAGAGGACGAGGAGGAGGCCTGTGTGGATACCTTCTACGGGGCAGCCCTAGACGACACTTGCGAGCTGGACTCTCAGGAGGACCCAGCTCTAGCTGAGGACATTACCTCCATTGCCTAGACTAGCTTAGTTAGGCCTTATCTTACTTATGTTGTCTTGAGACTAGTAGTTAGACTTTATTTCAGTCTTGAGATCTGAGATGTATATATTCTTTCATTTTCAGTAGCTGAGACATGTATTTCTGGATATATGCTGAGATGTTATCTTAGACCTTCTGATCACCTGTATTTCCTTGAGTTCTATATCATATTGTGCTTTCTTCTTCCTTAGTTGTGATTGAATTTATTTACTGCTATGTCACCCCCATTCGGGGAGTATAAACTGTTTAACTTTAAATTGTTAGATGTTGTGACCTAGGACAGCGTTCTACCGCCGACACTGCGGCGTAGGCTGGACGTACCCACGTCTCGTGCCCTTACTCTAGGGTGCGGGTCGTGACACATTTTTAGTGGTGGCCCATGCAGGTCTAGACTAGAAGTGTAGTGGTATTCGGACCAGAGTATCACTACAGCCTGCAGTAAGATATAGGACATTAGTTTTTAAGGTACTCAATCACATTAGGAAAAACTCTTTTATTGCCATCGAAATCCTTACTATCAATCGATTCTTTTGAATTTTAACAGTCCGCCTTTGTTATATCGCTTCTTTCTCAGAAATTGATACTCTTGTTTGGTCTATCTTCAGGATGGTGTAGACGCGGTCGTACCGTACCATTCATGGGGATGCTGTAGAGGGGTCTGCTATCTCTTAGCCAGTTCAGCAGAGACAAGGGACTGCAGCTCCTGCCACCTCTGCTCGTATTGAGACTTCAGTAGCAGCAACAGGGGGTATGCCTCCACCGGCTTGGAGGCAGGAGCCAGTCATCGCAGAGGAGCCCTTCCAGCAGCCGCCGCCTACAGGACACGTGGATGCGGCACAGATGTTCGCATACTTCCAGCAGTTCAAGGACCGGCAGCAGGCTCGACAGGACAGGGGCATGGAGTTGGCCCTTACGACGGTCGCAGCTCGACCAGTGGTCCATCAGCGGAGGACACCGGGGATAGAGCAGTTCCAGAAGATGAACCCCAGAGACTTTTTGGGGACAGAGGAGATTCTATATGCTGATGAGTGGATCGAGCACATAGAGGAGATCTTCCGCCTGGCCCGGATACCGACAGATCTCCAGATCGAGGCAGCAGCCAGCCGGATGCGAGATCTTGCTCGCACCTGGTATCAGTCAGACCCCAGGGTGGGGGTAGCTGGGCAGACTTGGGAGGAGTTCAAGGGCTTCTTCAAGAAGAAGTTCTTCCCAGATTCAGCACATCGAGCCTTGGAGTCACAGTTCGAGAGCTTGGTTCAGGGGAGCCTGTCAGTGGAGGAGTATGCTAGGGAGTTCGGCCGCCTCGACAAATTCGTAGAGGGCTTGAGCGAGACGGCGAAGGCCCAGAGGTTTCGGAAGGGTCTGGTCAAGGAGGTCAGGTCCTTGACCAAGGGCAACAGGGATGCCACATTTGAGGAGATCTTGACGGGAGCCTTATTGGCAAAGGATGATCTTGAGCTTAGGCTCAAGAGGGGACGAGACCCAGTTGGGGGCAGTAGCAGCGAAGGCCAGGGCAAGAGGCCTCACTTCCAGTACCAGCAGCCGAGGCAGTTCCAGCCGCAGTCGATCCAGCAGAGGCCAGTTCACCAGCAGCATTTTCAGTATCAGGCACCCAGGCAGCAGACAGTCAGTTGCACATTCTGCAAGAAGCCAGGACATGGATGGCACGAGTGCAGGAAGAGGCTCGGGAAGTGCCTTCTTTGCGGAGCGGCAGATCACCAGCTGAGGGATTATGCTAGGTCTGGGGGACGAGCAGCTCAGGGAGGAGGAGCCAGGACAGCAGCAGGCCAGCAGAGGGGACCAGCCCTGCCGATACAGCAGCAGAGGTTTGTCCAGCACCAGCAGCAGGCCAGGGGAGGCCAGCAGGGGCGAGGATTCGCCATGGCAGCAGAGGATGCGAAGGCCATCGGAGAGCTGATCGCAGGTTCGGTTCTTATCGACTCCAGTCCAGCTTTTGTATTATTTGATTCCGGTGCTTTGCATAGCTTCATATCAGTATCTTTTACGATTAGACACGGTATCGTAGCTGAATCGTTGCCTTGGAATTACAAGATCACGACCGGGGGTGGCATTATCCTCGTGAGTGATATTTGTAAGGGTCGGAGTATAGTTTTGGGAGGCCGTGAGTTGGAGGTGTGCCTGCTTGTAATGCCATTGCCAAACTACGATATAGTACTCGACATGGATTGGTTGAGTAGACACCACACCAGCATTGATTACAGAGGGGGTAGAGTTCTCTTCAGAGTGCCGGGGGAGCCAGAGTTCGAGTACTCCAGACGTCAGGCAGAACAGAGCAATGAAGTTTTCTGTAGAGTCTCGGTTGAGGAGCAGAAGATTCCATACCCCTTGATAGCAGAGTATATAGATGTTTTCCCAGAAGAGTTGCCTGGATTGCTGCCAGACAGAGACATTGAGTTCTCGATAGACTTGGTTCCAGGAGCGGAATCCATCTCTCAGTATGTCTATCGGGTGAACAATAGTGAGTTGGTGGAGCTGAAGAAGCAGGTGGATGAGCTGCAGGACAAGGGCTTCATCCGTTCGAGTTCGTCGCCATGGGGTGCACCAGTGTTGTTTGTGCCGAAGAAGGATGGGTCAGTACGGATGTGTATTGACTATAGGGCACTCAACAACCTCACGATCAAGAACAAATATCCACTGCTGCGGATCGACGATCTTTTTGACCAGTTGAGCGGAGCTCGGGTATTTTCCAAGATTGATCTGAGGTCGGGATATCACCAGGTGAAGGTGAAGGGGGAGGATATTCCTAAGACCGCTTTCAGGATGCGGTACGGGCAGTTTGAGTTTTTGGTTATGCCGTTTGGGCTAACCAATACACCAGCAGTATTTATGAATCTAATAAACAAGGTATTCCACCAGTACCTGGATCAGTTTGTGGTAGTGTTCATTGACGACATCTTGATATATTCCAAGATTGAGGAGGAGCACGAGGAGCATTTGAGGATAGTGCTGGAGATTCTCAGGAAGGAGCAGCTTTATGGGAAGCTCTCCAAGTGTGAGTTCTTCTTGGACCGGGTGGACTTCTTGGGGCATGTGGTGACCGAAGATGGTATCTCAGTTGACCCCAAGAAGATTATAGCAGTTGAGGCATGGGCAGCGCCGACTTCAGTTGCAGAGATCAGGAGTTTCCTGGGGCTGGCAGGATATTATCGGAGATTTGTGCAGGATTTCTCCCGGGTTACAGAGCCGTTGACTCGGTTGACCCGGAAGGATATTGAGTTTGTTTGGTCAGAGGAGTGTCAGGCAGCTTTTGATGAGTTGAAGAAGCGGCTTACGACAGCTCCGATTCTGACATTGCCTTCAGGATCAGGTGGATTTACTATTTATAGTGACGCTTCAGGGAAGGGGCTGGGTTGTGTGTTGCAGCAGCATGGGAAGTGATTGCCTATGCTTCCAGGCAGTTACGTCCCCATGAGAAGAACTACCCTACCCACGACCTGGAGCTTACAGCAGTGATATTTACTCTGAAGTTGTGGAAGCATTATCTGTATGGGGAGCGGGTGGAGATTTTTACAAATCACAAGAGCTTAAAGTATGTGTTCACTCAGAAGGAGCTGAATATGAGGCAGCGTAGATGGCTAGAGTTAATGAAGGACTTTGACATCCTACTTCAGTATCACCCAGGGAAGGCCAACGTGGTTGCCGATGCCTTGACTAGGTATCCGACAGCCATGTGTTTGACCATGGATCGACATTTGCTTGCAGACTTGGAGAGCCTTGGGATTGAGGTGATCGTCCCGGAGTGCAGATGCAGATGTGGGGCATACAGATTCAGTCAGACTTGGTGGAGAGGATCAAGTCGACACAGTTTGAGAACGTTGCTCTGTGGTGTCTCCGAAAGCAGGTCCGAGCAGGATTGCTGGATGGCGAGTTTTTTTTTGCAGAGGATGGTGCCTTGAGGCACGGTTCCAGATTATGTGTGCCCAGCGGAGAGCTCAGAGAGCAGGTTTTACAGGAGGCCCACAGATCTCAGTACTCTATACACCCGAGTGCCAACAAGATGTACCGAGATCTGAGGGAGCATGTTTGGTGGTCCGGGATGAAGCGGAAGGTAGCTCGCTTCGTAGCTAGGTGCTTGGTCTGTCAGCAGGTCAAGGCAGAGAGGCAGAGGCCCCGTGGATTGTTGCAGCCGCTGCCCATTCCCGAGTGGAAATGGGAGCATATCACTATGGATTTCGTATCTGGATTGCCACGTACACCAGGAAGGAAAAATATGATTTGGGTCATCGTTGACAGGTTGACCAAATCGGCCCACTGCTTGCCATTTAGGGTGGGTACATCTACAGAGAGGCTGGCAGAGATGTATATGCGGCAGATAGTCAGGATTCATGGGGTTCCGGTCAGCATCATCTCAGATCGGGATAGTCGCTTTACTTCCCATTTCTGGAGGAGTCTGCAGACCAGCTTGGGCACTCAGCTCAAGTTTAGTACTGCATACCAACCCCAGACGAACGGATAGTCAGAGAGGACTATTCAGACACTTGAGAATATGCTGCGGACGTGCGTCCTAGACTTTGGAGGTTCCTGGGGGGATCATCTATATTTGGTGGAGTTTGCTTACAACAACAGTTTTCAGGCCAGCATTGAGATGTCACCTTTCGAGGCTCTGTACGGGCGTAGGTATCGTACACCCTTATCTTGGGATGATGTTGGTGAGCGAGCTTTACTGGAGCCAGAGATGGTTGTTGATGCAGCCGAGAAGGTGAAGCTCATTAGGGACAGACTTCGTATGGCGCATGACAGACATCGGCACTGGGCCGATAGCCACCGGAGGCCATTGGAGTATGAGGTACAGATTAGATTTAGGTTTATTTGTTTATGATTTTGATCATGTTATTTATCATAATTAATTGAGACCATGCTTGTGATTATGTTGGAGACCAGGTTTTCTTGAGGATATCTCCAACTTGTGGTACGATACGTTTTGGTGGAGGTGGGAAGCTTAGCCCGCGCTTCATCGGCCCTTTCGTTATCAGCGGGAGAGTCGGTGATGTGGCATACAGGCTAGACTTGCCACCTGTACTAGTGGGGGTCCACAACGTATTCCATGTATCACAGTTGAGACGGTATGTGGCTGACCCTAGCCATGTGCTCGATCATTCAGAGATTGAGGTTGGGCCTTCTCTCAGCTATCCAGAGCAGCCAGTGGAGATACTGGATCGACGGGAGAAGGTTCTGAGGAACCAGGTGATACCCTTGGTACGCGTCGCATGGAGGCATCATTCTCCAGGAGAGTCTACCTGGGAGCGGAAGGATGAGATGCGCGAGCGTTACCCATATCTTTTGTACCGTGAGGTATACTTTTCTTTCCTTCTCAGCAGCTAGTTTCGCCTTTCAATTTTGAGGACAAAATTCTTTTAAGGAGGGTAGATTTGTTACTACCACATTTCTAGTTTGAGGGTATTTTTGTCATTTTTGGGGTTATTTGAATTTATGGGAATTTTGGGATTTATTTTGGAATTGTTTGAATGAAGGTTGATTAGGTTGACTTTGACTAGTTTTGACTTGGTAAGCTAACCCTAGTTGAGTTGGACTTGGTTAGATTATGAGACCCTAGGTTAATTTAAGTTAACCATATTCTAGTTATTAGAATCAATTAGGAAATAGAGATTAGAATAGAAAGCTTTGGTCACAAGTCATGACTTGTGATTTGAACCATTGATTAATGACTAAGCCCAACCCATTAGCCATTAGCCAACCAAACCCTAGCCTAACTCACTTGGCCGGCCACTTAGCATAGAGATTCCTACCCTATAAATAGTCTCCTAGAAATTAGGGCTAGCCTCCTTAGAATTTCACAAGTTTTGAAAAGAGGTGAGTCTCCATCTTCATAAATCCATAGAAATTCCATTTTATCTCCTTTTCCCCTCAAATCAATTGCATTAGGTCCTAATTTTAGTATACTTGCTGTTTGTGGTGTTCAATCTCAGTTTGTGAGCAATTTGAAAAAGGTTGCTAGCAAGGAGAAACCCCTCTATTGGAAGCTTTTCTTGCATTTTGACACTAACAGGTAAATCTCTATAAACACCATTAAAATTCTAGTTTCTTTGCATATTTGGAAAGACCTAGGTCTACCCTAACTGTAGGTATGCCTAAACCTAGGTTTTGTGTCCATTCCGTGTCCTAAATGGACACGTATCAGTCCCTTCCTATAAGTGTTTGATGAAATGCCCCAATGGGCATTTCGTTTTAATTTCTAGAAAGTAATTGAATAAGAAATTGTGTTTTGGTGTCGCTTAGGGGTTTCCAAGTGTCTGAGTCAATTTATAGGTCGTGTCGTGTCAGTTTGGGACACGTACACACGCGGGTGCACACGCGCGTGCGGGCAGCGTGCGTGTCCTGCTCCTCGGGGGCATTTGCGCCTCGGATACAGCACGAGGACACGTGAGTTTTTGAGGACACGTTGGGGCAGTGTCTGACACGACACTCCCCAAGTGGCACGACCCCTTGTGTCGTGTCGGACACGTTCTCCTGCCCGTACTGGGTTACACTGACACAGTACACACGTAATTTTGAGTTCTGATACGGCTTTCGTATCGGATACTGACACGCCTTGGACACGTGTTAGCTAGCCTAATGTGTAGTCCTATAGGTGGGCTACCTAGGTTAGTGAGCACGAGGTGTCCCATACTCTGTGTCGTGTCCAGTTCATTTGGACATGGCTGCACGAGCCTGTGCCCAACTGTGCACTACCTGATTCGAATCTAGTTTCCCCTTGCCATGGACACTTCGTGTCCACTCTAGTGGACACGAATGGCTTCCCTTGTACACCCACACTTGTGGCACCTATTACAACCTTTATTTTGGCATTTTAGATTGATTTCGAATCTCATTTCCATTTACCCAATTGCTCTGATACCTGGCAACATTCTAAGTTTTCCCAGTTTTTTAATGTGGTTTTTAGCAATCTTTTTAGTTAGTTTAAATGCTGTTAACTGGTGGTTTAAGTCCCTAATATGTTTCTCCTATATGTAATCTAACTATGGTATGAAATTGGGGTTGTTTGGTTGTGAATCGATTTCAAAATGGGGTTTGAAGTGTAGGCCTGAAACTGTCATAACTAAACTATTTTGTGTGTGTATATAACGAAATGGTTTCCTTTCCTTCACTTGCCTGTACACCCTAGCACCAACAGCACACTGTTTTCCTGTGACACATTGCCTACTCTCTAACACTCATATCCTGTCAACACACACTGTTAACACATTCTAATGTTGACACACACAAATGTTTACCTATACAGCCACACACATTCCAGATTTTCTCATGACAGTGTGCACCACCACATTGACTCCTTACACACACTCAATTCATATCAATGAATCACTATATCACTTCACTGTCCTAGTTTGTTCAATAATTCCAGATTTCACATTGTTAGTAGTTCACTGATTTTTCTCCTATTTTACTCACTGTTTTTCCCTTTCCCTCACACACCTATGCACTACACTATGTATCACTCACTCTCATGTTACACTAATACACACACAAGTGTCTTCACACACACATTCATGTGACATGCCATAGCTCACAAACACTCTATGTGACACTCTCACACTCTCAAGCGTAACACACACTCTTGCACACCCATGAACACACACATGTGAATGCTTGCCCTTCCCTATTCTCTACACACACACATATATATATATATATATATATATATATATATATATATATATATATATATATATATATATATATATATAAATATATATATATATATATATATATATATATATATATATATATATATATATATATATATATATTTTATATATATATATATATATATATATATATATATATATATATATATATATATATATATATATGTATATATATATATATATATATATATATATATATATATATATATATATATATATATATATATATATATATATATATATATATAGGTATCCTATATAATGTGTGTGTACTATTATATATTTTATAAATAAATGTATGTGTGGTATACATATAGGTAGCCTATATGTTATGTATGTATTCTATATTATATTATATAGCTATATATATTGTTGTGTAGATTGTGATATGGTTTGATTATAGGCATGATATAGCCTATGGCCTAGGCTCTTAGCCTATAGGTGTATCTGTGTGTCAGTATAGAGTCTATCAGACTTGTGTAGTCTTGTTAGACTAGTATGGACAAGTTAGACCTAGAATGACTTGTTTGACCTAGTTTGACCATAGTTGACCTAGTTTGACTTCTAGGGTTGACCAAGGTTGACCAAGAGTTGACTTTGGCCTAGATTGACCTAGATTCATCTAGAATGTATTGAATTGCATCTTGTTATCATTTTAGACTTGTTGTGACTTGTCCTGTTCTGATTAGGAGCCAGACACCTCTCCTCGGACAGTACATTTCATTCGGACACTCAGATACCAGGCGAGTACATTCTCTGATCATTTCATATCCTGCTTAGAATTATATTCCTGTTTTAGATTACCTTACTTGATGCTGTTACGACATTATCACGGATTAGTACTATATGGATCTCTTCATGCGATGTTATCCCCCTCGGGAGCATCGGGTACATTGTGTCATGTGCGTTTCACTTTCATCATGTACTCCTGTGCTTTCACCATACATGTACACTCCTGTGAATCATGTACTCTCATGTTCACGGAGCCTTCATGTATACTATCATGTGCACCCTTTCATGGGCTCCCATGTGATATCATGTACAATAACATAACCTGCTTAGATCCTTGTGTATTGATTGGGGAAAACGGGGGAGTGCTAGTAGTCATGTGAACAATTCCATAGTAGTGTAGATCATGTAAAACTCTTTAGTGTAGATCATGTACAAATCTGTCCTGTTTATATGTGCTATCCTGTACTCTACATCACTAGCCACTATTAGTTCTCTATATACAGTAGCTATTTACATACAGTTTTCTTTTTTTTACATCATGTACTTCCTTTCAGTTTTCTGTATCTTACTCTACTGCATGTTTATATTTTCTAACCTGCTATGAACTGTTGAGATGTATTGTACTCGCTCCTATCCTGACTTGACCTGTTGAAAATATTACAGAGGACGAGGAGGAGGCCTGTGTGGATACCTTCTACGGGACAGCCCTAGACGACACTTGCGAGCTGGACTCTCAGGAGGACCCAGCTCTAGCTGAGGACATTACTCCCATTGCCTAAACTAGCTTAGTTAGGCCTTATCTTACTTATGTTGTCTTGAGACCAGTAGTTAGACTTTATTTCAGTCTTGAGATCTGAGATGTATATATTCTTTCATTTTCAGTAGCTGAGACATGTATTTCTGGATATATGCTGAGATGTTATCTTAGACCTTCTGATCACCTGTATTTTCTTGAGTTCTATATCATATCGTGCTTTCTTCTTTCTTAGTTGTGATTGAGTTTATTTACTGCTATGTCACCCCCATTTGGAGAATATAAACTGTTTAACTTTAAATTGTTAGATGTTGTGACCTAGGACAGCGTTCTACTGCCGACACTGCGGCGTAGGCTGGACGTACCCACGTCTCGTGCCCTTACTCTAGGTTGCGGGTCGTGACATTGCCAGTGGATTCATTCACGAGGAATAACACCCAGACTAGGCTGCCAACATTGTTCCAGTCATAAAAAAGAACGGTAAAGTTCGAATCTACATCGATTACCGTAATTTGAACTCTGTATGCCCGAAGGACGAGTTTCCTCTACCGATCACCGACGTAATGATTAAAAATACTTACGGCTTCGAGCGAAGGTCCTTCATGGATGTGTTCTCATGCTACAACCAAATCAAGATATTCCCCAACGACAAGAAGTACACATCTTTTTGAATATCGTTGGGGGTATACTGCTATACAGTGATGTCCTTCGGATTGAAGAATGCAGGGGCGACATACCAGCGAGCCATGAACACAATTTTTTGTGATCATTTGCGCAAAACTGTGGAGTGCTACGTAGATAATATCGCAGTCAAAAGTCGTCTCAAGGGCAACCACCGCCAAGACTTGAGAACGGTGTTCGAACTAATGTGTGCACACCAACTCAAGATGAATCCAACCAAGTCTTTTATGGGAGTCTCCAGCGGCAAGTTCCTTGGTTTCGTCATCACTTCAAAGGGTATATGTAAAACCCCTAAATTTTTACTATATTTTTTATTATTAAATTTGGTACTGATTTAAATTTTTGTATTTTACGTCGCGTAGTTGCATTGTACGTCACACGCGAAATTTCATTTTTCGTAATTGCTCGACGAGTGCGAATATGTGCGAGCGTACATATTTTTAGAAAAATATTTTTTCCATTTTTACAGTTTCAAAATAATATATAGTAATTACTTTATTTTTATCATTATAAAAAAAAGACGTAAGATATAATTTATGTATAAATTAGTTCTCGAAATTTTTATTAATTATCTTAAATTATTTCAAAGGTATTTTTGAAGTAGTTCCTATTAATATTTAAATTAATTTTTGAAATTTATTAATATTAATATTTTATTATTCAAAAGGATATTTAAATATTTATTATTTTTGAAATTATTATTATTAGTATTTTTGGAAAATATATTTTAAAATTTTTGTGGCGATTTAAATCTTGATTTGAATTTATGGATTTATTTAAATAGTTAAATATTTGAAATTTGATTTATCCCATTTGATTTTAAACTAAAAATTTAATTATATTTAAATTGGATTTGTATTTGGATTGGATTTGATTGATTTTAAATTAAGTTACGAATTATCTATTTTGGAGTTTAAACAGTCCTAATCCCTATCTACAAAGTACTCCTCAACCCTATAAATAGGGGAGACTCCGTATTACTTTCTCAACAATATTTTCTCCACAAAATCCACCAATATGAGTGCCTCGTGTCTGTGCCCAACATCTCCCGTGTCAGTCGTGACGGCCTCGGGTCCGACCCCGGGTGTCTGAATTCTTATTCCAATCTTTTACATTTACATTATCGTCTGCGTGTCGGACAACCCCCGACACGAACCAAATATCAAAAACCTAAGACTAAACCCGACCCCAGCCATCCATCAACCACCTGCCTCCGTCTCTCCGCACCCCGTCTCTGGCACCGACCACCACCCCCGCCATCATCAGTACCCCTCTTCCGTCGGATCTGCGCCTCGTCGCCCCAGATCTGCGCCCGACTGACCCGCTCCCTTCATCTCCGCACCTCTCTCTCTACTCCGCCTATCTCCGCCACACCATGACGCTGCCCGCTCCCTCCGCCTTCCTTCTCACTCTCCCTCTCCTTCTCTATAAAAGAGAACAGCAACAGTGTGTTGCTTATATTTACATATGTTGTTTTGTTTTGATTATTAATATTATTATTATTATTATTATTATTATTATTTTCTATTATTATTATTATTATTTTCTATTATTATTATTATTAGTTTATTGTTATTATTATTATTATTATTTTATGGTTATTATTATGTTATTATTATTATTATTATTATTATTATTATTATTATTATTATTTATATTCTTCAATTTTGAGAAGAGGTAAAGAGCAGTACATGTACTGTTGTAATTATTATTATTACTATTATTATTATTATTATTATTATTATTATTATTATTATTATTAGTATTATTTTCATTTTGAGTATTGTTGTTGTTATTGTAAAAACTATTTATTTGCTACTATTATTATTTTTAGAAATTGTATGCACGTATTATTTTCTAACCATTTTCGAAGATAGTTTTCACCAAAATTTCACTTCAACAAAATTAGGTTTTTGTCTTAAAAATAGTTTTCTAGATTTGTAAATATTTATCAATAACCTTTTATTTTAACTAGTAAAATATAATTTTTAAGGATTATAAATAGTTTTCCAAAATTGTATATATATATATTAATGATTCATTACTTCGATTATCCTTCTGCCTACGACTCCTATTCCTTCGCCAATCTTAGGCTTCCTTATGAGAAACGTAACTAAGTTGACCGTTCTGGACCCGATGGAATACTCCGTGTCGACAACAAAGGCTCCCTTGCGTAGTGTAACACCAAAGTCGATCTTGTGCCACCTTTATTGTACCACACCAGGCAGCTCACCAGGCGTCGCAACAGGCAAGTATACCTTGCTAATTAACTGTCAATTATTTATTTTCTACATTATTTATTTTGTTTCATATTTTTAGTTTTCTTTGTTATAAACTGCGCGTCCAAGCCACACTTGGGTGCAAGCGACTTATTTAGTCGTTTTATTTTACTATATGCATGTTAACTTAGTTTTAGCAGACTACCTTCTTGTTGGGGGATATCCTTATATGTCCTTTGGCTGTGACACACACACTACACGGATTGAGACAGTTTGCTAGGGGCACGACTTATTGACTAGCTATCTCTAAAGTCGTGTGACGGTAGATATTCGTAACTGCTATGACTAGGGTTTTAGAGACAAGCAGTTACAAAAACTGGATGAGCCATGGACATGACTTGAACAGTGTAGGAAATATTGGAGAAGGATAGTCGCTAGTGCATATGGGAATCCAAACAGGTAAACCACAGTCTTCGGATGGAACTGTGGCGATTTATTTGCAGATGCCCTCTGACGTTTTGGACGTTACGGACGGATACAGATGACTGGGTACCAGTTACGTACACATAGCCTAAAATCCTACCCATGCGCATGAAAGTTGTCCTCTAAATTGCACATTAGGCGGTTAGAATCTCCTTTGCATATTTGTGTCTAGGATAGTCTTTTATATTCTATTTTATTATTCTGACAGTTCATATTAGCTTGTTCTTCCTGTATCTTGCTACGTCCGTCTGAGGACCTGATTTTTCTCCAGGTGTGTGTTCATGTCTTCTGCAGGTGTTCTAGCCGTAGCCGTGATCTTTTCCGTCCTTTCGAAGATGATTGTACTTGTATTGTCTTGTTATTTCATCTATTCCTTCTTGTACATTTTATTTGAGATAGTTGGTAGTGGACTTTGTCTCCGCCAAACTTTTGTACAAATTAAAATTTTGTGTTGAATCCTATTTTATATTGAATCTTCTATTGTGGATGAGATTTAGTTTGTCTTGGATTACTATATTTTACAACTTATGTATACATACAAGGCCCTGTACTTCATATGTATACAGCTGGCATATCTATGTTCCTAGTCCTACGTATATTGGAACTGGAGCGTTACATATTTTTGTGGTGACCCATGCAGGTCAGATAAATTATTTGGTTACTTTACCGTACCAAGCAAGCCTGCGTATAGGATTAGAAGTCTAGGATCTCATCCACATACTTGACCTCTTTCCTCGATTCCATATTCGAACTACCGTTCGACTCATCGATTGCATCTTGCTTGATTCCTCCTATCATTATTCTTATCTTCCCTTCGTGCTTGCTAGAGATTGACCCTACTAGTTAGATGTCCCGAACACCCTTAGATTAATTCTTTAAGTTGGGTAGAATACCCCACGACCTGACACACTCTTGACCATTAAGGGAATACAGATAGTATTATCTAGACCATAGAGACTAGAGAAATTTAACCCATTTGGTCAACCAAGCCTTGGTCAATAAAACCGTAGAATGATTGTATATGAATAAACAAGACTTAGATTCTTATGACTCTTAGACTATTCATATTTGTTCTTATTTTATCTACCATCGTGCCTATATTTTTACTATCTAGACTAATGATGCTATTGTAGCCTAGTTTTTGTAAGCTCAATTCTTCATCAAGCTTGTTCATGACATATGTTATTGGATGCATCCACTAACGTATTGTCTACTCAGAACTGGTGCATGATGGTCTGATCAACCTAGTGCACTTTGGTTCGCTTTTATCTATCGTTCTACGTGGATGGGGACATAGCTAAACTTGTCCTCTAGAATCCCATCAGCGACTGCCTTGGCAACTCCTTTTGAATTATTCGGTCGCCTTTGAACCACGTATTCATATTTGATAGCGCCTCCTTCGAACTCTATACTGCTTTCGTCTTCACCTATTTTAGAAGGACGAAGGCGTTATACTAGAACTTCCTCTAGCCTTCCTATCGATTGTGACCATTATCACTCGATGTTGCTATATCTTCACCCTAAACTACTCGTCCTTTTATCGACCCTATATTTACTATCGCGACCTCCTAATCACTTAATTAGGAGAGAATCTAATCGTTCCCCAAATCGTACCCTCGACCTACTCTCAAGCCATAACGTTAATTTATTTTCTTTTACCATAATATTCTTTATTGCCTGTTATCTTGTTTTAACTTTAACATTTACTCATTTCCCTTCTTGTGCTAACCCATGATTATCCACGCCATTATTGAACTCACGATTTCCTAATGCATCTTTTGGTTGAAAGTTGTGATTTGATTTTTCCTTATCGTTACCCCGTTGTACCTTCTCACCCCCTACAAATTCTAAATTTCGAGGACGAAATTTTTTTAAGTTGGGTAGGATGTAAAATCCCTAAATTTTTACTACATTTTTTTATTATTAAATTTGGTACTGATTTAAATTTTTGTATTTTACGTCGAGTAGTTGCATTGTACGTCGTGCGCGAAATTTTATTTTTCGTAATTGCTCGACGAGTGCGAATATGTGCGAGCGTACATATTTTTAGAATTTTGTTTATTATTTTTATAGTTTCAAAATAATATATAGTAATTACTTTTTTTTTATCATTATTAAAAAAAGGTGTAAGATATAATTTATGTATAAATTAGTTCTCGAAATTTTTATTAATTATCTTAAATTATTTCAAAGGTATTTTTGAAGTAGTTCCTATTAATATTTAAATTGATTTTCGAAATTTATTAATATTAATATTTTATTATTCAAAAAGATATTTAAATATTTATTATTTTTGAAATTATTATTATTAGTATTTTTGGAAAATATATTTCGAAATTTTTGTGGCGATTTAAATCTTGATTTGAATTTATGGATTTCTTTAAATAGTTAAATATTTGAAATTTGATTTATCCCATTTGATTTTAAACTAAAAATTTAATTAGATTTAAATTGGATTTGTATTTGGATTGGATTTGATTGATTTTAAATTAAGTTATGAATTATCTATTTTGGAGTTTAAACAGTCCTAATCCCTATCTACAAAGTACTCCTCAACCCTATAAATAGGGGAGACTCCGTATTACTTTCTCAACAATATTTTCTCCACAAAATCCACCAATGTGAGTACTTCGTGTCTGTGCCCAACATCTCCCGTGTTAGCCGTGACGGCCTCGGGTCCGACCCCGGGTGTCTGAATTCTTATTCCAATCTTTTACATTTACATTATCGTCTGCGTGTCGGACAACCCCCGACACGAACCAAATATCAAAAATATAAGCCTAAAATCGACCCCAGCCATCCATCAACCACCTGCCTCCGTCTCCCCGCACACCGTCTCTGGCACCGACCACCACCCCCGCCATCATCAGTACCCCTCTTCCGCCGGATCTGCGCCTCGCCGGCCTAGATCTGCGCCCGGCCGACCCGCTTCCTTCATCTCCGCACCTCTCTCTCTACTCCGCCCATCTCCGCCACACCACGACGCTGCCCGCTCCCTCCGCCTTCCTTCTCACTCTCCCTCTCCTTCTCTATAAAAGAGAACAACAACAGTGTGTTACTTATATTTACATATGTTGTTTTGTTTAGATTATTATTATTATTATTTTCTATTATTATTATTCTTATTATTATTTTCTATTATTATTTTCTATTATTATTATTATTATTATTATTTTTCTATTTGCAATTAGATTATTATTATTATTATTTTCTATTATTATTATTCTTATTATTATTTTCTATTATTATTTTCTATTATTATTATTATTATTATTTTTCTATTTGCAATTATTATTATTAGTTTATTGTTATTATTATTATTATTATTTTATGGTTATTATTATGTTATTATTATTATTATTATTATTTATATTCTTCAATCTTGAGAAGAGGTGAAGAGCAGTACATGTACTGTTGTAATAATTATTATTACTATTACTATTATTATTATTATTATTATTATTATTAGTAGTATTATTTTCATTTTGAGTATTGTTGTTGTTATTGTAAAAACTATTTATTTGCTACTATTATTATTTTTAGAAATTGTATGCACGTATTATTTTCTAACCATTTTCGAAGATAGTTTTCACCAAAATTTCACTTCAACAAAATTAGGTTTTTGTCTTAAAACTAGTTTTCTAGATTTGTAAATATTTATCAATAACCTTTTATTTTAACTAGTAAAATATAATTTTTAAGGATTATAAATAGTTTTCCAAAATTGTATATATATATTAATGATTCATTACTTCGATTATCCTTCTGCCCACGACTCCTATTCCTTCGCCAATCTTAGACTTCCTTATGACAAAGCTAACTAAGTTGACCGTTCTGGACCCGATGGAATACTCCGTGTCGTCAACAGAGGCTCCCTTGCGTAGTGTAACACCGAAGTCGATCTTGTGCCACCTTTATTGTACCACACCAGGCAGCTCACCAGGCGTCACAACAGGCAAGTATACCTTGCTAATTAACTGTCAATTATTTATTTTCTGTATTATTCATTTTGTTTCATATTGTTAGTTTTCTTTGTTATAAAATGTGCGTCCAAGCCACACTTGGGTGCAAGCAACTTATTTAGTCATTTTATTTTACTATATGCATGTTAACTTAGTTTTAGCAGACTACCTTCTTGTTGGAGGATATCCTTATATCTCCTTTGGCTGTGACACATACACTACACGGATTGAGACAGTTTGCTAGGGGCACGACTTATTGACTAGCTATCTCTAAAGTCGTGTGACGGTAGATATTCGTAACTGCTATGACTAGGGTTTTAGGGAAACAAGCAGTTACAAAAACTGGACGAGCTATGGACATGACTTGAACAGTGTAGAAAATATTGGGGGAAGGACAGTCGCTAGTGGGTATGGGAATCTAAACAGGTAAACTACAGTCTTCGGATGGAACTGTGGCAATTTATTTGCAGATGCCCTCTGACGTTTTGGACGTTACGGACGGATACAGATGACTGGGTGCCAGTTACGTACACATAGCCTAAAATCCCACCCATGCGCATGAAAGTTGTCCTCTAAATTGTACATTAGGCGGTTAGAATCTCCTTTGCATATTTGTGTCTAGGATAGTCTTTTATATACTATTTTATTATTTTGACAGTTCATATTAGCTTTTTCTTCCTGTATCTTGCTACGTCCGTCTGAGGACCTAGTTTTTTTCCTAGGTGTGTGTTCATGTCTTCTGCAGGTGTTCTAGCCGTAGCCGTGATCTTCTCCATCCTTTCGAAGATGATTGCACTTGGCTTGTCTTGTTATTTCATCTATTCCTTCTTGTACATTTTATTTGAGATAGTTGGTAGTGGACTTTGTCTCCGCCCAACTTTTGTACAAATTAAAATTTTGTGTTGAATCCTATTTTATATTGAATCTTCTATTGTGGATGAGATTTAGTTTGTCTTAGATTACTATATTTTATAGCTTATATATACATACAAGGCCCTGTACTTCGTATGTATACAGCTGGCATGTCTACGTTCCTAGTCCTACGTATATTGGGACTGGGGCGTTATAGTATACATTTGGACCCAGAGAAAGTGAAGGCTATCCTCGACATGCATCCTCCAAGAAATCTCAAAGAGCTACGTGGACTACAAGAAAGGCTAGCCTACATCAGACGATTCATTTCAAACCTCTCTGGAAGGTGCCAACCGTTCACCCGGCTCATGAAAAAAGGCGTATCTTTCGTCTGGACTGAATATTGTCAACGTGCGTTCGACGACATCAAGGCGTATCTTACAAGCCCTCCAGTATTGGTAGCTCTAATAATGGGGAAGCCCTTCTTATTATATGTCCGCGCTATAGACCATTCTCTTGGCGCCCTATTAGCTCAGAAGAATAAAGGAGGCCATGAATAGGCAATCTACTACCTTAGCCGCACAATGGTGGGTGCCGAACACAGATGCACACCGGTGGAGAAGGAATGCCTTGTACTAGTATTTGCCATCCAAAAGACACGCCACTACGTGTCTGGGCAGACTATCCACATCATATCTAAAGTCAACCCTCTTAGAATACTCATGACTAAACCAGGCTCTCTCAATTTCCGTTTAGCAACATGGGCAATGCTGTTGACACCATATGATATGATCTTCGTCCCTCAGAAGGCAGTAAAAGGCCATGCATTAGATGATTTTCTAGCAGCTCATCCGGTGCCGGAGTCGTCCAAACTCTACGACGAAATCCCCGACGAAGTGGTAGAGTGTAACACTGCAACTGAAGAAATCCCTATTTGGCAAATGTTCTTTGATGGCGCATCAAGAACAGGGCCTAAAGGAAACATCGTGGCTGGAGTAGGTGCCGTGCTCGTGTCATCTGTCACGCCCCAGAACCAGAATACTGGAGAGTGGGGGAATGACTCAGCCAGCTACGTATTACGGGTAGATGAATACCGTATAATACGATCAATACTGTCTAAAAGACAAGGGGGTGCATACTACATGAAAGTCTCGCTATGGTCACTTCACATCTATTGTCTCAATCATTCAAACAAGAAACAGAAATAGAGAACATGTAAGATAAAGCAGTAAGGCGTCCCAAACGCTCAGTCAAAATGTTTTTGATATCTGGCTTTACAAAACATAGCCAGATGATATAGCAAGTATACACAATTGTTATCAGCTGCAGTCTGACTTAATTACAATTATGTAAAAGTAAGTACGAGACAATCCGACTAACATGTCGGTGCCAAACGGCTAAGTATAAAGAAAATAACAAAACGAGCGGGGAGGTAAGAAACCCACTCGAGTCCTCCTGCGATCATCCCTCTAGTATTGACCATCTTGGAGGTAGAAGTAAGCTGAGTCCTCGGAAACCGGCTCTAAATCTGGCCATGCAAAACCAGAGAGGTTAGACCTCTAATAGCAAGCACCGCAAGGAAGCACGATATGAGACATTAAACCAGTAAATAAGAGAATATAATAATAGACCTCTGCTTGCTACTGGGATTCACATAACATCACGACACTTCGAACCAACCTCCCAACCAAACAAGGACAGAAGTTGGCCCGTCATGTCCTGATGCTCTGATCATCTCAGTTAGGTAACAGAGTAGGTACAGTACACAAACAAATCAACTTAAACGGCCATCCAACTCCTACGGCTTACTACTGTGAGTCCCAAGTTACCCTGGAATTATGCAATAAAGATTTCTCAGTTTTTACTATGGACAAGCAAGGCTGGTCGATCCAATCAATCAATTACGCCAATCATGAATTAGACGAGTCCCAGCGGGACGCCCGTCATCAATATACAATAAGTAGTATTACCAGATACCGCTCCATGCCCGTGTGGCAGGTTTGCAGTATCTGTGGGGACCAGCCGGCCTGTCGGGTACTACTAGTCCCAAGAGGGCTGCCATGTAAGAACTCGGAAATCCATTCTCTCCATGAAATCATTATTTTTATTTAACTTAATAGTCTCTACGTTGAGTGAAATCCCATGCCGTGGATCATGGTCATTCGGAATGAGTACTTTCGTACAGGGTACGATATGCACAACTCTACAACGATGCCCGTGCGGTTAGGTTGTAGGACTTACATAGCGTAATGCAACAATCCAAACTAACCACGGAACAATCATGCCTTGACCATAAAGTACACATGCTTCTTTTATAGTAAAATAAATAAATAAATAAATTGAAGTCTGCATGTATGCCTGTATGTCAATATTCGGGATCGGCCAATCGATTATAGTAGTTCATACTTAATATGAACGTGTCTTATTCCATTTAATTCAATAAGACGACTAGCCAGTCTCTTAGTTCCATCTAGGAACGCATGATCAATAATAAATCAAGATAACAATCAATGTTAATTTATGCCACATTCGGGAAATAAAAATTGGGGAATAAATAATGATTGGGAAATAAATAATCTCATGCGCTGTGGGAAATGATTGGGAAATAAATAATCTCATGCGCCTGGGGAATGATTGGAAAATAAATAATATCATGCGCCTGAGGGATAAGATTGGAAAATAAATAATCCATACGCTGAGGAATGAGATTGGAAAATAAATAATCTCATGCGCCTGAGGAATAAGATTGAGAAATAAATAATCTCATGCGCTTGAGGAATGAGATTGGGAAATAAATAATCCATGCGCTGAGGAATAAGATTGGGAAATAAATAATCTCATGCGCCTGAGGAATAAGATTGGGAAATAAATAATCTCATGCGCCTGAGGAATGAGATTGGGAAATAAATAATCTCATGTGCCTGAGGAATGGGATTGGAAAATAAATAATCTCATGCGCCTGAGGAATAAGATTGGAAAATAAATAATCTCATGCGCCTGGGGAATGATTGGGAAATAAATAATCTCATGCGCCTGAGGAATGAGATTGGAAAATAAATAATCCATGCGCTGAGGAATGAGATTGGGAAATAAATAATCTCATGCGCCTGAGGAATGGGATTGGGAAATAAATAATCTCATGCGCCTGAGGAATAAGATTGGAAAATAAATAATCTCATGCGCCTGAGGAATGAGATTGGGAAATAAATAATCTCATGCACCTGAGGAATGAGATTGGAAAATAAATAATCCAGCGTTGCCGGGACTTCATGGCGCATGGCCTCCCGGCGCATGGGGTTCATCGTCCCCAAACAGCAAGTTCAGCCATGAAAGTCCTAAAAACTTGCTATGGCCATAACTTCCTCATCCGAAGTCGAAATCAAGCGAAATAAAAGCCAAAACTGAATAAAATTGAATTCTCTACAACATGGAACTATTAGTTTTCGGAAATAACCAAATTTTAGAGATCAAAACCAAGAAAAACTGAAAATGTATCAAACTTAGATCTACAACAAATAAGCCATAGAAATTGAAAATGCTAAGTACTAAAGAGACTTAGAATCAAATAGGGAAGATGATGGAACAATAAAAAAAATAGGGATCCATCAAGAAGCAAGTTGGCACTTGCCTTGCTCTCTTAGGTTGGTGGAAGAGTTATGAGGAAGAAGAAGAGTAATGAAGAGAGAGAAAGGGTTTGGGGATTTAAAAGAAGGAGTGGTGGTAGGTGGGGGTTTATTTCGGTTCATGATGAACCAACATAATTAAACCAATCTGAGCCGAACCCATAGCAAAGCTAAAGCAGAGTATAAAAGCAGAAAGTAAAGTGCAGAAATAAAATTGCAGAAAATTAATTAACAGAAAATTAAAGGAATTTAAATACAGAGCAATACATGATAAATATTAAATGAATACATTCCAGCAGTACATGTATTTAGAATACGTATTCTGGGAACGGGAAGTGACATTACCTGATCATCTGGTTATACATCGTGCATATTCTCTCGTGGAACCATGCACCAACAATGTGGCCGAATATAATACTTTATTAATTGGTCTACAACTGGCGAAGCAACTGGGAGTTGACTATCTAGAAGCTTACGACGATTCCAAGCTAATAGTTAGTCAGGTCCGAGGGGATTACTAAGTTCGTCATGAAGATCTCATCCCCTACCATAGAGCAACAATCGAGCTGGCGTCTACTTTCGCTGGATTCTTCATCGAGCATGTGCCTCGACTACAGAATATAGAAGCAGATGCTCTAGCCGATCTCGCTGCTTCCTTGACCGTTCCAACCGATACTCAGCAGTCGATCACAGTGTCTGGTCGAAAACTATTCTGTGTGAAAAATGCCTTGCATATTTATCACAGTTACACAGCGAAAACAAACGTCGATATTAAAGACTGGAGATTTCTCTTCATAGACTACACTGTCTATGGAATCCTCCCCGAGGACCCGAAGGAAGCAGTATCCATCCAAAGACGATCCCTCAAATTTTACTACGACACAACTACCAAGATATTGTACCGACGCTCTTACGACGGGCTACTGTTACGATGCTTGTCAGACTCAGAAGCCAAACATGCACTCCGGGAGGCGTACGATGGAGTTTGTGGTGCACATCAACCAGGCCCTAAATTACAAGATCGCCTCAAAAGAATGGGTTATTTCTGGCCCTTAATGATAGAAGATGCTGTTGAATATACAAAGAAGTGTAGAGCTTGCCAGTTCCATGCCGATTTCATTCATCAACCTTCGGAGTTTCTACATCCGACGGTAGCATCTAGGCCGTTTGAAGCCTGGGGCATGGACGTCATAGGACCAATCAGCCCGCCATCCTCCAAAGGACATCGGTTCATCCTAGCCATAACCGATTACTTCTCCAAATAGGCATAAGCTATACCGCTCACCAATGTGAAAACGTCAAACGTGATCAGTTTCATAAAACATCACGTCATCTACCGCTTCGACCTACCTCGCAGGATCATCCATGATAATGGTCCACAGTTCGCAAGCCATGCGTTCTATCGGTTCTGCGATAAGAATCGAATCCAGAACGTAGCCTCTACTGCCTACAATCCAGCGGCTAACGGGCTAGCAGAAGCCTTCAACAAAACCATTATAAAACTTCTTAAGAAGTTCGTGTCTTCAAATAAGTGCGATTGGAACGAGAAGCTCGGTGAATGTCTATGGGCTTATCGCACAATGGTCCGGACTCCAACAGGCGGTACGCCATTCTCTCTGGTTTACGGAAGCGAAACAGTTCTTTCCCTAGAAATCCAGATTCCTTCTCTTCGAGTAGCCTTAGCCAGCGAGCTGACTACTGAAGAAAGCTATCGTCTGCGACTCCAGGAGCTCGAAGCGCTAGATAAAAAACGCTTGTTAGCCCAGCACCGCATTAAGCTATACCAAGCACGCCTTTCCAGAGCCTTCAATAAAAAATTAAAGGAAATGATCTTCCAAGTCGGTGATCTGGTCCTAGCAGTGAGAAGACCGATGGTCATGACGCACAAAACAAAAGAAAAATTCCAGCCTAAATGGGAAGGTCCTTTCATCATAGAATCGGTGTATTCCAACGGTGCGTACCGGCTGACCAAGCCCGATGGTGACTTGCTCATGATGACTATCAACGGCAAGTTCCTGAAGAAATACTATGTATAACCTTTTTTTGGTCACATATGTCCAGTCATGTAAATGTACAGTATGATGTTTATATAATTCAGAAAAAAACTATCTAACTATTATCCGTATTTCAAGAGTCTTGAATACACCCTAGATAATAGGTCCTCTAAATATTTTCCCAGTGGAATCATTCTCGTTTTTGACTCTGTCCAAACTCGGTTTGACAAAAACAAGTCACGTCCATATTACCTCTGAATTGTTTTCTGATAATCATTTCTCCAATGGAATGGTTAAAGTTTTGCCACGTCCATATAACCTCTGAGCAAAGCATTCATCAAGGATAATCACGTCCCTATTACCTCTAAATTATCCGCTCCTCCTTAATGCTATATATCTTTCCACGTCCATATTTACCTCTGGTCGGATATAGAACATCCTATGCTTTTACGTCCATATATTGCCTCTGCTAGCAGCATTCGTTCAATTTATTATCTATATTCGAATCATTCGAATATAAAACGGATAATAGGTCCACATCAAAAATTCCCTAGAGGAATATCTACCAGAAATATCCTTGCTACGTCCACATTACCTCTAGCATCGATATTTCACAGAACTACTCCTGATTATCATGTGTCACGTCTCTACTACCTCTGATACCGATATTCTTCCGACTCGACACCTATACCCAATCCGGGATAAAAGACATGGTGTCAAGACCATAAAACCTATCACATTCATATTACTGTCGTTGGATTTTCGTTTCAAATCTATTACCCGCACCGCCAGCGTTCAGAAGGGCGATAGATTCGTGCAAACAAAAAGGAGAGAGGGAGCTTCCCTAGCGGAATACCCTTTACAAAAATGTGGTATTATTGGCTCTCTAATACAAGCACCACAGATATCATAAGCAAAGAGTTGAGCGAATGTATTCTGTTTACTCAAAATCAGTTACATTCACAGGGCTACATCTCATGAGCAAAACAAAAAGTTCTTCATCTCTTCGCCCAGGCAAAAAATAGAGGATTACATCTGATGCCCAAAAGAAGTGAAACATAATACCAAGACAAAATATGGACATTTATGGGAACCCACGGTTCCTAGCTGTGTCGAGGCATATACCATTTCCTCAACTATTTCGCATATGAAGGATCTGCTTGATTAAGGTCCTCGACTGAGGCAGGTAGTCAGAACTCTCAGTACTACTACCCTCAGACTTGGGCTCCTCTTTCATAGCAGCTTCGATCTTGGGAGTAATTCCTTCCCCGATGAGCGCCAACTCTTCTTTTACCTCAGTTTTTGGTATCATCTCCTCCTTAATGAACGATGACACTTGTTTGACGAAAGAAGACAACATCTTCTCATTCACAAAGGTCTTAAACTTCGGCATGGATGCTACAAAATGGGCAGAAAGGAAGTCAGACTCAGGAAACTGTAGAAAAAACTAAGTCCTGAAGGCTCCTATGCGCCCAAAGGGATATGCGCCCAAAATAAGACATGCGGGCGCATAACACACGAACTGTACGTGGGCGCATAACATGCCACTGTTCAGAGGGCGCATAACATGGCAACACGTGGGCGTATAGCACACCACAGTATTGGCGCATGACTTCTGTGGGCACATAATAATGCTCACAGAAGTATGTTGCCTTAGGCGCAAGCGCCCAGGCAGGAGAAAAGTCCGAGCGTCGCAAATTAACGCTCGAGACTTTGTTTTTTGAAGCATGCCCTCACCCAGAATTGGGTCCTGGACTGCCGAAGATGCTGTCTCAGGAGGAGAGTCACTCGACGCAGCCCCCTTGTCCTTCGCGGATCTCTTGGCGACCTTGGGAGACATGGTTCTCAAAGAAAGAAGAGGAAGAGTTTTCTGAAAAATTCAAAGAAAAAAGAATAATGAGCTTTCTCTCTCCTCCAAGGGTCTATTTATAGGCACGTGCTATACTATGCGCCTATATGCTGTAGCGCCCATTGTGTTGTATGCGTCCACTACAGCTGTCACGCCCCGATTCCGTAGAAAAAATAGTCGTCCCCCAGACGTGATGCCGTGCGAACGTAAGTTGCGATCGCACAAGGCGTAGTCATAAGGTTATCCGAAACACAACGTCAAGTTAGAGTACGCAGAAAAATTGATTGACACATTTGAAATAGAAGTAGACTTTTTATTGATAATAAAACTTCATCTACATTGACTCCATTACAATCATTGTCGTGCGGGCTACAACATGACTCAACTTATAAAACGAACGCCGATGAGATAGTCGTTCCAAATATTACATCCCTTTTTACGAACAAAAACTATTACACTTTCCACCTGCTATCGAAGGAAGTGGAGTCGCCATTTGTCTTCTTTTGTACTAAGTACGGAGTCTTCAAAAGGATTTAGAAACAAGCCTTTTAATACGCGGACGAGGCTTCAAAAGAGTTCACGTCGCCTTGAGCTTTTA
Organism: Iris pallida; assembly: GCA_029216955.1. Lineage (NCBI taxonomy): Eukaryota > Viridiplantae > Streptophyta > Magnoliopsida > Asparagales > Iridaceae > Iris > Iris pallida. The sequence continues at coordinate 14,598,025 of JANAVB010033011.1, read as the reverse complement.
AGTGGCACGCCCTTCGTGGTTCGCGGTACCTGCGTAGAGAGCGAGGAACAGTACATTACACTTTGTACTGGTGCATGGCTATTTAAGTTCCACGCTCTCATTTGATTGAAGAGTTTATATGACTTAACTTGTGAATATTTCTAACCATCCTAATGAATTTCAAATAAGCATATGACAAGCATAATGTAAAATACGTTGGAACTTACCCACAGCGGATGTTGCCGTGCCTTACGAAACTTACCATATTCTTCCATGTCAATTGTTATCATTTTTGTACCAAATGCAATACTTCGTGTGGTTGGTCACTGGCTCCCAGAGCCATCATGGACTCCTTTAGCTTTTGTTAGACGAGGTCCTTTCAGCGTGAGTAGCAAGCCCCGCTGCAAGTCCTCGCCTAACATTGTGCCCAGCACAGCTTATGTAAATGTTTTCTTTCTTGGCCGCAACGGTCCCGTGGCCCTGGGTTGCCATGCGGGAAAACTCTACCTTATCGACAAGTTGTCCATGACCGTGCAAAGACCAATTTTCTTTTAGTTATTAAGACATAGCCTACATTCTCTTTGAAAACTCAATCATTTTACCATGTCCGTGCCCTTGCATTTATCCTTTTATTCGCAACAATATTATCGATTTACCTAGGAAGGGGTCGAAAAGAGAAGGGTCAGCCACTCACCTTGAGTTTACTTCAGGCGAGAGAACTTGTTGGTCGCGCTAGACGTCGCCTACGCGATTACCTGAAATTGCACAAGTAACTGATTAAAATACTGTATTATTCAAGAAGTTCGATAGGAAGTACGAGTTCAAAATATAAGCCATGAAAACCATCGAAAATATTCACGAAAACGTATTCAGAAAACAATGCCAAAACCAACGCAAGCGGCGTGAAAAGCAGAACAACGGGAGGTCTCTCCCGACTCAGCCGCAGAGTCAATCCTTGAGGCGCAACCCGCTGAATATGGGACTTGGTTCCGAAGAAGCCATTCCATAACGAAGAATGGATCTTAATTCAACCGTTTCCGTTCGATCGATTCAATCGATCCCGACCTATCGGTCCCGACCGAATCGATAGCGACAGTGTTCCTTTCTCGTGCACCCCATAGACGTAGAACGGGGCACGATGTAGGGATGGGGCACTATAGCATAACCAACTAAGAAAAAGTTTTGTCCTCGAAACTTAAGAATAGAACCTACCTCTTACGAGAACAATGAAGGGAAATTTTCCTTTATTTCTGACTCAAGCTCCCACGTCGACTCTTCAACCGAATGGTTTGTCCAGAGTACACGGACGAGAGAAATAGCAAGGTTACGAAGAAGTTTATCCTTGCGCTCCAAGATTTGCACCGGCTCTTCGACATTTGACAAGTCCGCCTTCAGGTCCAGCTTACCCAAATCCACCACATGGCTCGGATCATGCACATACTTCCGCAATTGCGAGACGTGAAAGATGTCGTGTACCTCTGACAATGCAGGCGGCAAGGTGATTTGGTAAGCTACCGGGGCGACTCGCTTCAATATCTCGAACAGACCAACAAATCTTGGGCTCAATTTCCCCTTCGCACCAAACCTAGAAACTCTACGCATGGGCGCTACTTTCAGAAACACGTGGTCGCCTTCCGAGAACTCGAGGGGGCGTCGGTGCGTATCGGCATAGCTTTTCTGCCGGCTTTGTGTATCTTCAATCTCTACCGTATTAACTTGACCTTCTATACGGTCTGCTCCACCAGCTCCGGACCAACTATCTGCCATTCTCTGACTTCATCCCAGCAAATGGGCGATCTGCACTTTTGGCCGTACAAAGCTTCATACGGTTCCATTTAGATGCTGGACTGATAGCTGTTGTTGTATGCAAACTTGGCCAGCGGTAGATAGATGTCCCAACTTGACTTCAATTCGATCGTACAGAGTCGTAACATGTCTTCGAGAATTTGGTTCACCCGCTCTGTTTGGCCGTCAGTCTGAGGATGATAAGCTGAGCTAAACTTCAACTTGGTCCCCAATACTGAATAAAGACTACTCCAGAAGCGCACTATTTCATCAAGGTATATCTGAGCAAGGCAGTCGATGCTCCAAGTAACTTTGATGGCGATAAAGTGCGCTGACTTGGTTAGTCGATCGACGATGACCCAGACGGGGTCGTTTCCCCATGGCGTCCTCGGCTGGCCAACAACGAAGTCCGTAGTGACATGATCCCATTTCTACTCTGGAATGGTAAGGTTCTGCATCTCCCCGCCCTGTCGCTGGTGCTCGGCTTTGACTTGCTGACAGGCCATACACTTTGACACAAAGAGTGCTACGTCCCTCTTCATACCGTGCCACCAAAAGATAACGCGGAGGTCCTTATACATCTTGGTGCAACCAAGATGCAAAGAATATTTTGCATAATGCGCCTCCGACATTATCTCATTTCTAAGTTCTACGTCGTCCGGAACGTATAGCCGTCCCTTCACTCGTAACACTCCTGACCCGTCCTCTGTAAAGACGGACGCTTTTCTTGTCGGTATCAGCTTTCACATCTTCTCCAGGTATGGGTCGTCCTTCTGAGCAGACTTGATCCTCTCCGGTAGGCGCGGTTCCACCCGCAGCTGTGACAGTTTTATGTCTCTGAAACGAACTCGGAGTTCAATGCCCATTCCTTCCAAGTCACGCAGCAGTCAATCGTTGATGCATAACAAAGCTACGTACTTTCAGCTCAGCGTATCTGCTACAATATTTTCCTTTCCCGACGTGTAGTCGATCGATAAGTCATAGTCTTTGATCAGTTCGAGCCATCACCTTTGCCGCAAATTCAGTTCTTTCTGGGTAAAAAGATATTTGAGGCTTTTATGGTCCGTATAAATCCTGCATGCCACGTCATGGAGATAGTGACGCCACAGCTTCAATGCGAACACAATTGACGCTAGTTCTAGGTCGTGCATGGGGTAGTTTTTCTCGTGCGGTTTTAACTGCCGGAAAGCAAAAGATATCACCTTATCCCGCTGCATGAGCACACACCCCAAGCCCTGGCCTGAAGCATCGCTAAAGATTTGAAATCCCTCCGTCCCTTCAGGAAGTGCAAGTATCGGGGCCAAAATGAGCCGTTGTTTGAGCTCTTGGAAGGAAGCTTCACAGTCGTCTGACCACTTGAATACGACTCCTTTCTGGGTGAGGCGAGTCAACGACGATGCAATCTTCACGAAGTCCTTCAGAAAGCATCGATAGCCTCCCGCCAAGCCTGGGAAGCATCGAATTTTGCTAACTAAAGTGGGCCGTTTCCAATCAGCAACTGCCTCAACTTTCTTTGGATCGACTCTGATGCTCATGGCGGAGATGATGTACCAAAGGAATGAGACGATATTCAGCCAGAATTTGCACTTGCTCATCTTCGCATACAACTGATTCTCTCGAAGCGTTTGGAGTACCGTCTGCAGATGCTTTACAGGTTGCGCTCGATCCTTTGAGTAGACGAGGATGTCGTCGATGAAGACTACTACAAATTTGTCAACGAACGGACGGAACACCCGATTCATTAGATCCATGAAGACGGCAGGGGCATTTGTCAGACCGAACAGCATTACCAAAAACTCGTAGTGGCCATAACGAGTGCGGAAGGTAGACTTCGACACGTCATCTGGCTTGACTTTGAGTTGGTGATAACCCGATCACAGATCAATCTTCGAAAATACTGTTGCACCTTGGAGTTGGTTGAACAAGTCGTCTATATGGGGTAAGGGGTATTTGTTTCGGATGGTGGTTTTATTCAATTCTCGATAGTCGATGCAGAGCCGCATCGATCCATCCTTCTTCTTCACAAATAGCACGGGCGCACCCCACAACGAGACACTCGGACGGATGAACCCTCTGTCAAGTAATTCTTGTAGTTGTGCCTTCAGTTCTTTCAATTCTGCAGGGGTCATTCTGTACGGAGCTTTCGAGATCGGACGTGTGTCGGAGAATGTGTCGATGGTTAACTCTATTTTTCGATCGGGCGACATGCCGGGTAGCTCGTCCGGGAACACGTCTGGAAATTCGCCACAACGTCGGTCTGACCCACGTTTGCACCATCCTGTCTCATGTCACGAACAGATGTCAAGTAGCCTTCGCATCCGGAATGCAGCAGCTTCCGAGCCGAGATTGCCGAGATCACCATACAGGTCGGCGATACTTCACCACACGAATAACAGAATTTGGGTACTCCAGGTATGCGGAAGGTGACCTTCTTTCCTACGTAGTCGATGGTAGTGTTGCAAGGACAAAGCCAATCCATGCCCAATATGATGTCGAAGTCCTTCATATCTAGAACTATCGCATCAAGACCGATCTTTTGACCCCCAATACATATGGTTCCTCCTCCGTAGGCTAAATTTATGAGTAGTGGCAAGCCCGAAGGCATACTTACACTAAGATCAAGATCTAACGACATTAAAGAAAATTTGTGCTCGACGACGAAGTCCGCCGATCTGAAAGTATGCGAAGCGCCTGAATCAGATAACACACGGACAGGTACATTATTGAAATTCAATATACCTGTCACAACAGTGTCGGAAGCGAACGCCTCGTCTCGAGTCAGGGCAAAGACACGCCCTTGAGCATTAGGATGTTGGTCTTGTTTGTTGGGTTGAGTGGGCTGAGCAGGTCGGGGCGCCTGTCCTCGATTCTCTTGACGGTTTTGTTGTGGCGGGAAATTGCGATTCAGTCTGGGGTTTGTGCAATCTCGAGTGAGGTGGCCCTTTTGTCTGCAAACATAACAATCCCCTCTGAAGCCGAAGCAGTTGCTTGCCTCGTGCCCGAGGCTATTGCATTTGGTGCAATGAGGTAACGAATTCTGACCCTTATAGCCGTCGTTATTTGGATGCTTTGACGCATAATTGTTGCCTTTCGTATAGCTAGGACGTTTGTGATTGGAGTGGTGCACAACGTCGTCAGCACCGGAAGGATGCAGGCTCTCAAGACGGAGAGCGTGATTCAGAGCCTCGTCCGTGGTCTTATACTATGGGACCCCGATATGCGCACCGATAGAGTGTCACAAACCCACTTCGAACCTTCGTACACGGCACTCCTCTGTAGGAAGAAACGCACCAGCAAATTTGGACAACTTGTTGAATTCTGTGGGCATACTCTTCTACTGTCCGGTTCCCTTGCTTCAACTGCATGAACTTATTTTTCTTCGCTTGACGAACGGCTGACGAAAGGTACTCGACTTCGAAAGCTTTACGGAATGTGGCCTAAGAGATCGGCGTTGTGTTGTTGTCGCATCGGATTGCTCGCTTATGCACGGCCCACCAGTCGTGCACGTTCAACCGTAGCTGAAGTTGTGCGCATGTGACTTGCTTTGATTCTTCAATGCCGAGGAGCTCGAAGTGATCTTCCAGCTCTTCCAACCAGTCGATCGCCATAGAAGGGCCTTCGGTGCTGCTGAAGGAAGTGCGACACACTTTCTTGAATTCTGACACTTCAAAGTTGTACTTTTTCGGTGCCGCCGGTTGACGCTCGGGCTCCTCCGTATCGACTTCAATGGGTTGGACCGTCGGCACGGTGGCTGTAGGTGCGGTGATGGTAGGCACAGTCACAGAATTTCTGTTGGCCATGATTGTCTGGACGATCTACTGCAGAGTATCCAGCTGCTTTTGTTGAAGTTTAGCTTGTGCATCGAAGCGAGCTTCGAACTGGGCCTGTCGTGCCTCTGTCTGTTGATGTCGGGTCTCGGACTGGTTTCGCTGTGCCTCCATCATGCGCATCATCCTTTCGATGGTACTGTTAGAAGGTTCGGCCCACGAACGATGTGAACTACTAGAGCCGCTAGAAGCGCTCTGCTCTTACTTGGCCGTAGGTTTTGGCACTTCTGTAATACGAAGGCAAACGCATCAGTCACAAATTATTACGGACTCATTGTATAAAAAAACTTATCTCATCGATGCGAAGTCAAAGGTTTGAACTCTAGATGCGAGGCCAACGGATGTAAAGCCGTGCTCTGATACCATTGTGTCACGCCCCGATTCCGTAGAATCGATAGTCGTCCCCTGGGCGTGATGCCATACGAACCTAAGTTGCGATTGCACAAAGCGTAGTCATAAGGTTATCCGAAACACAACATCAAGTTAGAGTATGCAGAGAAATTGATTGACATATTTGAAATAGAAATAGACTTTTCATTGATAATAAAACTTCATTTACATTGACTCCATTACAATTATTGCCATGCGGGCTACAACATGACTCGACTTACAAAACGAACGCCGATGAGATAGTCGTTCCATATATTACATCCCTTTTTACAAGCAAAAATTATTACATTTTCTACCTGCAATCGAAGGAAGTCGAGTCGCCATTTGTCTTCTTTTGTACTGAGTGCGGAGTCTTCAAAAGGATTTAGAAACAAGCCTTTCAATACGCGGACGAGACTTAAAAAGAGTTTACATCGCCTTGAGCTTTTAAGTGGCACGCCCTTCGTGGTTCGGAGTACCTGCGTGGAGAGCGAGGATCAGTACATTACACTTTGTACTGGTGCGTGGCTATTTAAGTTCCACGCTCTCATTTGATTGAAGAGTTTATATGACTTAACTTGTGAATGTTTCTAACCATCCTAATAAATTTCAAACAAGCATATGACAAGCATAATATAAAATACGTTCGAACTTACCCACGGCGGACCGTGCCGTGCCTTACGAAACTTACCATGTTCTTCCCTGTCAATTGTTATCATTTTTATACCAAGTGCAATACTTCGTGTGGTTGGTCACTGGCTCCCAAAGCCATCGTGGACTCCTTCAGCTTTTGTTAGACGAGGCCCTTTCAGCACGAGTAGCGAGCCCCGCTGCAAGTCCTCGCCTAACATTGTGCCCAGCACAGCTTATGTAAATGTTTTCTTCCTTGGCCGCAACGGTCCCGTGGCCCCGGGTTGCCGTGCGAAAAAACTCTACCTTGTCGAAAAGTTGTCCATGATCGTGCAAAGACCATTTTTCTTTTAGTTATTAAGGCATAGCCTACATTCTCTTTGAAAACCCAATCATTTTACTGTGTCCTGCCCTCGCATTTATCCTTTCATTCGCAACAACATTATCGATTTACATAGAAAGGGATCGAGAAGAGAAGGGTCAGCCACTCACCTTGAGTTTACTTCAGGCGAGAGAACTTGTTGGTCGCGCTAGACGTCGCCTACGCGATTACCTGAAATCGTACAAGCAACTGATTAGAATACTGCATTATTCAAGAAGTTTGATAGGAAGTGCGAGTTTGAAATGCAAGCCATAAAAACCATCGAAAACATTCACGAAAACGTATTCAGAAAATAAAGCCAAAATCAACACAAGCAGCGTGAAAAGTAGAGCAACGGGAGGTCTCTCCCGACTCAGCCGCAGAGTCAATCCTTGAGGCACAACTCGCTGAATATGGGACTTGGTTCCGAAGAAGCCATTCCATAACGAGGAATGGATCTTAATTCAACCGTTCCCGTTCGATCGATTCGATCGATCCCGACCTATCGATCCCGACCGAATCGATAGCGATAATGTTCCTTTATCGCACACCCCCGTGGACGAAGAACATGGTACGATGTAGGGACGGGGTACTACAACAGCCTATGTGCCCACGTGAAGGATCAGCTTCCTGCACACTGTGCGACTGTCCTTTGCTGACGTGGACGACGTTTGAAGGATGGACCGCTTCAAATTCCGTTCCGATGAATCTGTCAGTTCGGATTTCGAGGAAGATCTCAACAGTCGTATCTCTATAACAGGATGGCCAAACACTATGCGCCTAAAGAGAGAGCCGTGCTATGCGCCTATTATATTACGAGAAGACGATTCATGCTTCTTTCAAAGTATTTCAAACTTGTTCAAGTATCGAAAACTTTGAAGGGGGTCTTATAGAAGCATGAAAAAATTTCAGCAAATGAAGCCTCATATGCCCAAGTCAGTGTAGTTCCATGCGCCCAGCCAACGAAGCTTCATGCGCCCAGTCAGTACAACTCTATGCGCCCAGCCAACGAAGCTTCATGCGCCCAGTCAATACAATTTCAAGCGCCCAGCCAGTGAAATTTCAAGCGCCCAAGACTAACTCCCCCGAAAGGAGGGCGCATAGCCTGAGACATGGCTATGCGCCCGAGCTTGACTCAGTCAAAGCCATAATCAAAACAAGCACCGAAGCGCATGACCATGTCAGTCTCCATGAGCAGTCGTGCACCGAAGCATTCGGCCACGTCAACGCCACGACCAACCCACGATCTCGCAGCCTGTATGCGCCTACATCATATGCGCCCAAAGCAGGACTATACGTCCATATAGGAACCAGCGTGTTTCCCCATATGTGTGCATAACACCATTCCAGCTCAAGAACGACTATAAAAGGGGTGTCTCATCCCTTTTCAACACACAGAACGGAGAGCATTTTCAAGAGCCAAATTGCTGCACATCTTGCCAGTGAGCCGAGAGTTAGCAATTTTCTTAGGTTTTTTTCCCACTTTTGTAATCGGAGTGTCAACGGAGTAAAGGAGCAACTGTCGCTCGATCTCTATCGTCCCATTCCCCAGAATTCTTTTTTGTACTCGGGGATCCTCAGCACAGGATCTCTCAGGCATACTTGATTTGTGGTACCTTGCGCCAATAAAAGAAAAGACAGCATGTTCTTCTTCTTCTTCTTCTTCTTTTTTGTGTGTCCACAGTCAACACCCCAGAGAGCAAAGCTAGAAGATTCAGAAAAGGATTATCTCACGAGATTCACTTAGCCATCGCCACCAGCAGAGCCACTACTTACGAGGAGATTCTGGAGGTCGCCCAAGCTGTAGAAGAAGAGATGAATTATAGGCCAAAGAGGCGTCGAGATACTTTCGGAGGAAGCAACAACCAGTCAACACCGGCGAAGCATCCCCAAATTCAGCCGAGGACCTTCCAACACCAGCAGCAATTCCAGTCCGCTAGTAGAGCCCCAGCACATCAGCAGAACCGAGGCCCGGCCAAAGCTCAGACACAACAGCCACAGGAACGGTTCCAGCAGGCTCCGTATTGTACTTTATGCGGAAGGAACGGAAACCTTTGGGGTGACTGCAGACAGAGGCTTGGATCGTATTTATACTGCGGATCACCTTCACATCAATTGAAGGATTGCGCACTGGCTTCCGATCGAGCAGGACGTAAGGTAACTCCAGCACAGAGAGGACCAGCCAGACCACCAGTCGCCACCCAGCCGCGTGGTCCACCACTCCCTACTCAACAACAACGATTTGCACAGCACCAGCAGAGAGGAGCACCCCAGCAGGACAGAGCTTTTGCCATGGCTATTGAGGAGCCCGAGCCTACGCCAGATGTGATAGCAGGTTCCATACTTTTCGAATCTTTCTCCGCCATAGCTTTATTTGATTCGGGTGCGTCCTACAGTTTTATTTCTGTAGCTTTTGTATTCAAGCATAGTATAGCAACTGTACCTTTAGATGGTAGTTGCAAAATTATGACAGGCGGACGCGCTATCCTAGTCAAGGATATTTATATGAGGTGTCACATCACTTTGGGAGGTAGAGTATTGCACGCAAACTTACTCGTAATGCCCTGTCGAGCTTCGACATCATTCTCGGGATGGATTGATTGAGTAAGAATTATGCCAGTATTGACTTCCACTGAGGATGTGTTGTATTCAATCCTTCCGGGTTGTCTACATTCGAGTTTGCCAGAGGGGCGATAGAGCAGCAGAGTGGAGCTTTTTGCGGAGCTACGATTCAGGAGGAAGAGGCACCGCATCCCATTATCGCAAAATTCATGGATGTTTTTTCTGAGGACTTACCGGGATTTCTGCCATATAGGGACATCGAGTTTGCTATTGATCTGGTGCCAGGCACAGAACCAATAGCACAACCAGTGTACCGGATCAACAACAAGGAAGCTGAAGAACTGAAAAAGCAGATCGATGAATTTCTAGAGAAGGGGTTCATCAGAGAGAGTTTGTCACCATGGGGATCCCTTGTCCTTTTAGTGCCAAAGAAAGATGGTATGGTACGGATGTGCATCGACTACCGAACCTTGAATAATCATACTATCAAGAACAAGTACCCGTTGCTGAGGATTGACGATCTCTTCGATAAATTGAGCGGCGCACGGGTATTCTCAAAGATAGATTTGAGGTCGGGTTACCATCAAATGAAGGTGAAGAAAGAAGATATACCGAAGACTGCCTTCTGGACCAAGTATGGACAATACGAGTTTATGGTGATGCCGTTCAGGTTAACCAAACCCCCGGTAGTCTTCATGAACTTGATGAACAAGGTATTCCATCTGTACCTTGACAAGTTCGTAGTAGTGTTTATCGATGACATACTCATTTACTCGAAAATACCAGAAGAGCACGAAGAACATCTGAGGATCGTACTAGAGACCCTCAGGAAGGAGCAGCTCTATGGAAAACTCTCGAAATGTGAGTTTTTCTTGGACAAGGTGGAGTTCCTTGGACACGAGGTGACAGGCGATGGTATATCCGACAATTCAAAGAAGATTGTAGCTGTGGAAGCTTGGACTACTCCGACTACGGTGGCACAGATATAAAGCTTCTTGGGATTAGCAGGATATTATCGAAAATTCATGCAAGACTTCGCTCGGATTGCAGAGCCGCTTACTAGGCTCACTCGGAAGGATGTAGAGTTCGTGTGGACAGAGGACTGCCAGACTGTGTTCGATGAGTTGAAGAATAGGCTGACGACAGCTCCTATTTTGGCTTTGCCTTTAGGGTCGGGAGGTTTCACCATTTATAGTGATGCCTCGGGCAAAGGACTGGGTTGTGTCCTAGAGCAGAACAAGAGAGTGATAGCCTATGCATCTCGACAATTGAGACCGCATGAGAAGAACTACTCCACATACGACCTAGAGTTGGCAGCCGTGATCTTCGTCCTGAAGTTATGGAGACATTACTTGTACGGAGAGCGAGTGGAAATCTTCACTGACCACAAAAGCTTGAAGTACGTCTTCACACAAAAGGAGTTGAACATGAGGCAGCACAGATGGCTTGAGCTGATGAGTGACCATGATATTTCTCTACAGTACCACCTGGGAAAAGCTAACATTGTTGCGGATGCTTTAAGCAGGTATCCCATAGCAATGTGCTTGACTCGAGATCGTTACTTATTAGCGAACTTAGAGAGTTTGGGTATCGAGATCATCATTCCAGGGGCCGAGATGCAGATGATGGGCATGCAGATTCAGTCAGGACTGATGGACAGGATTCGGGAGGCACAGCACCAGGATGAGCAGCTAAAGAACATCATTGCACAAGCACGAGCCGGCTTGCTAGACGACTTCACTATTGCAGAGGATGGTTCGTTGAGGCACAGGACGAGACTTTGTGTACCTAGTGGAGAGCTTAGAGAAGAAGTTATGCAGGAGGCACAACATTTCCAGTATTCTCTACATCCAGGAGCCAACAAGATGTACAAGGATCTGAGAAACCACGTGTGGTGGTATGGTATGAAACGAGAAGTGGCCCGCTTCGTTTCTAGGTGCCTAGTATGCCAGCAGGTCAAAGCCGAGAGGCAGAGACCAGGAGGATTGTTGCAGCCGCTATCGATACCCGAGTGGAAGTGGGAACACATCACTATGGATTTTGTTTCCGATCTTTCATGGTCATCGGGCAGAAAAGATGCAATTTGGGTCATCGTTGACAGGTTGACCAAATCGGCCCACTTTATACCATTCAAAGTAGGGTTATCTACAGAAAAGCTGGCAGAGCTTTATATGAAGCAGATAGTCAGACTGCACGAAGTTCCAGTGAGTATCATTTCTAACCGTGAAAGCAGGTTTACGTCCCACTTCTGGAGGAGCCTACAGGCTAGCTTGGGCACAACGCTCAAGTTCAGCACCGCCTATCATCCGCAGACGGATGAAAAGTCAGAGCGGACCATTCAGATGCTCGAGGATATGCTACGGACGTACGTGCTAGACATTGGCGGCTCATGGGAGGACCACCTTCATCTCATGGAGTTCTCCTATAACAATAACTACCAAACTAGTATCGAGATGTCCCCTTTCGAAGCGTTGTACGGACGGAGATGTCGTACCCCGCTATCATGGGACGATGTGGGTGAGCGAGCACTGTTGGGACCAGAGATGGTAGTAGATGCTGCGGAGAAGGTCAAGCTGATTAGAGAGCGGCTTTGCGTGGCTCAGGACAGACAGAAGCACTGGGCCGACAGTCAACGTAGACAGTTAGAGTTTGAGGTATAGAATCTCCTTATTATAAACTACATGTATAGTTATGGATTCATGGTAACGTATTGTGCTTTTAGGTTGGTGATTTGGTGTTTTGAAAATTTCTCCGACACGTACCACTATTTATTTCGGTAAAGGCGGTAAACTCAGCCCATATTTCATTGGGCCGTTTGGTATTCTTGGGAAGATCAGTGCAATAGCGTACTGATTAGCATTACCGCCTGCACTGGAAGGAGTGCTCAACGTGTTTCATGTGTCTTAGCTGAGACGATATGTGGCGGACCCCAGTCATGTCTTGGATCATTCGGAGAAGGTAGGACCGAGTCTCAGTTACCAGGAGCAGCCCGTAGAGATTTTGGACCACAGAGAGAAGATCCTGAGGAACCAGACGATTCCCTTGGTTCGTGTCGCATGGAGACACCACTAACTGGACGAGTCCATATGGGAGAAAGAAGATGAGATGCGCGAGCACTATCCCTATCTCTTCGATCCATGAGGTAATATCCTGTGATTTGTCTACCTCAAATTTCGAGGACAAAATCTTTTCAAGGAGGGAAAGATTTGTAAACCCCTTGATCAAATTTCCACTTTTTGTTAAAACTTTGTAACATTATTCTTTTGGAACATTTATTTGTTATGGTTATAGGAGTAAAATTTGAAATATATGTTAGGTCAGGGACCTATGTGTAAACTTGAGATTCAAATCACAAGTTCTATTTAAATCCTACACGAAATGACCATCCTTCAAATCCAAATCCCTGTGAGGGTTGATCACACCAAATCAGAATTCAAATCTGATTCTTCCTTTATCTACTAAAACGTGGAATGACCTAGACACAGTATATATATATATATATATATATATATATATATATATATATATATATATATATATATATATATATATATATATATATATACATTAATCTGCTGATCCCATAGACCCTTACAAACCCTGAGAGTTCTGCACCAACTGCCATAGGGAGGAGCAATTCGAGATTCCTGCAAAAAGGCTAAACAAGTGAGTTTTCTTTACTCTGCAATAAGTCTAAATATTGTTCTTTGCAATAACTAGAGTAAAGGGGGGAAGGGTTGTGTTAGGTGTTTGATTCATATCCCGAGTGCTACCATAGGAGTATCCTACAGAGATCCAGTACCTGTCCAATCTGTCGATGGTAGGATGGAGAGTATGTGGTAGCATTGTGACTTGTATCAAAGTGTGACCAAGACTTTGTACCAATAGTCCCTGCTGCTGGACACCCTAAAGACCTAGGAGCAGAGCCATACATGTATCAGGATAAAAGTAGATCTAGTCCTCATTCTTCTTAAACCACCCTTGTTATCTATTGGACACGGATAGGTGGACTATTCCCTAATACCCATTAGTTTTTGTAGTAAACCTTCCTTAAATTTCAGATGATACTGACAGGATACGAAAGTTTGGGTTTACCTTGTAACCAATAGATACCACCATAGTCTAGTAGACACTAGCAAGATCCTAGATAGACTAATAGGTTATACCTGACACAATCGTGATAGTGGTGAATAGGTAGCCCTGTATCATAGCCATGAAGATGACTATAGAGCAGGTGGGTGCCTTTAACTAACAGAGAGAGATGGGCAGGGTACATTGAGTATCAAAGATGGATGGATGTATCAGAAGGATTATTGGTGGTTGTGCTATAGATCCTTTAGATTATAAGAATTCATTTATTTCCAGAGTACATTGGGCACTCAAGCCTGTTGCTTCTCTTAACTTGCAGTTTGACTTTGCACCTAGGGTCCTGCATATTGGTATATGGGGGTCAATTAGAATGGGTATCAGTCTATCTATCTTGTAACAGATTTTCCTAGGAGGTAATAATTGACACCAGGCTATCAGTAGCATGTAGACCATAGCAGAACAATAGGCACGACAAATTTGTGAGTCCTATCTTGACATAAGGGCTGTTTTGAGTAGGTACCCAATACCGAGAATATTTTCCTATAGATAATATAGGTGAGTTGAAGATATGGGGCCTACCACTGAGTAGTTAGGACTCAGAGCACCTAAATAGGGTGAGCATGGTGTTACCAGTAAATTAAACAAATGAGTAACCTCTGTGGTACCAGAGAGTACCAAACCCTTATAGTACCTGAGCCTATTAGAATTAAGGAATTAGTACACTAGCATGACAGTAGCTAGGAGACCCCTTGTAACTAATGGATTTCCATTTAGGGGCCATTTAGTCTAAGACCTGATAGCATTTAAACTAACTGCCCTACAGTTGTTCTCAAACCCATTGGTGGGATACACTGAGGTGTAGAAGTCAACAAGGGTTGAGGAAGACCTAACAATTTAGCCTAGGTAATAGGAAAAGGAATAGTGGTACGTCTAATGGACCCATGGGTCTATCCTGGTGGCAATGGACACACCTCTTTACCCAGGCTGATACCATCAGGGAATTACCATAATAATCCTTCCTCTTATACAACTAAGGTAAGTTAACCTTAGAATACAGATCCTAGAAACCATATAGTATCAGAAATAGAATCAAGGGAAGCAGGGGCAATCTGACACCTACAGGTGGTAGGCCAAGTGGCAAGGGCATTTGTAGTATCTTCTACATACTGGTGTATTGGCAGGAGGGTTCTTGTTGAGAAATAAACCAAGGTGTAATCTATGTGGGTAGTAGAAAGGGGGAAACCAGAGGTTAAGAGTACTCCTCTGGGCACATGACAGTAGGTAGAGGCCTATCATCTAAAAGCTTATTATAGCAGTACCAAGTCGGGAAGAGACAGGGCTGTGTGGACAAGTTTAGGGTGGCCTGTAGCATTAGTCTGTACTAGTGAGTCAAATGGCTGATAGTGAGTTTGGGAAAGGGAAGCCTAGTGGGTATTAGAGTGATGGGTATGATCTACATATTCCTACTGGACAATGGTACAAGACTAACCTATATTTCATTATCTGAGTTCATTTAGCAAGGGTTGCTAACTTTGGATACAGGGGATCTTGCAAGCCCTTCCTTGCCCTGAGGTACTCAGGTATTGTCTGAGTGATTCAAAGACACCAGATATCTCCTTGCATGTAGAGGACCACTAACCTACTGCAAGGAGAAAATCAGGACAATTAGTGAAATAGACTATAGATGGATAGTTATCTTGGAAGGACTGTAATGACATGATATATATATATATATATATAACATATGGGTAAAAATCACCAGTTTGTACAACAGAGAAAGAGACACTTAGGGTAACAGGTAGTACCCCAAGTAAGAGTAGATGGAAATTAGGAAGCCTAGAAGCCCAGTTTAGTTGAAGGGTATACTAGAAACCAAATAGGAAGGTTAGTTTATTTTAGAATTACTCTTTCACTTTGTGTTTCATTTAAAATAGGTTACTTGGATCTCGATTGGGACTCTGACCAGTGCCAGCAGCCCAGGACGCCAGGCGAGTACAGTTTATTGCTTGTTTTCGATATTGATCTTTACTATACATCATTGTTAGTCAATAGATATGTGATTTTTGTCTTTCATGTTGGTTATATTTATCGTGTTGGGAGGTAAAGTACCAAGGATGTGTGATCTGACCTTATACAGTACAGTGATTCATTATTGCATTATACCGTATAGACAGTGTTTCATTATTGCTTTATATAGTGTAGACAGTGTACATTATACAGTTTAGATATCGTAGACCGTATCGTGTAATTGTCCCGAGACCGATCACATATCAAAGGTACTTCAGTCAGTCACTGGCTTAGCTTTAGACGAAATATTCAGGCGGTGTATGGCGACTTTAGGGTCCAAGCCGGGCATGTCTTCATAGCTCCATGCGAAGAGCCGATGTATTCTCTTATAAGCTGTATAAGAGATTGGCGTTCATCATCAGATAAGCTTTTGCTGATGAAGATTGGTTTGAAGGATGCTTCATCTCCTAGATTGACTTAGATGACTTCGTCTTCGGTAGGTTCACGTTGTTCGAAGCGCAGCTCCCATATGGTGTCCATCTTTTGAGCCCATTGTTCGAGTTCGATAGTTTGAACATCGTCTGTAATTTGGTAGGAGAAAACCATGTTGACGGACAGAGTTGCTTTGAATATGTCGCCGATGCTGGAGTCTGAGTCCCAGAGGGAGGAATCAGAAGAATGAGAACAACGATCTTCTTCATCATCTGATCTTTCGGGAGTTGTTGGAGGAGAGACATAGCCCAAACCAACACCGCTTCGTTGATAGTAATTCTTGGATTTGCCGTGATGAGCAAAGTATCGTATTGGCAACCGTCGTCCTCGGCCGTAATTTAGCCCTTCGTCGTGTTTGATGTCATATCCCATATTCTGGATGATATTCTTGGCCTGCCAACTATATCGGAAAAGTTGCATTTTTCCAGAGTCATAGTCAGCTTCTGTGTTGTGCTTGGGAGAAGTAGAGTCTGGAACGAACTTTCTCTCGCCAATTATACGACCGAAGATGATTATCTCTTCATCTTTCTTTCTGGCTGGAACGATGAAGTAGAGGATATCTTCAGGGTAAACTTTTTCCCGCAGGTGAGGTATTATGACCGGCATGCAAAGGTGTGGTCCTATGCCGTTCTCTAGAGCGTATATCGTATCTATGTAGTGGTTTACAGATTGATAGACATCGGAGTAATTCAAAGATAAACCTTTACTAAGAAAATAAGCAAGTTCTTCTTCAGGGATAACATCATCCGCTGAAGGTACATTATTCTGAGTATTGATATACTTATTGAGAGGATCATCATCTGGAAGAGGAGCCACAGTCTTGGCCGAGTTCACCACGTAGGGTAATTCTTCAGGATAGGGAGGACGGGCATCATTAGGTTCCCCCTGGGTGTCTTGCTGAGAGTGATGGTCAATGGTTTGACCTTGTCGGGTTTCTTCTTTTTCACCCAGATTGTGAGAGGCAATTCGGGGTACTTTTTGGAGTAGTACGTCCTTTGACTCGGACAATCAGGGGACCATCATTGGCGGATGGACTTGCTTCAGCTTCATTGTCAGCTCCGTTGCCGTCATCCTTGGGGGGCTGAGATTGGTAAAGTACTGAATCCACGTAGTAAGCTTCGATGCCCTTAAAAGGATCGACATCGGCAAATTCCGTCTTCACGACACCGTCACTGTTGACGTACTTGAAGCACTAGTGAAGTGTGGAAGGAACGATCATGTTCTCGTGTATCCATGGACGTCCCAACAAGACGTTGTAGGATACGTTGGCATCGATCACATAGCAAGAAACCTCCGTTCGGAGATCACCAATCTGACATTTGAGACGGATCTTGCCTAGCGGATGGCTTCGACCAGCATTTAAAGCCATGATGGTTGTGTTGGTTGCGGATAGCTTGTGCAGAAGGATTCCCAGAATTTGAAGCAAACTTCTAGGAATGATGCTGAGGGGGATCCTGGATCGATGTGCATACGGTCCACCTTGATCGCCCTGATATACCCTGTATAGTACAGGGGTCTATCATGACGATTATTTTTAAGTAGCATGTCCTCCTGTGAGAAGGTGATGTTGGGCACCACTTCCATAGTACTATGGAAGTGGGGACATGAGACATGACCTTCAGCGTGGGCTTTGACTTCAGCGAGGTAAGAGTCGACATATAGTAACGCCTCACTTAAGGCCTTCCGCGTTTCTTTGGAGAGTCGTAATAGATCGAACAGAGACAACCTAGCAGGTGTATTGGCTAGCTGAGCCAGTATGTCAAAGTTATAGGGTCGATCCATGCCTTCGGGGGCTGGCGCCTTTAGTGATTTGTCAAACCGCATCTCCTTCTGCTTGGATTTGTCCATGGTTTGAGGCTTGGACGAGCCGACTTCTGAGCTTGTGGGGGCAGCAGAAGCTTGAGAAGGTAGTGCCTCTTCTTGTGCTGGATCGTACGTCCGAAGATAAGTCTTCCCCGATCGTGTCTTGCCAGATAGAACCTCGTAGATGGGGGAGGATACCATATGGCATGGCTTGAACTTCTTGCCCCTTCTTGCTTTGGGAGGTGCTACCCCCTGCGTCACTTTTTGGACAAGGTCCGGGTGGACCCACATGATCTCACCATGTTCAGTTGTAAGTGGGACCAAGATCGAGTTGCGCACTGGTGGTAGGTTGATGACTTCCATCATCGCCTTGGGGACCGGGACCACACTATTTTGGACTTCTATAGGAGGAAAGTCGCCAAATTGAAGAGAGATCATGTTAGCAGATACGACCTTGTCTTCAGCTTCGAGGTTGATCACTTGGCTGTCGATAAGCTGTTGTATTTTCTTCTTTAGGACGATGCAGTCCTTGGTGGAGTGATGCACGTACTGATGATAGAGACAGTACTTAGGATCATTGAGTTGGCTAGCCTCTGCAGGACGTCGTGGTGGAGGTAATGTCAGCTTATTACCCTTCGTCAATGTGTGGAAGATGGTAATGACATCTTCTTTGTCGAAGGAGAAGGTCTCCTTAGGATTGTCGGAGGTGTCCTGAGAATTGGAAGCTCCTTTGGATGTGTCGACTTTCAGGACTTCTTTCCCTTTACCCCCACGAACAGGGATAGTTTGAGGATGCTTGTCCTTGTTCGGATTTGGGTGTTTTCAACCCCAGTAGTTCCAAGTTAGGAACGTCATTTTCAGCAGCATCAGCGGCCCCAATAAAAGTGGGCCATGTATCATACTTATGTATACCTAGACAAAACTTTATTGTAGGAAGGAAGTTACGTCGACAAGTATCCATAAGTTCTGAGTCTGGTATGCCAAAGAGCATCTTCAGTGCTAGCCGTCTGAAGCATTCTATGAAGGCGATGATAGACTCAGTCCTCCTTTGCTTGGTCTCGATGAGAGTGGACATACTAACATGCATACCACTCTCGTAAAACCTATTGAGGAACAACCTTTCCAAGTCTTTGAATGAATTGATACACCCGTCAGGCAGACTGCAGAACCATTCGAAGGCTACCCCCTGCAAGGTGCTAATAAACAGCTTCAACAGGAATGGATCATCTCTGGACAAGTGCAGAGTCTGCGTGTTGAAGTACGTCATGTGCTGACGAGGAGAAGTCAGACCGTCGAATGAGTTTAGCGTCAATGACTTGTAGTTAGGAGGGCAAGTAGCGTTCTCCCATTTTGGGAGATACGGTTGAGATATCCCCATCTTCTGTAGCTCATCTTTGTGTGAGATGGTATCGAGACGAGCGACCAGGGAATCAATTGCATCCTGTTGATTGAGCAGGTGTTGGAAAACGGGTGTTGAACGGTTGTCAAGCGTTGTTGGTGAAGGACCACCTCCGGTATTTGCAAGATTTGGAGGAGGCACAACGGAATGATACTCCTTTTGTAGTGAATGAGGGTTGTTGCTATGAGCAGGACTAGCGTAGGCCGATACGTTTTGTTGAAATGGAGGAACAGGCCCAACGGCTTGAACTGCCATGATACTGGTAAGCATATCAGTGATCTTGGCGAATGCTATTTCGAAACCCTCTAGCCATTTACTAGTCTGATCAATGGCTTTTTCAGGTCTTTCTTCGTCCGTTATGTATGTAGATAGCATGTGAGGATGAACAGAGAAAGCAGTACAACTGGTGCTGATACTGTCTGTCTCCGAGTGGCTAAGTCCTTCATCTTCAGGTAGAGGAGTTAGATAGTCACCATCGGATTCAGAGGGATCATCGTCCTCTGGAAGGCTACCCCCAGTGTAGGGGTCATCTGCTTCAGAATCTGAGGGAGTGCTATCCCCGACTTCGTCGTCCATACGGAATCTTGCCTTTAATCGAGTGCCCATATAGACTCCTTCAGATGTGACAGCCTGTTGGCCATCTGTTGGTAGACTTCGTCTTCTCCTTCTCGTGGAGCTGAGAGAGAAGGTTGGGTTGGTGGTCCACCATCTTTGATTGGGGCTTCCGTAAGAGGGATTCCATGAAGCTATGTTGGATGAAACATATAGTGGCTTCTCGTCGTCAGAGAAGTACAGCCGTCGAAACACGGACTTTCTCTGAGGTACTCTTGTCACTTTGGAGCAGCAACAGTTGATAACAATATTGGTGCACGGAAGTGCACTATAAATTTTTATGTTCTTCTTCGCTTTACGCTTATGATTTATCATGTCGCGCAAGTCAGCGAAAGGAAGTTTTGTCTTACAACCCATGTTGCATGCATCGCCGAGCTTTGTATGCGGGTTCGTAAGGAGAGTAGGCACATCCAGACTTAGTTCATGTGCAGGGGCAACCCCCACACCAAAGTTCTATGATGTCCGTGAAGACAGTCCCGTGCTATACGCGTTAGGGCCTTTCTTTTTGCTGTGGGCGCATAGGCCTTGGAGACTGGGCTTGGGCGCATGCTTCTTGACAGCATATTTGAGTCGCCTTGATGTGCGCGCATAGTATGGATCCAGAGAGCCTGGGCTCATGACTCTGAATGCCCAGCCTGCTGAAGACAGAAGTGTTCTGGTTGGGGCTATGCGCCCAAGCACTCTCTTGGGCGCATAGCTTTGGACGCATGCTTGGTGGAGCAGCGTTGTTTTCTTTCAGTTTTGCCTCCTTCGTTCGTGAGCCTTGCTGGGTTTGGCCAGAGTGTCGCACACCCCGATTCTTGGCATCGTAGTTTTTCCTCTGCCAAGTCTCGAGTTTTGAACACTCTGTTGTTGGTTGTGGAGGGAAGAAGTTACTGGGCTAGTAGAGCCCGGAATGGTGTGAACCTTCTCCGTTTGAGGGTCCTCTGTGGCAGAGTAATGCGCCCATGTGACAGAGTCCTCCAGCTGCATATCTGCTATGACACTAACAGGATATACGCAGCGAGCCTTCGGAAGCCAAGTCTTGCAAGACTTGTTTGGCTTCGCTGATTTTGAGGGAGTAGAGCCGTCCCTCGAGAGCATCTCTTCGAACGCCTGCTGATCGAACATTACGATCAACATCTTCTGAGTAGTCCCCACTTTGTCGGTATCAGATTGCGTTACCACCTTCTCGTCAGAGGAAAAGGTAGTCCCGAGCAGAGTCACCATTTTTGTGGACACATACAAAAAAAGAAGAAGAAAATGCTATCTTTTCTTTTATTGGCGCAAGGCACCACAAATCAAGTACGCCTGAGAGATCCAGCGCTGAGGATCCCCGAGTACAAAAAAGAATTCTGGGGAATGGGACGATGGAGATCGAGCGGCAGTTGCTCCTTTACTCCGTTGACACTCCGATTACAAAAGTGGGAGAAAACCTAAGAAAATTGCTAACTCTCGGCTCACTGGCAAGAAGTGCAGCAATTTGGCTCTTGAAAATGCTCTCCGTTCTTTGTGTTGAAGAGGGATGAGACCCCCCTTTTATAGTCCTTCTTGAGCTGGAATGGTGTTATACGCCCATATAGGAAAACACGCTGGTTCCTATATGGGCGCATAGTCCTGCTTTGGGCGCATAGGATGTAGGCATATACAGGCTACGAGATCGTGGGTTGATCGTGGCGTTGACGTGGCTGCATGCTTCGGTGCACGACTGCTCGTGGAGACTGACGTGGCCGTGCGCTTCGGTGCACATTTTGATCATAGCTTTGACTGAGTCAGGCTTGGGCACATAGCCATGTCTCAGGCTATACGCCCTCCTTTCGGGAGAGTTAGTCTTGGGCACAAGAAATTTTACTGGCTGGGCGCATAAAATTGTATTGACTGGGCGCATGAAGCTTCGTTGGCTGGGCGCATGGAGTTGTACTGACTGGGCGCATAAAGCTTCGTTGGCTGGGCGCATGGAACTACACTGACTTGGGCGCATAAGGCTTCATTTGCTGAAAAATTTTCATGCTTCTACATTGACCATACTCTCCGCAAAATGGCTGAGGCAGGAAAACTCTGCAGTGTACTCGTCAACGGTGAGATTTTCCTGCTCTATGTGGTCAAACTGACTCACCAATGCCTCTCGTGCTACGTCGGGGTAGAATTTCTTCTTGAATAGCCGCTTGAATTCTTCCTAAGTCACGTCTAGATCAGCAAATCGGGGCTTGCCTTGGTACCACGTCCGTGCGATGTCGAAAAGTTGTCCGCTAGCTGACTCCACTTTTAGATCTTCTGAGACGCGGACCATCTTCAGGTATCGCTCAACGTTCTCTAGCCATTCACCAGCGTAGATGATTCCCTCTTTCCCATGGAACTCTCTGGGCCTGAGGTCCATGAATTTCTTGGAAGTTCCAGGGCGCTGTTGGGGAGCATCCCTTTGATGAAGGGCCTCTCGCAAAGTATCACGAAAGATGTTGGCCTGCTGCTGGAAAATTCCCAGGAGTGTAATATTGTCTAGCACCGGTGGCAGGGGCAGAGCAGGTGTCGGGTACATCACTGGCGCTGGATGCATGGTAGATGCTGGGTACATGAAGGGTGCCTGATGCATCATAGGTGTTGGATACATGGCTGGTGCTGGATGCATCATAGGTGGGGGATAGACTGCTGGTGCTGGGGGTATGGTAGGTGGAACAGGTGCCGGAGGAGGAATGGGTGCTGGAGTCTGCGGAGGGAACTGCAGTGGAGGTGGAATGTCATCCCTGCAGAACCTCGAGTACTGTGGCTGAGTCGGATCGCCCTGGTGAGTAAGCTGGCCTCCCTACGTCGGTAGGGTCCCGTAGGTGAAAAATCAGCCAATGGTTGGTGGAGTGTTCAGTGCAGCGTTGTACCTGTCCTACGAATCCATTGGCTGGAAATAAAGAAAATTATCAGACGGTAGAAGGATTCAAACAGGATACATAAAGGGTACTTGAAGTCGAGTATAGATGTCAATAACGTAGTTTAAACTTGTAGAGACGGTCCTTAGGTTCCTATTCTTATTCCTAGTTGCAGGCCCGCAGTAGGACGGCTAACTTAAGTACTTCCACTGTTTCGCGGTCTTTGCGAAAACAGACCTGCATGGGCCACCATAAATGTCGGCGGTAGAACGCTGTAACAATATGATGAACAACCACGCAAAATAATATTCTTCACTTGGGAACCAATAATTCAACATCATAACTCAGCTCTAAAAGATGAATATAAATACGACCATCTCATAATAGGAATGTATGATGTCAAAGACAAATAAAATCTCAACTACATGTCTCAAAATCAATTCAGTATCCACTACAATGTCTCAGCACTAACTAAAAATAACTAAGAAAATACAGCAGGATCAGATGCTGCGTACTCCTCTTGATAGAAAAAGTCTGTCTCTACTGTATCTTCCATGTAGAGGCCATACTGGTCAGGGCACACGACCTCTTCGCAATCACCTAAAATTTGTTTGGTTACCCAGTCAGGATAGAACGAGTACAATTCACTGAATGCAATTCCAATATATAAAAATGACTAGAAAGCAAATGTTAGCCTTTAAATATATGATTTGAAAAATAAACAAAGAAAGACAGGATAAAAACTAAATACAGAAAGACAGTAAATGAAATACAAAGAAAATACTCACCGACTGACTGACTGAAGTAACTTTGATATGTGATCGATCTCGGGACAATTACACGACACGGTTTACGATATCAATATTGTATAATGTACTCTGTCTATACTGTATAAAATAATAATAAAACACTGTATACACGGTATAATACAATAATGAATCACTGTCTACACTGTATACACTATATAAGGTCATATCACACATCCTTGGTACTTCACCTCCCTAACACGACAAATATAACCAACATGAAAGACGGAAATCACATATCTATTGACTAATAATAATATATAATAAAGATCAATATCGGAAACAAGCAATAAACTGTACTCGCCTGACGTCCTGGGCTGCTGGCACTGGTCAGAGTCCCAATCGAGATCCAAGTAACCTATTTTAAATGAAACACAAAGTTAAAGAGTGATTCTAAAATAAACTAACCTTCCTATTTGGTTTATAGTATACCCTTCAACTAAACTGGGCTTCTAGGCTTCCTAATTTCCATCTACTCTTAGTTGGGGTACTACCTGTTACCCTAAGTGTCTCTTTCTCTGTTGTACAAACTGGTGGTTTTTACCCATGTGTTATATATATATATATATATATTTATATATATATATATATATATATATATATATATATATATATATATATATATATATATATATATATATATCATGTCATTACAGCCCTTCCAAGAATAACTATCCATCTAATTGTCCTGATTTTCTCCTTGCAGTAGGTTAGTGGTCCTTTACATGCTAGGTGATATCTGGTGTCTTCGAATCACTCAGACAATACCTGAGTACCTCAGGGCAAGGAAGGGCTTGCAAGATCCCCTGCATCCAAAGTTAGCGACCCTTGCTAAATGAACTCAGATAATGAAATATAGGTTAGTCTTGTACCATTATCCAGTAGGAATATGTAGATCATACCCATCACTCTAATACCCACTAGGCTTCCCTTTCCCAAACTCACTGTCATCCATTTGACTCACTAGTACAGACTAATGCTACAGGCCACCCTAAACTTGTCCACACAGCCCTGTCTCTTCCCGATTTGGTACTGCTATAATAAGCTTTTAGATGATAGGCCTCTACCTACTGTCATGTGTCCAGAGGAGTACTCTTAACCTCTGGTTTCCCCCTTTCTACTACCTACATAGACTACACCTTGGTTTATTTCTCAACAAGAACCCTCCTGCCAATACACCAGTATGTAGAAGATACTACAAATGTCCTTGCCACTTGGCCTACCACCTGTAGGTGTCATATTGCCCCTGCTTCCCTTCATTTTATTTCACATACTATATGGTGTCTATGATCTGTATTCTAAGGTTAACTTACCTTAGTTGGATAAGAGGAAGGATTATCATGGTAATTCTCTGATGGTATCAGCCTGGGTAAAGAGGTGTGTCCATTGCTACCAGGATAGACCCATGGGTCCATTGGGCGTACCACTATTCCCTTTCCTACTACCTAGGCTAAACTGTTAGGTCTTCCTCAACCCTTGTTGACTGCTACACCTCAGTGTATCCTACCAATGGGTTTGAGAACAACTGTAGGGCAGTTAGTTTAAATGCTATCAGGTCTTAGACTAAATGGCCCCTGGATGGAAATCTATTAGTTACAAGGGGTCTCCTAACTACTGTCATGCTAGGTACTAATTCCTTAATTCTAGTGGGCTCAGGTACTACAAGGGTTTGGTACTCTCTGGTACCACAGAGGTTACTCGTTTGCTTAATTTACCGGTAACACCATGCTCACCCTATTCAGGTGCTCTGAGTCCTAACTACTCAGTGGCTGGCCCCATATCTTCAACTCACCTATATTATCTACAGAAAAATATTCCTGGTATTGGGTACCTACTCAAAACAGCCCTTATGTCAAGATAGGACTCACAAATTTGTCGTGCCTATTGTTATGCTATGGTCTACATGCCACTGATAGCCTGGTGTCAATTACTACCTCCTAGGAAAATCGGTTACAAGATAGATAAACTGATACCCATTCTAATTGACCCCCATATACTAATATGCAGGACCCTAGGTGCAAAGTCAAGCTACAAGTTAAGAGAAGCAATAGGCTTGAGTGCCCAATGTACTCTGGAAATAAATGAATTCTTATAATATAAAAGATCTATAGCACAACCACCGATAATCCCTCTGATACATCCATCCATCTTTGATACTCAATGTACCCTGCCCATCTCTATCTGTTAGTTAAAGTCACCCACCTGCTCTATAGTTATCTTTATGGATATGATACAGGGCTACATATTCACCACTGTCACGATTGTGTCAAGTATAACATATTAGTCTATCTAGGATCTTGCTAGTGTCTCCTGGACTATGGTGGTATCTATTGGTTACAAGGTAAACCCATACTTCCGTATCCTGTCAGTATCATCTGAAATTTAAGGAAGGTTTACTACAAAAACTAATGGGTATTAGGGAATAGTCCACTTATCCGTGTCCAATGGATAACAAGGGTGGTTTAAGAGGAATGAGGACTAGATCTACTTTTATCCTGATACATGTTTGGCTCTGCTCCTAGGTCTCTAGGGTGTCCTGTTGCAGGGACTATTGGTACAGAGTCTTGGTCGCGCTTTGATACAAGTCACAATGCTACCACATACTCTCCATCCTACCATCGACATATTGGACAGCTGCTGGATCTCTGTAGGATACTCCTATGGTACCACTTGGGATATGAATCAAACACCTAACACAACCCTTTCCCTCCTTTACTCTAGTGATTACAAAGAATAATATTTAGACTTATTGCAAAGTAGAGGAAACTCACTTGTTCAGCCTTTTTACAGGAATCTCGAATTGCTCCTCCCTATGGCAGTTGATGCAGAACTCTTAGGGTTTGTAAGGGTCTATGGGATCGGCAGATTAATGTATATATATATAGTATCTAGGTCATTCCAAGTGTTAGTAGATAAGGGAAGAATTAGATTTGAATTCTGATTTGAAGTGATCAACCCTCACAGGGATTTGGATTTGAAGGATGGTCATTTCGTGTAGGATTTAAACAGAACTTGAGATTTGAATCTCAAGTTTACACTTAGGTCCCTGACCTAACATATATTTCAAATTTTACTCCTACAACCATAATAAATAAATGTTCCAAAAGAATAATGTTAAAAAGTTTTAACAAAAAGTAGAAATTTGATCAAGGGGTTTACACTGGACCCATAGTGCCAGTCCGTATAGATGCATAGTGCCTGGCCGCATAGTGCCTATTTTGGCAGTTTTTGGCTGTTTATGTCATATTTGGCTGAATTGTGGCCAGAATTTCTACCAACTCACAACATGAAAGTTGTAGATCTTTTCCTTGGCTTCAAGAATATGTTACTAGCTATTTTATGCAAGTTTCTCTCATTCATGATAATATAGGGATATAACACGATAGTGGCCCGTCGTGGCGCACTCTTGACAAGCAACCTTAACATAAAATTCTTGATAGTGGTCCGTTGTGACGTACTCTTGACATAATAAGTAACCTGACATGATATGATAATCTTGAACGCTGTTGTGACAGCTACCTGGACTTGCTAAGTAACTCTTATCTTGACACCGTGGTTGATTCTCTTGGTTGTGCCTGTACAAGCTACATGTCTCGTCTTGCATCATGCCTAGGACATGGATTCCTGATTACCACGGTTAGGGATTCATACTGAATCTAACTAGGGTAATAACTAGATTGATCAAGTAATTCATAAAGATATTTTTCGGCTACAGACAATCCCGTTATCTGGGTGCTTTAATTGGACTTGTAGCCTGTCGTCGAGTTGGAAATATTTTCAGATGTGTTGTACCCCCAAGTCACCTAATCCAACTTTCTCAACTAGCAACTGGATAACCTGGATTAAGTCTGCAGGGCTTGTGGCTGTTGGAACATCTCATTACATCTTGTTAGTAATTAGGCTTGTGATAACCCTAGTTAGTTAAAAGTATCAAGTTGTACTTGTTGCTTGGTCGTGATTGATGGATAGAGTCTAGTCTAGTCTTGTCTAGACAGTGCCAGTTCAGGATTACTTTAGCACATTACTGTTATGTTTTACTCTTGTCGATAAATGAGTTGAGACTAAGCTCTGTTCAGGTGAAGGGTTACAACCCCGGTCCTTGTTTGGTTTATGGGCTGTAACTTGGTTACCGGAATAGTTTCTTAGTTATCTTATCGTTTATCATCCTGATTTCCTTAACCCATGTCTTTTATTATCAATTATGTCTTTATGTGCTAATACGCTAGTTTTAGTTCTTAAGTAAAGCCTCCCTTGTGGCACTTGCTCTTTCTGAGGTCTGACCCAGCTGGTTTTGTATGGCAAGATTTCGGAGAGCTCCCGAGGATCTCCCAGCCTTCCAGCTAGATGGTGAACACTAGACGCAACCCTGACAATGAGTGGGTTTTATTTTGCTCTCCTACTCTATTGTAAATTATTCATTTGAGGCGTTTAGCCGCCAAACAAGTGTTAGCTCGTGTTGAATTTATATTTATGTCTGCCTAAGAGCTGTAACATGATTGACAAATCCTAGGGTTGATCATGTATGATTAAAACTCTTGCTAGTCTTCGCATTTTGTATGACTAGCTTCATGATCATCTGAATATGTAATGTTTGGAACGCCTTACTTTGTATGTCTGATGATCTACCATCTTGTTACATTTACTAGCTTGCTTGAGATTGAGACACTAGGCTTGTTCTTGACCATAAGAGACTGTTGGCTTGTTGATAAACCCTCATGCATCTAGACAGC
The DNA here is from genome assembly GCA_029216955.1 of Iris pallida. Classification (NCBI taxonomy): domain Eukaryota; kingdom Viridiplantae; phylum Streptophyta; class Magnoliopsida; order Asparagales; family Iridaceae; genus Iris; species Iris pallida. The sequence goes on along the minus strand of JANAVB010033011.1, from coordinate 14,569,737 downwards.
CGTGACCGTATGTCGAAGTGGATTACACTTCTATATACGTAGCTGGCTGTGTTTGTCCTCCGCTCTCCAGTATTCTGGTTTTGGGACGTGACAATAGCAGCCCTCCTTACAGTCCACAATCGCAAGATTCTGAGAACTCCCGTTGTACTCTTCTGTGAATTGGGTCTTCCTTTCCGTAGGAAGTCACCAGAGTGGACTCCTGCGACGATTCCACTTACTTGCGTCGGACCTCCTCATTCAACAAGCTACTTTTGACTGCCTCCATCGTGACAACTCCATCAGGCGCGGAGTTGCTCACCGACACCACCAACGTCTCCCTTCTTTCTGGCAGAGAACTCAAGAGCAGTAGGGCCTGAAGCTCATCATCAATCACCATATTCATCGTAGACAGCTGATTGAGGATACCCTGAACCTCGTTCAGATGTTGTGCCACTGGGGCACCCTCCGTGTACTTCGAGTTGACGAGTTGGCGAATAAGAAATGCCTTGTTGCCAGTCGTCTTCCTTTCGTACAGCGAATGCAGCTTCTCCCACAATACTTTTGCTGAACTCTCCATGGACACGTGGCGAAATACCGAATCATCCAACCATTGCCGGATGAATCCAACGGCCTTCCGATCCAGTCGTTCCCAGTCTTCAGCAGCTTTGTCCATTGGCTTTGCGTTGTCACCCTCCAACGGACCATACAAGTCCTTGCACCAGAGTAAATCCTCCATCCTTGGTTTCCAAATTGCCTAATTTTCCCCTGTAAGGGTGATATACGAGTCTTCATATGCTCTGTAGATATGGTTGCCAGAACATCCAAAGCTCTAATACCAGATGTTGGAAATCAAATACGCCATCCTGCGCTCCGATACCATATCTGAGATATCGCCGCAACGAAAACTTACACTACAAAATTTTTTCAGATTAGCGACGTTCTAAAACGTCGCTAAGCGACATTAGCGACGTTTTCAGCGACGTTTTGGAAATGACGGAAAAAACGTGTCCCTAATCGAGAAAACGTCGCAAAACGTCGCTATGGCGACGTTATTTAGCGACGTTTATAACGTCGTTAATTAGCAACGTTATTTGCGACGTTTTCACGTGGACGCTAATTAGCGACGCAAATTGCGATGTTATTGTGTGGTCGCCGTTTAGCGACAATTTTGTGACATTTTGGCGACGACATACTGACATCCAATTTGGTGTCACGTGTTGCCACGTCAGCATTTTAGCGACGCTTTTAGCAACATTTATTAATGTCACAAATATTTAGCGACGAATATTAACGTCGCTAAGTTAAAAAAAATAGAATCCAGAATGCAAATGGAGCTGGAGCCTGAGCCAAAATACAGAATCTAAAATACAAAATACAGAATCTAATCCCTGGGTTCGCCGACCCCCTCGGTGGAACACTCAACTCCGGCACGCATAATACATTCCAGAATATACAAAAAATATAAAGAAAAAATACTATCCGCAACGAACAAAGTCAATATATAATATCTTCAACGAATAAAGTCAATATCCTCAAAAACGTACTAAGTCAATATCCTCAACGAACAAAGTAAATATCCCCAAATACGTACAGAGTAAAAAATATAGTACAGTCCGAAAATGCAAAAATGAAACTACTGATCGCCTGGAGCTGGAGCTGGAGCTGGACCCGGTGCTGGAGCCAGAGCTAGAGGAGGAGCGCCACCAGATGGCTGTCGTCGCAACGCTAGGATCGTCTGATACTCCTCCGATGACAACAGGTGGACGAGCAAGTCCTACCGTACACCGCCGGATATAGACGATGCTCCCGGCATACCAGCAGACGGTCGCTCCGTAGCCATCTCCTAGAACTGCCACATCTGCTCGACCAACCGCTGCGTAGCCTCCTACGTAGCGCGGGTCATCTGTCGCAGCGCCTCAGTAGTCTCCTCAAGCCTCTCAAAGCGTGAGATGAGCGTAGAATCATCTGTATGTGGCCCCACAATCCTCTGCAGCATCTCGTCACACAAAGCTGTGATCTGCGCATCGACACTCTGTTGGTGGCGGAGCGACTCCTCAGTCTATGCGGGGCCGGGCACACTAGTGGCGGTCGTAGAGGCCTGTGACGCAATGAAGGCACCATAGGAGCCCATACCATAGTACGTACCCCTATGCATGCCACCAACGGCCCTCATCCACAGCTCGTCATCTGACTGAGCTGCGGCGGCCGGGGGCTGCTGGGAAGTGCTAGCACCAGCTCCCTCTGACCGTGTCGGCCCGACCTCCCTAAGCCTCAAAAACTCGGCCTAGAAATAACATCTATATGAATTCTCACGTGGTCGCTAAAAATTAATATTAATGAACTAGCATTAAGTAAAACTTCAAAAACTTGGCCTAGAAATAACATCTATATGAATTTTCTACGTAACTAAAAATTAATATTAATGAACTAGCATTAAGTAAAACTTACGTAGGTGTCCCGGGACTTGTCGTCTACGAACCGCTCCTCCTTCATGTGGGTGGCGAGGAACAAGGTCACCATATTCGGGTCTTCTCCCGATTCAACCAGTTACGAAATTATTATAAGATTTGTCAGTTAAGTGTAAAAGAAATATATTACTATAAATATTAATTATGGGTATACGGCGAGATACGTACCATATGGGTGAAGAAATCCATGATGGACAGTGATCCACCACACCACTGCGACCCCGCCTGTCGTGCCCTTTTAGACTTCGCAGACTTCTCCTTGTAGGCTTCCTCCTCGAATCTCCTCTTCATTACCGTCCAGTCGGCGGCAGAGATCCAACCCTGAATAGGCTCTCACCGACGCTCGTGATCCTTTTGGTCAAGGATCGCGTCCCTAATGAGCTTACTGGCGATGCTGGAAAAAATAGCCTCGACAGCAACGGCACGGTAGGGAGAGAAGAAGTAAGTCCGCTGAAAAAATCATAGAAGTACGTAAGTTATAACATAACATACTAAATGTTAAAAGGAAATAAACTTTTACGTACCGAAAAGTGCTCAAACCAGAAGGCCTTCTTGTCGGCCGGGACATCCCTCCAGTTGATCCAGGGCCCTCCGTAGTTCTGTCACAGGAATGTACCCAGCGACCGGTGTACGGAGGAGGGATGATACCTGTAAAATAAAAATTAAAATTTATTAAACAAGTTTATAATAAATTTAAACAAATTTAATGCAATAATTTTACTTACCGCCTGGTCTGAGTACAGGCCCAAATCTCCAACCTTATATCCCCCTCCGGGCGACACGGAGGATCTGTCTCAAATGGGAGCTGCAGCCTGCCCCTAACCCTGCCCCTGCCTGCAGCCTGTCCCTCGGCCTCGCCCTCGGCGTGGGCCTCGCCATCGCCCTCGACCTCGACGTGGGCCTCGGCCTTGGCCTGCTCCTCAGTAGTTGGGTCGGCCTTTGGAATACTCGACGGTACTGAATCCGTAGAAGAAGAAGGCCCTAGCCTCGAACTGCTAGAGCCGGGTATGGAGACACTGACGACGACTAGACCGCTAGTGTATACTGGAATGCAGGGGGATGAGGAGTCGGAAGGAGGAGTGGTAGATAGAGACTGTCGGCCTCGTCGACTCCCACCAGCACCGGAACCAAAGGATCCACGTCGAGCCATATCTGAAAAAATACAGAAGTATACCATACTACATCTGAAAAAACAAAAGTAAACCATACTACATCTGAAAACGTCACTAAGTAAACCATACTACATCTGGAAAAAAATAAAAGTAAACCATACTATATCTGAAAACGTCGCTTATTAACGTCGCTAAAACAAAAGTAAACCATATTACATCTGAAAAAACAAAAGTAAACCATACTACATCTGAAAATTAAACATATTCAATCATCTTCTGAAAATTTATCTTGTTCCAATTCCTCTTCCTCTTCCTCTTCCTGTTCACTTCTATCAACTTCCTCTTCCTCTTCTGATACTTCTACCTCTTCCAATTGATGAATCATGTCATGAGGAACTTTCGTTGTCCACATCGACAATATTTGCAATAAGAGGTAGTTCGTCTTCCTGATAAGCTATCTCGTTGACATCGAAGGTATTCTGAGCTTTAGTCTTACAGACTGTCCACCAATCTGATCTTCCGGCTCTTCGTTTTGGATAGCTGGTAAAGTAAACTAGCTGAGCCTGGCTTGCTAGAACAAACGGCTCATAAGCTTGATATCGACAGCGATAATTTATATCAGCAAGACCATGTTTGTCAACTCTCCAACCTCGACCTTGGATCGGATCGAACCAGTCACATCTGAACAAGACGATCTTACAAGGTTCTATAGCATAATTGTATGTCAGTTCCACAATCTCTCGTAAGATGCCAAAGAAGTCATTGCCTGGGTCGACGTCTTTGTCGTTTGAAGATTTTATGCACAAACAGCTATTCTTCGTAGAATCCAAATCCAAGAAGTCGTCTCTTATGCGAGCATTTGTTGACTTGAACCTGAAACCATTTACGCAGTAACTTGGCCAGGTCTTCACTTGATAAATTGGTCCCTTGGCTGGAGTTTTAATATACTCATTCTCAAGGATTGCCTCCGAACGATCAACCTAAATACCATATAAACGATGCTAACTTAATTATTATGTGCAAGTATAAATGTACAAAAAAAGTAAATTGTGAAGATATCCGTACATATGCTCTCAACTAAAAAGGAAAATGAAGTCTCATTTGCTGTTCTACTTCCTCCTCGGTTGCGTATGGATTATTGGACGTTACCTCATCCTTAAACATGCTGAAAAGCAACGAAGCATAAGTATATTAGTTATATTGAAAAGCAACGAAGCACGCAAAATAATTTTACTTACCCCTCTAGCTTGTCCACTTCTTCCTCGTTGCAGTTGAGCAATACATATAACATTGCAGCGCTAACCACGTCGTCATTTAGATATCTTTTTTTTATTTTACCAGATAGTTTTTCGTAGTCAGTAAATACTTTCAGCTTTGCCTTAATACCAACTTCATAGCCGTCGTCATTTCTTGGAGCCTTTGTTCTGTTTATAGCAATATGAGGCTGAAAATACATGGAACAAAAGTTTGAAATCTCCTCAAGGACATATGCTTCACAAATAGAACCCTCCACCCGTGCCTTATTTTTTTTACCTTCCTCTTGAGATGGTTCAACTGTCGCTCGAACAAAAACATCCAACGATAACCGACAGGTCCAGCAACAAGAGCCTCATGGATAAGATGAATCGACAAATGCTCCATTGAGTCGAAGAATATAGGAGGAAAAACTCTCTCAAGTTTGTAAAGTGTTATCACAATGTCTTTCTCTTGCTTCTTTAAACGATCGACGAGCAACTTGCAAGAACATAGATCTCTGAAGAATATGCTAAGATCTGTTAAGGATTCCAGACTACCGACGGTAATAATTCCCGAAATGCAGCAGGAATTAACCTCTCCATGAATATGTGGCAATCGTGGCTCTTCATTCCGGTCAGTTTACACTCCTTTATGTCGACATATCTTCTTAGCTTGGAGACGTATCCGTCCAAAAATTTAAAGTCCTGGATCCATCAACAAAGTCTCACTTTGTTCTCCTTGTCCAGCGAGTAGATTGCCTTAGGCCGCAAAAGCTTTCCCTTCCCGTTTTCTATCATGTGTAATATAGGACGTCTGCATATTTCGGCTAAGTCCAATCTAGCCTTTCGATTGTCTTTTGTCTTTTCCTTGACGTCTATTACAGTATTAATTATGTTATCAAACACGTTCTTCTCGATATGTATGACGTCAAGGTTGTTAGAAATTACTAGTACTTCACTTCAGAGTTCTACGAAGTTGAAAATGTCGTCGAGGCTTGAATCGTGCATTTAGCAGTACTTTTCTTAAAGTGTTTCGGGCACTCCGGTAACGTCTTGGAGTCAGCATGCCAGAACACCCAGAATAAGACAGCCTTCTGTCGTAGGTTCACCAGACGTTGTGAGACACCGACGTAGGGAAGAACACCTTTCTGGAAAACTTTGGAAGAGAAAAGAAAGAGAGAATGAATACTGAGATTCTATGTGTTTTGGACTTAGAGATCTGTAGTATATATAGATGGATTCGTGTTGTTTCGTGAAGTCGTGACCCTTCCGAAACAAATTCATTCACCTGTTCGCAGGTTCATTCACCCCTTCGTCTGTCTGGGCCGCAAAAATGGGCTAACAGTGGACTACAAAAAATAAGAATTCTCGGGGCAAGAATCGCTGCGAGGAGTCCGAGGCCCGAGCCTACGCCGCTCGCCCGATGCCACATTACCTAAGTGCACAAGTGCGTCTACAATGTGCCACTATCGCCTCTACGCCCGAGCCGTGCCCGAGCCGGAGCCGGAGCCGGAGCCGGTGTTGTCGGTGGCAACACTGGCTATATTTTCATGAAGAAGATAAAACAACAACCAATGGTCACCCACTAGCAACCCTTTGGTTGTTGCACACTCCTCTTGAGTGCACATACCTATTTAAGCACCCTCGAACCTTTTTCTCTTTCCGATGTGGGACTAAAGTCCCTTCTCTTTCCTTTTCATCCTTATAAACAATAAATGGAATTAATAATTCCAACAATCCCCCACTTGTTCCATAAATGATGGAAAGGAATTCCAGAATACATCACTTAAAGAATGTTAATACAGTTAGGTATCTTTCGATTTGAACCTAACCTTAGTAGATGCAACACAAGATTTTATCGAAATCTCTGGTAGCTGGGCTTTGAACCAGTTATTCCTTGTGATAAAATTGGTGTTACTTTACACACATTCTTTTGTAGTTCTTCGCCTACATCTCTCGCTTAGCACTATTAATGGCCATGTGTTGATCCTGTCTCGTGAATTTTTTATAAGATAAACTCCAGATCTTACTGAGACGACACCATCTCTAAATTCACATAGGTGAAGTTCTTTCAGTATCTCTGTTGCTTTACAGATACATGTCAACATTACTGAACTTCATTAAGAGTTTTATAAACTCAACCCTCAAATTACAACATTCGACATTATCATGTCGTATACATCCAAATCAACAGTTTGTTGTTAACCATTGAATCTATGGTTAAGATTTTCTTAACATTAGATTGGGTTGCCACTGTTGTTGGAACTCTTACTCAAGGAGTTTCAATCCCATACCTCTCGAGGTAGATTTTACTAAATCCCTAGCTAGTGGTTTAGTAAAGGGATCAGCTAAATTATAGCTGGTACGCACATACGTAAGAGAAATAATTTCATCTTTGATTAATTTTCTTACGTAGGTATGTCTTAGACTTATATGTCTAGACTTTCCATTATACACTTCGTTGTAGGCTCTTGCTAGAGTAGCTTGACTATCGCAATGTATTGACACTTTTGATACATTGTCCTTAGCCAACGGAACTTCTAATAGAAGATCCCTCAACCACTCAGCTTCTTGTCTTGCAGAAGCTAGAGCCACAAACTCGAACTCCATGGTCGAATGGGTAATGCATGTTTGTTTCTTGCCCTTCCAAGAAACTGCCCCTCCGGCAAGCGTAAATACCCAACCTGTCGTAGATTTGTTATCCTTGACACTTGATATCCAACTTGCGTCGGTATATCTTTCTAATATGGCAGGAAATCTACCATACTGTAATCCAAGATTCTTGGTTTTCAAAAGATAACCAAAAATTCTTTGGATAGCCCTCCAATGCTCATTATTAGGGTTGCTAGTAAATCTACTCATTTTACTAACTACAAATGCTATATCAGGTCTTGTGCATTGTATCAAATACATAAGACATCCAATAGCACTTGCGTATTCTAATTGAGCGACGGCTCTTCCAGAATTTTTTTTTAGTTTAACACTTGGATCAAATGGAGTGTTCACTTCTTTGAACTTTAGGTGTTTGAACTTGTCTAGCACTTTCTCAATATAGTGCGACTGCATAAGTTCAAAACCCCCACTATTTTGTATTACTTTGATCCCCAAAATAGTGTCAACTATTCCAAGATCTTTTATCTTGAATGTGGAAGTTAGAAACCTCGTCGTTTATGTAATTCCACTCATCTCGTTGCTAATGATCAATATATCATCAACGTAGAGACAAAAAAATATTACGATATTTTCATATACTTTAGTGTATAAACCCTTATCACAAACATTGTGAACAAAGCCATTAGAAATTATGACTGAGTCAAATTTCTGATGCCACTGCTTTGGTGCTTGTTTTAATCCGTACAAGGATTTAACAAGTTTTTATACCTTTTGTTCATTTTTCGGGAGCACGAACCCTTCCGGTTGTTCCATGTAAATATCCTCATCGAGATCTCCATTTAAGAATGCCATTTTGACACCCATCTGATGAACATTAAGATGATGCAATGAAGCTAACGCAAACAATATTCTAATTGTAGTCATTCTTTCTACTGGTGCATATGTGTCAAAATAATCAATTCTTTCTCTTTGTCGAAATCCTTTGGCTACTAGTCTAGCCTTGTAGGTGTTTAAAGTACCATCACTATGATACTTTCTCCTAAACACCAACTTATATCCAATAGGTCTTGACCCTTTGGGCAGATCGACAATTTCCCAAGTGTGGTTAGATATTATCGAATCCATCTCATCTTGGATAGCATCTTTCTAAAAAGATGAGTCCCGCGAAGCTATTGCTTCCTTAAAGGTTTTAGGATCATCTTCCACCTGAAGAATGATAGGAATCTTTCGAATAAATTTCTCTATATTTCCTTCTACCAAGTAAAAAGAAATTAGTTGAGAATTATTTTGTCAGATCCTAGATCCTTAGCCTTTTGAACTCTCTTGCTGATCCGAAGCTCGGGTCGTTTTTCAACTAACCGTGAAGAGCTCTCCTCACGAGACTCTTCATTAGCAGAAATCTCAGAATCCTTATTCTTAGTAATAAGGTTCTCGAAAATTCCACATCTCTGGATTCGATAATAATGTTAGACTCTAAGTTTAAAAGTCTATATGCCTTACTATTGGCAGCATAACCTACAAAAGCACTTTTGATTCCACGAGGACCTAATTTGGTCCTTTTAGGATCCATGTTTTTGTAACAAGCTATGCACCCCCACACTCTAAAATAACTGATATTAGGCTTACGGCCTTTCCATATCTCATATGGTGAAATACCAGTTTTCTTCAAAGGAATTTGGTTTATTATATGACATGCAGTAAGTAAAGCTTCTCCCCACAAACTAAATGATAATTCAGAATGCATTAGCATTGCATTTATCATTTCTTGATATGTTCTTATTTTTCTTTCGGCTAGTCCGTTCTGTTGTGGTGTCCGTGGTGCAGAACATTCGTAAATAATACCGTTCTCTTCACAGAAGGTATTAAATTCAAAAGAAAAGTATTCACCACCTCTATCACTTCTAAGTATTTTAATGTTTCTACCAAGTTGATTTTCAACCTCTGATTTGTATATTTTAAAAGCATTAAAGGCTTCATCTTTATGCTTTAATAAATATACATATGTAAATCTAGAGCAATCATCAATAATGGTAATAAAGTATTTATTACCTCCTCGAGATAATGTGCCATTAAATTTACATAAATCAGAGTGAACTAAATCTAGTAGGTTGGTATTATGCTCTATACTGTGAAAAGGTTTTTTAATCATTTTGGATTTTGTACAAATTTTACACTTATCTAAGTCTTCAGAATTGCATGAAATTAATCCAGATTTAATTAATCTTTTTCATAGTGCTAATACCTATATGCGCTAATCTAATATGCCATAATGTAGAGGACTCAATCATGTAAGCAGAAGTAGAAACTTTATTGATATTATTTTCAATAATACAAAGTTTGATCATACCCTCATCGGTATATCCCTTTCCAACAAACACACCATTACGGGTCAAAATTAATTTGCCCGACTCAAAGACAGATTTTATTCCTGGTTTACCCAACAGGACTCTACTGACGAGGTTCCTACTCATATCCAGGACGTGAAGTATGTTAGTCAGAGTTACTTTCTTTCTGGAAGTAAATTGGATTTCCACATCACCTGTTCCCACGACCGTTGAGTGTCCTTCATTTCCCATCTGAACTTCTTGTCCATCATTGACTTAAGAATAGGTCTTGAATGCTGCTTTGTCGTATAAAACACGAACGGTAGCACAAGTATCGTACCACCACCCTAGAGCCTTCCCTTTGACCGTCATGAGTTTGCTCACTGTAGCAATTATGTCCTCTGTCTCAGTGAGATTTACCTCGCTATTTTGGGTCTTTCGAACCCGACAGTCTATGGCATAATGTCCTGCTTTGCCACACACAAAATAGCCGGTCTTGGGTCCTTTGGCGGTGCTGGAGTTCTTGAACTTTTGTTGGTCCTTCTTAGGATCGAGAACGTTCTTCTTTCCTGCAGGCCTCTTGCCTTTCGCGCTCACCGCGTTAGTTTTAGAAACTCTGTTGTTCTCGGATTTCTGTCTTTCCTTCGATTCCTCTTCGATTCGAAGGTATTTTTGAATCTGTTCCAGTAAGAAATCCTCAGAGCTGTGAAGTAGTTTCTTTCGATAACTATTCTAAGATGCTGGCAATTTAGTAATTATAGCACCAACTTGGAATGGTTTCGGAAGTTCTATCTTTACTGCCCTGAGTTTATTGACTAGAACTTGTAGTTCGTGTCCTTGGGCGAGTATAGGCTTTGTATCAATCATTTTGAAATCAAAATACTTTGATATAAGAAATTTCTTTGTACCTTCTTCTTCTGCTCTGAATTTGAAATCCAGAGCCTTCCAGAAGTCAATCGTCGAAGGATTTTCTGTATAGAGGTCATACAGTCTGTCCGACATGGTGTTTAGAATATGACCACGGCACAGCAGTTCGTCCTCTTTGTGCGTTTTGTGTTCTGTCTTGACTGCATCAGAATCTGCTAGAGTGGGTTCTGAAACAGGTGGCAGATCTGGGTCGAGGACGTAGTAGATCTTCAGTGCCGACAGGAGAAAGATCATCTTGTCCTGCCAGCGTGTGAAGTTCGTCCTGTCGAAGCGATCCAGTTTGACTAGATCCTGATTCATGACTTTGATGCTCGAAATTTCAGCCTCGGACGCCATTATTTGTAACACTTTAAGATTGTTAGAAATTGCTAGTACTTCACTTCTGAGTTCTGCGAAGTTGAAAATGTCGTCGAGGCTTGAATCGTGCATTTAGCAGCACTTTCCTTAAAGTGTTTCGGGCACTCCGGTAACGTCTTGGAGTCAGCACGCCAGAACACCCAGGATAAGACAACCTTCTGCCGGAGGTTCACCAGACGTTGTGAGACACCGGCGTAGGGAAGAACACCTTTCTGGAAAACTTTGGAAGAGAAAAGAAAAAGAGAATGAATACTGAGATTCTGTGTGTTTTAGACTCAGAGATCTGTAGTATATATAGATGGATTCGTGTTGTTTTGTGAAGTCGCGACCCTTCCGAAACAATATTCATTAACATGTTCGCAGGTTCATTCACCCCTTCGTCTGTCTGGGCCGCAAAAATGGGCTAACAGTGGGCTGCAAAATATAGGAATTCTCGAGGCAAGAATTGTCGCGAGGAGCCCGAGGCCCGAGCCTACGCTGCTCGCCCGATGCCACGTTGCCTAAGTGCACAAGTGCGTCTATAATGTGCCACTATCGCCTCTACGCCAGAGCCTTGCCTGAGCCGGAGCCGGAGCCGGAGCCGTTGTTGCCGGTGGCAACACCGGCTACATTTTCATGAAGAAGATAAAACAACAATCGATGGTCACCCACTAGCAACCCTTTGGTTGTTGCACACTCCTCATGAGTGCACATACCTATTTAAGCACCCTCGAACCTTTCTTTCTTTCCGATGTGGGACTAAAGTCCCTTCCCTTTCCTTTTTATCCTTATGAACAATAAATGGAATTAATGTAGAAGCATGGAAAAGAATAGGAAAGTCCATGCGACTCAAAACAGAGAAAGTCTCATGCGGTTCAAAAGTTCCTTAGAGCTTCATGCGGCTCAAACATCCTTTAGAGCTTCATGCGGCTCAAAAGTCCCTTAGAGCCTCATTGTAATGCCTGTTGTTCGTATTACGTATTTTGAAATACGTGTACGTATTTTATCTTGTATTGTATGTCTTCTTGTGTCACGCCCCAGTACCGAAATACGGGGACGGACTAGGCCAGCTACTCCATATGAGGTACGTAACGTCATACGGCGATCGTGGCTGTCGAGAGACTAGGGGGTACATGCTACAATCAAGTCTCCTAGGTCCCACAGAGTTCTATGTCTCAATCAATCAAATCACATCAGCAAATAAATAAACATTAAAGATAAAGCAGTAAGGCGTCCCCGACGCTTCATCAAAATGATCATGAGAGACTAGCTTTATAATTTAGCTATCTCAGAGAGTCAGGAGTACAAAATTATACACAGCTACAGTCTGTTTAATTACAATTATGTACTGACACAAAATATCAAGTAATCCGGCTAACAGTTGCCGGTGGCTAAATGCCGCAAAAGTATAAGCAGGAGTGGTGGAGAAGAAACCCACTCGAGTCCCCGAACCGCCATGCTCCTAGTATGCACCATGGATGTCAGGGAGGAAGATCGTGTCCTCGGGCTCTGCTACGAGATCTGGCCAAACAAAACCAGCGGGGTCAGCCCCGAATAGCAAGTACCGCCAAAGGGGCACAAGAGTTAAGATTGAAAACCCAGTTAATAGAATGATTGATAATAGTAATACTTATGCTACTATTATAGGGTAGCGCAACATCTTCGAACCCATATGGCACCCTTACAACCAAACAAGGATAAAAGGTACCGCATGGAGTCGGGACGTGTCGTACTCTATAACATTCACATAAGTTAAAAGGTATAAACAATAAAATCTCCTAATCGTGACTTCGGTCGATAGCCTATCGCAGCACAATAACCAACCCAACAATCAAACAAGAACATGGGTTGGATCATGTACCATGATAGACCATGTTCCTCAGTCATTCACAGAAGTAGCACTTCACAACCAGAATAAGTCTTCCGTTCATAACTTCGGTCTACAGCCTATCATAGTACGATAACCAACCGAACAATCAAACAAGAACATGGGTTGGATCACGTGCCATGACAGTCCGCTTCCCTCGGTTATTCACGAAAGGTAATAGGATACAAGCAAGTCATTTTCACGGCCAATCAAGTCTACGAGTTTCTAGTGGGACGAGGTTATCCTCGCGTTATATTATTAGAAAAATCCTCAGATCGTATTTTTCCAGCAAGGCTAGCCCACCCAGGGGTTCGCGTAGACAGTATGATTGAGCACAGGTCCCTCGTAAGGCCACCTTGCCAAAACATATAATATATAGCAGGAATTAATCGGATACAGTCATCCACTCGTTGCAGATGACACAGTATCCGTAGAGACCAGCCGGCGCGTCGAAACAATATCTCAAGGCGGCTGGTGTAACACGATCTCGAGATTTTGCCCTCCCCATGCATCTAGTACATTTAGTTGCCTAATTTAACCCTAGGTGAAATCTTGGACTCACATGCTGTGGCCTGCATGATTATCCTCCTAAAGTCGTACTTTAGTACGAGTACCCCAAGGAGGATCCATGTCAATCAGTATGTCAACATGTTCTACCCTCCTTAGTGTAATGCATCATTGCAAAACGCCACGTGGAGTTACGAGTCATTTGTCGAGCATGAACAAGAACTGGAACATTCAGGTACATGTATCAGGAAGGAACACTTTGTTCTCCGGGGTCACATTAGTGCTCATATTATGCTCGGAACAAAAGGCGTAAGGATATAAAATGGGCATATAATATCTAATAAAATATCAAAAGCGTACGCACAAAAGCACGCACGCTCAAGGGGTAAAAGTCACGCAGGCTCACTCAGGCTCACTCAAGGCAGCGTGCATGAAAAGTCACGCAAGCTCAAGGAGAGAGCTGCGTAAAAAGTCACGCAGACTCAAGGAGAGAGCTGCGTGAAAAGTTACGCGGACTCAAGGAGAGAGCTGCGTGAAAAGTCACGCAAGCTCAAGGAGAGAGCTGCCTGAAAAGTCACGCAGGCTCAAGGAGAGAGCTGCGTGAAAAGTCACGCAAGCTCAAGGAGAGAGCTGCGTGAAAAGTCACGCACGCTCAAGGAGAGAGCTGCGTGAAAAGTCACGCAAGCTCAAGGAGAGAGCTGCGTGAAAAGTCACGCAAGCTCAAGGAGAGACACGCTTCCAACAGGAAGCGTGCTCAAACAGGAGCACACTGTTCACTGTCTTCTCCAAACAGCAAGAACACCATGGCTGAACCCAAACTTTAAAGCATCATAACTTGGCCATCCGAACTCCAAATCCAGATTTCCAAAGTTCCAACTTGGATGAAACTGAATGCTCTTCCACATGGAAGCATCAACAACCCATAAAATCCAACTAAAGTAGATCAAACCATGCAAAATCCAAAAATGATTAAAACCTAGATCTACAAAAATTAAAGCTTCAAAATGGAAATTTCCAAGTTCTAAACTAGTATAGATTGAGGAGAAGAACATATTTTGGCAAATAGTTTTGTAAAAAAAATCATTGACAAAATTATGGATCCATCTCTTGAGCAAGTTGGTATTTGCCTTGGTTGATGGAGGAAATATTTGGTTGGTGGAGGAAATAAATGAGAGGAAGTAAATGAGAGGAGAGAGAATGAGATGAGTTATATATATAGATCTTGGACCCATGGGTTCATGATGTACCAAAGGGTTCATGATGAACCATTGGTGAACCAAGAATAGGTACCCAAATGAGCCGAAACTGTAGGCCCAAATGCAGAAAATAAATTAGAAAATAATATTTTGTCAATTATTTTTGGGAAATGCATGAAGAAACACAGCATAATAAATATAGTATAAATACAAGGTAAATACAATTTATCGGTTTACGTATTAAAATACGTATTCCAGGATTGGGGAGTGACATCTTGCTTAGTTTATTGGGTATTTTCATTTGCTTAGCCATGATTCATCTTGGTTAGGTTTGGCTTGAATTGGTTCGGCTTGGTTCGGTTGTGAACCAACCCCCCTACCTACTACCACCACTACCCTTTATTAACCCATTCCCCTTTCTCTCTCTTCATTAATCTTCTTCTTCTCCATCATAACTTCTTCAACCACCAGAAGAAAGAGAGAGAGAGCTTAGGCAAGTGCAAACATGCTTCATGATGGATCTCAAGTTTTATTGTTTCATTCTCTTCCTTACTTGATTCTGAGCCTCTTTAGAACTTGATATTTTTGGATTTGATGGATGGGTTCTTGTAGATATAAGTTTGTAACTTTTCAGTTTTTTTTAGTTTTGATCTCTAAAACTTGGTTATTTTCGAAAACTAATGGTTCTATGATGTAGAGAATTCAATTTCATGCAGTTTTGGCTTTTATTTCGCTTTATTTCGACTTCGGATGAGGAAGTTATGGCCAAAAGTATTTTTGGTCATTTCTATGTTCTTCTGTCAGCATGTCGCAGTTGGCCGTATATGATGTCGCGAAATGAGTCGCATAAGGCACATGTCACAGTTGGCCGCATATGATGTCGCAAAATGAGCCGCATGTCGCAGTTGGCCGCATATGATGTCGCAGTTGAGCCGCATAAGCCGCATGTCGCTGTTGGCCGCATATGATGTCGCAGTTGAGCCGCATGAGCGCATGTCGTAGTTGGCCGCATATGATGTCGCAGTTGAGCCGCATGAGCGCATGTCGCAGTTGGCTGCATATGATATCGCAGTTGAGCCGCATAAGCCGCATGTCGCAGTTGGCCGCATATGATGTCGCAGTTGAGCCGCAAAAGCTGCATGTCGCAGTTGGCCGCATATGATGTCGCAGTTGAGCCGCATGAGCGCATGTCGCAGTTGGCCGCATATGATGTCACAGTTGAGCCGCATAAGGCACATGTCGCAGTTGGCCGCATATGATGTCGCAGTTGGGCCGCATAGGCCGCAATGTCGCAGTTGACCGCATATGGTGTCGCAGAATAGGCCGCATAATGCCTATTTGGGGCTATTTCTAACTGTTATATGTCCTAATTGACCGAATTGTGGCTCGAATTTCTCCCAACTCCCAACGTAAAAGTTGTAGATCTTTTTTTCGGCATCAAGAATATGCCACTAGATATTTTATACAAGTTTCTTTCATTCATGATAATGTAAGAATAGAACACGATAGTGGCCTGCTATGGCACACTCTTGACAAGTAAACTGACATGATATATCTCGGCATGCTGTTACGACAGCTAGCCTGACATGACAAGTATGAAAGATCTGGACACCGTAGGCGATTGTGTTTGTACAAATAAATTGGTACTGTCTTGCATCATGTCTAGGATGGGGATCCCTGAGTACCACGGTCAGGGGTACCTACTGAATTCAACTAAGGTTAATAACTAGAATAATTCGGTAGTCATGAAGAGATTTCCCACCTACAGGCAATTCCGTTATCTGGGTGCTCAAGTGGACTTGTAGCCTACCGACGAGTAGGGCACATTTCCAGCACACATTCTCGTGTTGCATTCTTCATAAATGGACATTCGACCCGGATAACCTGGATGGTCTGCAGGGCTTGTGGCTATTGGGATAATCTCATTGCATCTTGCTAGTAACTAGGCCTGTGATAACCCTAGTTAGTTAAAGGTATCAAGCCGTACTCTTGATTGGCCGTGATTGATTGAATGGAGTTTATCCCAGCTTAGTCTTATCCTGATCCTGTGCAAGATTGTGACATGACATGATTATTGATGCTTGTCTTAACAATAACGATCGGGAGTCCAGTTCTGTTCAGGCGAAGGATTACAACCCCGGTCCTTGTTTGGTTTAAGGGTTGTAACCTGGCTCCCGGAGCAGTTATGTGTCTTCTCTTCGTTTATTGTCTTATTGCACCCCATGCCATGGTCGTCATGTTTTACTTCACTTTAACAGTATGATTAATTATTCATACTGGCCTTAGCAAAAAAGATCAGTGGCCCAGTTCTGTTCAGGCGAAGGGTTACAACCTCGGTCCTTGTTTGGTTTAAGGGTTGTAACCTGGCTCCCGGCGCAGTTCTGTGTCCTTTCTTCGTTTATTGTCTTGTTACCTTACCAATAGTATTTGAGACGGATTTCTATTCAGGTGAAGGGCTGCAACCCCGGTCCTTGTTTGGTTTAAGGGATGTGACCTGGCTACTTGAATGGTTTCTTCGTACTCAGTTTACTGTTGTTATCTTTATTATTATCACTTTTTTATTTATTATTTATCTTTAATATTTTATTGTGATATGCTGATTTTAGTTCCTAAGTGAAGCCTCCTTTGTGACACTTGCTCTTTCTGGGGTCTGACCCAGCTGGTTTTGTGTGGCCAGATATCGGAGTAGCACCAGAGGATCCACCTGTCTTTCAGCCAGATGGTGACCACCAGGCGTAACCCTGGCAACGAGTGGGTTTATTTTTGTCCTCCCACTTTATTGTAAAATTATTCTTTTGAGACGTTTAGCCGGCGAGCACGTGTTAGCTCGTACTGTACCTTTATTTACTGTCTGCCTACGGGCTGTAACATGATTGGCAAATCCTAGGGTTGATCAAGTATGACTGAAACTCTTGCTAGTCCTGACATTTTGTACGACTAGCTTCATGATCATCCGAATATGTAATGTATGGGACGCCTTGCTATTATATATTTGGTGCTCTGACATCTTGTAACTATTATTGCTTGTTTGAGATTGAGAAAATAGGCTTGTTCATGACCATACGAGACTGTTGGCTTGTAGTTAAACAATCATGTATCTAGACAGCCGTGACCGTATAGCGAGGTGGGTTGCACTTCAATATACGTAGCTGGCTATGTACGTCCCTGCTCTCCAGTATTCTGGTTCTGGGGCGTTACATGGTTTTAGTGGTGGCCCATGCAGGTCTTGTAAATCAAGATATGTGAGGGTTTACCGAATAGATGTCTCAATCAGTATTCGCCCTTGATCTCTGCTCGTATCTTCAAATTCCTGAGAATCTTGACCTGATCACATGCTTGTATTGTTGATCTGTCCTGGTCCTTCCTTATTGTTCCCTATTTCGTCTTCTTCAGCGGCATTATTCCTGGACCTGCCGATCAGCAAGGCGGAGCACCTCCCGTGGACCAGCCTCAACCGGGAGATCAAGCCCAGCATTCAGGAGTAGCCTCCAGAGTCGTGCCTACTGAAGGAGAGCCACCAGTTCAGCCCGTCCAGCCTGCAGAGCCTGATGATGGCACTTTAGTGGGTCTCATCATGTCACTATTAGCCTCTCAGGATCGACGAAGAGATGCCTTGCAACAGGCGGTGGCCGATGCTTTGACCAGAGGAGGTCATCAGGGTAATAGTGCGGCCAACATCTTCAAGCACTTGAACCCTCCCTTCTTCGACGGCAGTGAAGATGCGATCGCTGCAGATGCATGGCTTCAGGACACAGAGGTGATTCTAGAAGCAGTCAGGACTCCAGAGAACGAGAAGGTGGCCGTAGTGTGCCTGCAGTTACTAGATCTTGCCCGCAGCTGGTGGGCAGCGCAGGTCGATGGATTAGTGGCCCCTATTTCATGGGCAGCATTCAGGGAGAGATTTCAGACCAAGTATTTTGATGCTGTAGTTCGGTATGATCTACAGACGAGGTTCACCAATCTGAAGCAGATGGGAAGGACGGTCGATAGATATGCGGCCGAGTTCTCCAGGATTAGTCGGTTTGCTCCCACCTTGGTGGCGACCGAGTTCGATAGAGCCCAGCGGTTCCAGCAGGGGCTCCACCTAGAGATTTTATTGGCGGTGGAGCAGTTTGAGCATCAGACTTTTGATGCAGTATTGAGAGCAGCCCGGAGGCATGTATATACCTCCCAGAGGATCAAGGATAGGACCGGAGGTCGGAAGCGATCTCACGGCCAGATAAATCAGTCATCATCACCAGCCCCGGTAGCCAGGGCTTTGACCATTGGAGCTCCGAGGCGGGCGGTCTCAGCTCCACATTTGCAGGGTTTTTTTTAGCATTCCAGGCGAGCCGGTATTTTTTTTTCTCCCGAGGTAAAGTTGAACCTTCTCCACTAGTATTGCAGATGGCAGTAGCAGAAGCAGTTCAATTTCCCAAAGTAGTCGAGGAGTTTCCAGATGTTTTTCCAGAAGAGCTTCCAGGGATGCCGCCAAAGCGAGAGATCGAGTTTACCATCGACTTGATTCCCGGGACTGCCCCAGTGTCAGAGAGAGTCTACAGGATGACGCCGTCAGAGCTAGAGATATTGTACACGATGATTGAAGAACTCAGAACCAAGGGATTCATTCGTGCTAGTGGATCGCCTTGGGGAGCCCCGATGCTTCTTGTGAAAAAGAAGGATGGTACGTCCAGATTATGTGTAGATTATCGTACCTTGAACTCAGTGACAATCAAGAACAGATACCCTCTTCCGAGGATAGATGACTTATTTGATCAACTCAAGGGGGCAGCAATATTCTCGAAGATTGACTTGCGGTCAGGATACCATCAGATCAGAGTCAGAGAGCAGGACATCCCGAAGACAGCTTTCAGATCAAGATATGGGCATTGGGAGTTCCTTGTAATGCCATTTGGAGCAACCAATGCACCGACAGTATTCATGGACCTCATGAATCGTATCTTTATGCCTTATTTGGATCAGTTTCTGATTGTGTTCCTAGACGATATCCTAGTCTACAGCAAGAGTGAGGCAGAGCATGAGCAGCATCTCCGTGTGGTTCTTCAGATCCTTAGAGAGCACCAATTGTATGCCAAGTTTAGTAAATGCGAGTTCTGGCTCGATCGTATTTCGTACTTGGGTCATATCATCACCCGAGGAGGAGTTGAAGTGGATCCCCAGAAGATCGTGGCTATTGAAACGTGGCCGGTACCTAGCACAGTGGCAGAAATTTGCAGTTTTCTTGGCTTGGCCGGTTACTACCGGCGATTTGTTTCAGACTTTGCTCGAATTTCAGCGCCATTGACCCAGTTGACCCGCAAGGATGTGCAGTTTGCTTGGACAACAGAGTTCCATGATTCTTTTGAGAGGTTTAAGTGAGGCTTGATGACGGCTCCTATTCTCACGCTTTCAGATGGAACCGGAGGGTTCTCGGTGTATTGTGATGCTTCGGGCAGAGGTTTAGGATGTGTTCTGATGCAGCATGGAAAGGTAATAGCTTATGCGTTACGACAACTCTGTGATCATGAGTGGAATTACCCAACCCATGACTTAGAGCTGGCAGCGGTAGTGTTTGCACTTAAGCTTTGGAGGCACTACTTGTATAGAGATAGGGTAGAGATTTTTACCGACCACAAGGGTCTACAGCTGGCCATAACTACTCAGTGCAGCTGTCTCATTAAATGCACTGACGCAAGACGGCAGCTCTGACACAAAGAATTGACAGCTCTGACATAAAGGTAAAATGATGACTCTGACATAATGACGTGCCCCTAGAGAGACGAGAAAAATCTTTATGGCTGGCACAATCCACCAATTCCAAAGCTTCTTATACGGATCGTTTCAAAGACTTCCATGCGGCTCAGTTATGGGGGCCACCCTTATACGATTCAGATGGGGGGCACCCTTATGCGGCTCAGTTGGAGGCCATCCTTATGCGGTTCAGTTGGAGGTCACCCTTATGCGGCTCAGTTGGAGGCCATCCTTATGCGGTTCAGTTGGAGGCTACCCTTATGCGACTCAGTTGGAGGCCATCCTTATGCGGTTCAGTTGGAGGCCACCCTCATGCGGCTCAGTTGGAGGCCATCCTTATGCGGTTCAGTTGGAGGCCACCCTTATACGACTCAGTTGGAGGCCATCCTTATGCGGTTCAGTTGGGGGCCACCCTTATGCGGCTCAGTTGGAGGCCACCCTCATGCGGCTCAATTAGCAGACCACACTCATGCGACTCTGCCAGGACGTTCCGTTCATGCGGCTCGCAGCATAAATGACAGTTGGGACACGTGGCAGAAGATTGACTAAGACTTATCCACTCGAATTTAGCAACCAACAAACCATAACAATGCAGATTTATTGCAATCATCATAACTGCCCAGATCGATTTCCAACAAATAATGTAGATTTGTTGCAATCAACATAAACAGCCCAGATTGTTTTCCAACAAACAAGATCAAGGCTAATCTTAACCAATCCCCAACCGTCCATTTTTTAAGGAGCAATTACTGCACACTCTACTTATCACAAAGCCCTATAAATAGCAGGGGATTATTCCTTTGCAGAACACACAGAGTTATACGCACAGAGCCCGAGCAGAGAGACTAGCAATCCCCGCACACACAAAGAGCATTTCTTCGCCAGAGCAGAAGCTACGTTCGATCGTCCAAGGAGTAAGGCAGAGTTGATATCACTTTCCCAAGCCTCTACCGTCATCCCCCAGAAAAACTATGTTTTATTCCTAGGCTTTCTTTGTACGAGCGAGTTTGTATTGTGAATCAAAGTCCAGTCCTCCCATAAAACTGTTCTGTTCTTTCGATAATCAATTGCAAACACGATGGCGACTCTGCTGGGGACTAACTTCTCTACTGCTGAGAAGTTTGTGATGCAATCGGACGAAGCCAAACTTGGCTCCACGCAACAGATGCTGGTCGTCCGCTTAGTCCAGCAGGCGTTTGAAGAAATACTCTCCGACGGGAGCGCTGACACGGTCCAGAAGCGAGCCTGCATGAAGAAGGCCAGCAGGGAGTGGAGGCCCAAGACTTTTGCTCCTCTCCAAGCTCTGGAAGAGGCGTTCTCTGCTGCCCAAGACGGCGGAGAAGACTCCCATGCGGCCCCACTTCAGGCCACAGAAATCCCTGCTGTTCTCAAGTCCGGCAGAGGAAAGCACTACGATGCTGGACTTGAGGAAGCAAATAGGGACTCTATGCGGTCCGTAAAGAAGTCGCATAAGGGTGCCAGCCGCATGAAGAAGACACATGCGGTCAACAATTCCAGCCGCAAGAAGGCTCATGCGGCCACTAAATCCAACCGCATGAATGTTCCTGCGGCAGCCAAATCCCGCCGCATGAATGTTGATGCGGGCACAAATGTCAATCGCATGAATGCTGATGCGGCCACAAATGTCAGCCGTATGAATGTCCATGCGGCAGCCAAATCCAACCACATGAATTCTTATGCGGCCACAAATGCTAGCCGCATGAATACTGACGCGGCCACAAAAGCCAGCCGCATGAATGCTCATAGGGCCACCAATCCCAGCCGCAGACCATCTGCTCCATGCGGCTCGGGTTCAGTCTTCGACCGCCTCTCATGCAGTCCTGATCTCCGATGCTCTTATAAGGATGTGCCAGACTCTGTACGGCATAATTTGGACTCTTTCTACTATGCGCCCTTGGGTGCTAGAGAGAGAAAGTCTAGGGTAGTACGGGCTCGTCGAGCTTAGTCAGCTGTCCCAACCTCTGACCATCAAAGAGCTCCGCTTACTGTTAGGCGGACCTCTGATGGAAAGTTGTACAGAACCGACCGTGTCCAGCCCCCGGTGGAAAACGGACAGAGTGGTTCCCAAGAGTCTCCCAATCAGGGAGCAAACATGGTGCCAACACACTCGTGTGCTCGAAACTTCCGGGCCCACAAAATGAGTGACTTGCGTGATGTGATTCTTCACGAGCGCAAGGAAAGAGAAAAGAACTTGGTGTGCAGAGAGTCCTTTCATGGACATCACTGCACTTAAGTCATTGTCAACTGCTGCTGCAGCAAAGTGGCAGTACAAGAGGACCGGCAGTCCGTCTTCCAATAACTGCAGCAGTTAGGACCGGTCCTGCAACAAAGCTCAGGAGACAAGGCGCTTCATGTCACCTCCTGCAATTCTGCTTGGAAGATCCCTACCGGCAAGGCGGAAAAGAAGATAAATGTTTCCAGCCCGGCGATCTCTACTAGCGCGGCTAGGAAACTCTCATCTAGGCGGTTGTCCACAACCATCGTTGGAGGAGTTTATTAGGGCACCCGCTCTAAGACGAAATCTTCAACATTTGGAGATTCGTCATCTACATCTCTGGGGGTAGCCGAAGCTGGGATAGCACCCCTCCGAACGTCCACAACAATCCGGTGTTCCAAGAAGATGCACCAGGGGAAATAATTCTTCCCACAGATACAGTTGATCCGGACGTCCCTGAGGACGTCCACGGGTCCCAAGAAGAGGCAGCCTCCTATGCAGGGGGTAGCACTTCCTCTGAGTCTGAACCAGATGAGAACATTCCTACATACCCTGATGATTTCTCGGTGTAAGGGTATGATTCAGAGGGCACCTCTTCCACCGTTTCTTCCATCTCTCCTCATGTGAGGACGGTGTTCATGAAGAACAACGACCAAGACGGTCCTAGTGATCGCCAACGCATCGAAACTTTGGAGGCCATACTTCATACCTTGGTCAAGTCCGTGGACGAGATTAAAGCGGCCCTACCGGCTCTGCAAGGAAGGACGCCTGGCCAAACAAGCTTGGGTCCCGCGGTCAATGTGGACTCAAACTCAACTGCGCCAAACCCGGGCGACAATCCTCCTTGAATGTTGGCTCCCACCGCTGCAGATGAGGCCAGGGAGGCGAGACGAGAGGTCCAGGAGCTCCGGGCCATGTTTTACGCCCGAGAAACCTTCCAAGACCTCAGGATACGACAATCGTATCCTGCTGCATGGAGAGATGTCCCCTTTCCACCAAGATATAAGCCATTCAACATTAATCCATAAGATGGGAAGACATCTGCGAACTGGTACATCACCTACTTTGAAGTCACAACCGACCATCTGCCTCATGACGATGCCATCCTCACGCGGTTATTCATCGGGGCATTGGAGGGGGTAGCATTTGATTGGTACCGTAATCTGCCGGACAACTGCATCCATTCCTTCACCGGCTTCAAAAACATGTTCCTTGAAAGGTTCTACGAGGTAGGACAAGATGTGACAATGTCCACCCTCATGGACGTTGTTCAAGGTGAGAAGGAGCTGACAAGGAACTACATTCAGTAATTTTGCCAAACTACGATAAAATTGCCCTCTGGCAATCCAGATTCTTCCTTGATTGAAATCTGCCAAAAGAGGCTGCTTCCTACAATCAGCCTCTGGATGGACGAAAGTCAGTTCAAGGACTAGAAGACTTTCATCATCAGCGCCACTAGCGCAGAAGACAAGTTGAAGAAAGCTCACTAACTGGGGTTACACATCTCGGAAGGAGAGGACAAGGGCAAACGCCCTAATGCCAACAACAACAACGGTGGTAATTCCTCCAGCAACCGAGACAACAAGGGCAAACAGACTATGGTGGCCGACACAGCCCCGAAGCCCGAACCGAAGCCGATAGAGAAGCAGTGGCCGCAGATGACTTACTCCTTCGAAGACAGCCATGTCAAGCCCATCCTTGACATGCTCATACAAGGAGATCGAATTCAGCTCCCTCCTCCAAGGCGTGAACCTCGTCCTGCAGAGATGGAGAGCCTAAAGTACTGGCACTACCACCGCTACGTCCATCATGCTACTCAAGATTGCTTCCAATTGAAGCGGTATATCCAGAACCTGATCGACTCTAAGGCTCTGGCCGTTGACTTCGAGGAGGTAACTGTGGCGGCCAACATGGTATCTGTCCAATTCGACAGCTTCCCTCCGACGAAGACTCAAGATGGAGTAGTACCCGTCCTTCGGGCAAAAATGGAGGTCGCTAATCTTCTACCTCCCCGAGACCAGGCTGCTGGTCTAGTACCCCTCACCACATCACGAGGGGAGGTCATGTGGGTCCATCCGAACCTGGAACCTGAAGTGACTCAGCCCGCATCACCCTCCACCGGCAAGAAGAAGGATGGAAAAGTCAAGTCCTGCCGCACAATCTCGACAGATGTTGAAGAAACTACGGTCGTCGTCACCCGATCTGGTGCACAATCCCAATCTACACCGGGTAACTCGGCTGAAGATCATCAGCCGGCGGCTGCTGATGCTCCAGGACCTTCTCAGCCTCCGACGACCGACAAGCCTAGGCCGAAGGAGACTCGCTTTGACAAGCCGCTCTGAAAAAAGATACCTCATGGGCTGGAGAGGCCCTACAACTTTGACATCTTGGCACAATTGGCCAACACACCGACCAAGTTGTCATTATACGAGCTCTTGAGGCTCTCTAAGGATGTTTGTGTCGCCTTGAGTGACGCACTTCAAAATGCTGATGCTTATCTGGCTCAAGTCAAGCTCCCAGGGGAGAGCTCGCCAGCTGATGCCCAGGACAGTGCTTGTATCGGTACAATATCCAACATTGTCTTCACTCTGTAGGACATGCTTATCAAGACCAACTTACACGATCGCCCTCTGTATTATACTGGATACGTCGGCGACGTCAAGATGGATCGGATGCACATGGATCCCGGCTCTTCAATAAGCATTATTCTGAAGAGCTTGCTTCACCATCTGCGCATCCCTATGCATCGACTGACTCCTACAAGCACCGCCACCGGCGGCTTCAATTCTGGGAGAAGCTATTCCATCGAGAAGATTCGCCTGAAGTGCCAAATCGGCAACCTTCAGTCGGAAGTAACCTGCTATGTCATCGACGTAGACACCTCCTACAACATTCTTCTGGGGCGTCCGTGGATACACGATTACATGATCGTGCCCTCCACATTGTACCAGTGCTTCAAGTACATCGACAAGCATGGCTTCTCCAGAACAAAATTTGCTGTCATCGATCCCTTCAAAGGGGTCGAATCTTACTATTCGGATTCCTGCTTGTACGAGAACTCGAAGAGGCACCTGATCAAGGAGGATGCTCAAGAGTAGACAGAGGCAATTGCGGGGCCGGAGGAACCCTTGAGAATCCATCTCCAACCCTGCAAACCAGGAAAGACGGCACCTCTCACAGCCACTCTGCGTAGAGAAACAACGACTCTTCCGGTGCTCACTGCACAAAAGGAGCAGATGATAATCCGACTGCCAAGGTCTGGCCAAGCGTCGAGACCCACTACGGAGCCACTGACAATCATGCTGCCAAGAGCTGGCCAACAACAAACAGAGGAGCTCAATCCCTCTGTCAAGCCGATGATGATTCGTCTTCCCAGAATGAGTCGACAGCCGAGCACTAAGCCGGGGACTGCTAGCGAGCCAACAACTCCCCGTCTAGCACCGAATACCAAACTGGGGGTCGTTAGTGCGCCAATGACTCCTCATTCTGCTCCACCAGTGGAGCCCCTGATGATTAAGCTGTCCAAGTCGTCCTTCCAGTCTTCATTGACACAGGGGGTGGCCGAAGAAGAATTAGAGCTGGCCAAGTATGTGGCTGCTCACACTGATGTTCCGTCCGTAGATGATGTAATTCTACCGAAAAAGATACCTTACTTCATCAATAAAGGACTATCTTTGAACTACCTCGAGCTTAATAAGCTTTGTACAATGTATGCTATGGAATACGGTATAGGCACCCACCTACACACACAGGTGACAAATGTCTACACCGCAAACCAATTTACTCCCGTGGAAGATGCTTGCTTCATAGTCGAGGGAGAGGATCATCTAATCATCTTCGACCGGAAGAATGATCCACAGCCCTTCAGAATAGAGGAAGTTGATCTCGAACCCGACACTGGGAGACTGCCCCTTTATCTGTATAGCCCCAGATCCAAGTACCTCATGCAAAAATAGGGGTATGATGTGGAGACTACGCCAGGCTTAAACTACGACACTGGTCGGCGGTTACCTATGCAGTTGCCAATTCCGACTGGAAAACCATGAGATTATTACAACAAGACCAGATGTGGGCTAGGTTATGTTACTCCTGCAACAACTCCTGAAAGCTCAGATGAGGAATGTGGCTGGCATTCATATTCAACCGGATCACCAACTTCTGATTTGGATATCAGCATTGGGGACGTATTCAAGCAAGCTCTGTCTGTCAATATAGCATTTGCTGATGCTTACGAAGAAGACGAAGACGTACCCGAACTTCGTGAGTTAGAACCTTGGGTCCAGCAACTAGATGCACAGTAGGAGAAATGCTTCGAACTTCGTGAACCTTCCACTGAAGATGAGGTGATGCAAGTTGACCTCGGCGATGAGTCCTCTCCAAAGCCAATCTTCGTCAGCAAAATCCTGACAGACGAAGAGCGGAAGGCACTTTTGCAACTCGTCAGAGAGTATATTGACGTGTTCGCCTGGAGCTATGAAGACATGCCAGGGCTAAACCCTGAGGTTGCATTTCATAAACTCAACATTCATCCAGACGCAAAATCGGTCAAGCAACAACAACGACGGTTCCGTCCAGACATCATGAACTCCATCGAAGCTGAGGTCAATAAACTGATAGCCAGCGGCTTCATCCGGGAGGAGCAACATCCAGACTGGGTCGCCAACATAGTACCAGTCCTCAAGAAGAATGAGAAGATTCGAATTTGCATCGACTTCCAAAATCTAAACGAAGCATGCCCTAAAGATGAGTTCCCTCTTCCTATCACGGACATCATGATCGACAACACATGTGGCTTTGAGTTCATGTCATTCATGGATGGCTTCTCAGGATACAACCAAATCAAGATGTTTCCTGACGATAAGAAGCATACTTCATTTTGAACACCGATTGGCATGTACTATTATACCGTTATGCCCTTCGGTTTAAAAAATGACGGTGCCACATATCAAAGAGCTATGAGTGTCATCTTCAGAGATCACCTGCGTAAGACCGTGGAGTATTACGTCGACGACATCGCCGTCAAAAGCCGCTCCAAGGGAGATCATCTGCACGATTTGAGGACAATATTCGACCTAATACGAGCGCACAACTTGAAGATGAATCCTACCAAATCTTTCTTGGGCATATCTAGTAGAAAATTTCTAGGTTTTATCATTACTGCCCAGGGAATTCATATAGATTCGGAGAAGACGAAGGCAATCATGGAGATGGGTCCCCCGAGAAATCTCCGTGAACTCCGAGGCCTTCAAGGAAGGCTAGCTTATATCAGGAGGTTCATCTCCAACCTCTCTGGGCAATGTCAACCATTCACCCACCTCATGAAGAAGGGCGTCTCATTCGTATGGGATGAAGAGTGCCAACGCGCGTTCGACAACATCAAAGAATATCTGTCAAATCCTCCAGTTCTGGTGTCCCCGTTTGCTGGAAAGTCGTTCTTGCTTTACGTGCGAGCGATGGAGCATTCCCTCGGTGCTCTACTAGCACAAAACAATGACGCGGGACATGAACAAGCTATCTATTACCTCAGCCGAATGATGATTGGGCCTGAGCATAGATACACCGCCGTGGAGAAGGAATGTCTTGCTCTGGTGTTCGCTATCCAGAAGACGCGACACTATGTTACAGGACAAACCATCCATGTCATATCTCGAGTTAACCCCCTCAGGGTTCTCATGACCAAGCCGGGTGCACTCAGCTCTCGCCTCGCTACCTGGGCAATATTGTTGTCTCCCTTTGACATGATCTTCGTTCCGTAAAAGGCTGTTAAAGGTCAAGCTCTGGCGGACTTTTTAGCAGCCCATCCAAGTTCGGAGTCAACCAGAATATATGAAGAGGTTCCAGACGAGGTCGCCAATTCAAACATGGATTCCGATGATTTCGTCTCGCGAATGTTCTTCGACGGTGCTTCAAGAACCGGGCCCAAGGGCAACATTTTCTTTGGGGTCAGAGTGGTACTAATTTCCCCCTCTGGCTTGGTGATCAACCGGGCATATTCCCTTACAGAACCCTGTTCGAACAATGTGGCCGAGTATAACGTATTGGTTATCGGGCTCCGACTCACAAAAGAACTGGAGGTAGAATACCTAGAGGCATATGGCGATTCACAGTTAATCGTCAATCAGATCCGGAGTTCATATGAAGTTCGTCATGAAGATATGATCCCCTATCATCAGGTAGCGATCGCCATCATTACGTCTCTGAAAGGGTTCTTCATAGAACATGTTCCGAGGCTCCAGAACATTGAAGCCGATCCCTTAGTAGGATTGGCCGCTTCCCTGGCGGTCCTAAAATATACTCATCATTTGGTGGACGTAATAGGCCATGAGCTGGTCTGTTCCAAGAACAATATCCAATTTGCCGAGAGCTATTCTGCCCTGACGGTCGACGAGACATAGGATTGGAGGCTCCCATTTATTGACTTCGCAGTCTATGGCATCTTGCCGGAGAACCCGAAAGAAGTCACCTCTATTAGAAGACGTTCGCTCAGATTCTTTTATGATACAGAAATAAAGATGCTGTATCGGCGGTCATACGATGGATTAATGCTTCGGTGTCTGTCCAATACAGAAGCCAAAGAAGCTGTACGTGAAGAACATAACGGCATCTGCGGGGCCCACCAGCCTGGCCCAAAATTATAAGACCGCCTTCGCCGGATGGGCTATTACTGGCCCACGATGGTAGCGGATGCGATAGACTATGCAAGAAAGTGCAAAGCCTGTCAGGTCCATGCAGATTTCATCCACCAACCATCCAAGTTCTTACATCCGGCGGTAGCATCCTGGCCATTCGAAGCATGGGGAATGGACATCATCGGTCCGATCACTCCGTCTTCGTCTCGAGGACACCGCTTCATACTGGCAATTACAGATTACTTCTTCAAGTGGGCGGAAGCTGTCCCGCTTACAGAATTAAAGACATCGAACGTGATCAGCTTCCTCAAGCATCGCGTTATCTATCACTTCGGACTGCCTCGAAGGATCATCCACGACAACGGTCTGCAGTTCGCAAGCCACCCTTCTATCGGTTTTGCGATAAACATCGGATCCAGATTGTTGCCTCAATACCGTACAATCCGACGACGAATGGTTTGTTGGAAGCGTTCAACAAAACTATAATCAAGCTACTCAAGAAGTTCGTGTCTTCCAACAAATGCGACTGGAATAAAAAGCTTGGCGAATGCTTATGGGCGTACCGTACTACAGTCCGGACGGCCACCGGGAACACGCCATTCTCTCTAGTGTATGAAAGTGAGGCAGTTCTTCTACTGGAGACCCAAATCCCCTCGCTCCGCATCGCCCTCACCTATCGATTGACGACGGATGATAATTATCGTCGCCGGCTATAAGAGTTGGAGGCCTTAGATGAGAAGCGCCTGCTAGCTCAACAACAAATCGAGCTGTATAAAGCACGCATCTCGGGAGCCTTCAACAAGAAGGTTAAACTCAGAACATTCCAAGTGGGCAATCTCGTTCTAGCAGTTCGGAGGTCGATGGTTATGACTCACAAAACCGTCGACAAATTCCAGCCAAAGTGGGAAGGCCCATTTGTCATCGAGGTTGTATTCTCCAATGGTGCTTACCGCCTCGCAAAACAAAATGGAGACTTGCTCATGATGCCCATCAACGGCAAGTTCCTCAAGAAGTATTATGTCTAAATGACATCCTCCAAATTAACCGAACTGTTAAGTTATATGCCCCTAGGCACCGCTGAACTTACACTCTGGTCCTCCCAAATGAATCTATATCGCATCTTCTGGGTAGTAAGTCATGTGTGATCATGCCTCTGAACTTCCTTTCCAAAAGAGCATCTTCCTCATGATCTAGTACCCGCACTTTCAGTACATAAACAGGGTAACAGATCCACAAATTTCCCGAAACAACAACGTCGATGTCACCTCTAAGTTGTTTTACTTCTATCAAAAAACAAACCACCCCTCACGTAGAACTTCTATGTCCATATTACCTCTGAGTTGTTCGATTGTACCCTTCATGGTGTCCACTCCTGCCATAATTACCTCTGAGTAGGAAGACTCCATTGAAGAAACCCTCATATTTACCGCGTCCTCATTACCTCTGAGTAAGTATGTTGGTTTTCTCTCGACTTATTATCCGTACCCAAAACCATGGTACACCAAGGATAATAGGCTCACAAATGTCCATAGTTGACCACAAATGTTCACAGTTGACCACAAATGTCCGCAGTTGACCACAAATGTTGTACTAGGTCCCCTAGTACATGCACCTCTTTTCTCACAATCTCATGTCTCTAGAACCCAGATGTTCCGTGGCATTCTTTCGCCCGATATCAAGAACTTCCATATCCACCGTACCGCGAAGTTGTTCTAGGTATCCCTATCAAACTTATTATCCGTACCTAAAACCAAGGTATGCCAAGTGTCACGACCCGCACCCTAGAGTAAGAGCACGAGACGTGGGTACGTCCAGCCTACGCCGCAGTGTCGGCGGTAGAACGCTGTCCTAGGTCAATCATCTAACAATATAAAGGTACCTGTACAGTTTATACTCTCCGAATGGAAGTGACATAACAATATACAGTCTCAATCACATCTAAGGTAGAAGAATGAACGACAGATAGATAATAACTCAAAGAGAACAGTAGCATAGATGAAATAAGTCTAAGTGTCTAGGATACATAACATCCAGAATGTCAACTCATAATACAATAAGTCTAAAGGTCTATACATCTCAAAATACAACTCAGAATGTGAGACAAAATATAAGTAGAAAAGGCTGTCTAGCTAAACTGGTCTAGACTACTGGAGCAACATCCTCAGCTGCAGGTGGATCCTGCTGAGGGTCCTCAACACAAGTGTCATCTAGTCCTGCTCCATAATATGTAGTCACCCATGCCTCATCCTCTGTAATATTTTCAACAGGTCCAGTCAGGACGGAACGAGCACAATACATCTCACACAGTTCATATCAGGTTAGGAAATACTATACAGGCAATAGAGTAAAATACAGGAAGTGCTGAAAGGAAATATACGCTGTAAAAGAGATAGCTGTAAAGGAAATATCTACTGTATATAGAGAACTGTAAGTGACTAGTGGTGTAGAGTACAAGATAGGCATGTGAATGGCTAGAATTTATACATGATTACACTACAGAGTTTGTACATGATTACACTACTTTGGAATTATTCACATGTCTACTTCTACTTCTCCGTTTCCCCAATCAATACACAAGGATCTAGACAAGTTACGTTATTATACATTACTTCACATGAGGCTCATAATGAGTATAAGTGAAGTTATACATGAGGGCTCAGTGAATCATGAGAGTACATGATCACATGAGTGCACATGCATGATGGAAGCATAGGAGTACATGATGAAAGTGAAACGCACGTAACATGAAGTACCCGATGCTCCCGAGGGGGATAACATCTCATGTAAAGATCCATATAGTACCAATCCGTGTTAACAACGTGTCAGCATCAAGTAAAGTAATCTAGAGCGAGAAGTAAAGCCTGAACAATTATGAAACGGTCAGAGAATGTACTCGCCTGCTGTATGAATGTCTGTAGAGAATATGCTGTCTGAGGAGAGGTGTCTGGCTCCTGATCAGAGCAACACAAGTCACAATGTATTCTAAATAGTAAAAATGAGGTTTACTATGTATACTACATGATTCTAGGTCAATATGGTCAAAAGTCAACTCTTAGTCAACTCTAAAGTCAACTAGGTCAAACTAGTCAAAGTTAGGTCAACCAATGTCAAACTAGTTAGGGTTTAGTCAAACTAGTCATTCTAGGTTAATTTAAGTCAATTCTAGGTTAAATAAGTCAAGTTTGACCTAATGTTGACTTTGGTCAACTCTAGTCAAACAAGGGTCAACTAGTTAGGGTTTGGGTCATTAGGTCAATTAGGGTTAGCCCCTAATGCCATAGGCTAGTAACTTAGGCCATAGGCTAATAACTTATAGGTATCTATCTCTATACAATATATATATACTCATATATATAACTTTACATATATATATATACCAACATTTACTACATAGGCCTATAGACTATGTAATACTCATATATCATATAGTATATATATATATATATATAGACACAATATATAATCTACTACAAATATATATATATATATATATATATATATATATATATATATATATATATATATATATATACACATACAAACTTATATATCTATAATACATATATAGAGAGAGAGGGGAAAAAGAGAGAATAGTGTAATAGAGTGAGAGAGAGAGAGATGGAGTGATACTGATATAATGGGGGGGGGGTGTTTCCAGATTTCTGGAAACACGGAAACCAACACACACACACACACTCCTACATATATACATATATGTATATACACATAAATACATATATACATATATATATACCCTCACATCTCACATACACACACATATATACATATACATATGTATACAATGTAAATACACACAAAAATACATATATTTAATACACAAATTCAGTTAGAAATTCATTTGAAACTCAGAAAAAAATACCAAATTAAGAACTCAGGAAACACTGTTCACAGAAAAATGGGTAAATCCGATACCCGATCCAAACCGAGCTAAGGTTCAAACCCAAGGGTTGGTAACACTAGCCCCTAGTGTCCTCTAGTGTCCTAGGTGCCTGACACGACACCACGACACGATTTGATGTGTCAAACTCACTGAAAACCCAATCGGGTAAAATACTGACACACACACACACGCAGCGTCGTGCACGCGTACAACTCAGTCTAGGACATGACACACACACACATACGTGTCTCGTGCTCGTGCACGAAGGTGCGCCTGGGGGTTGTGCACGTGTCCAAGTGCCTGCCCCATGTCCTCGATACTCCAGGACACGACACGAATACCGTATCCGTCGAGAAAACTCGACTGATACACACTGTTTCAGACAGTGTCGTGCGTGTGTTCTAGTGTCTCGTGGACACGACACACGCCCCGTGGGGATATGTGGTCATGTCCACGTGTAGCCCACATGTTGGGCTACACACTCGTGCAACCACGAGGTGTCCAAGTGTCGTGTCCGTGCGACACGACACGCACGAAGTTGGCCCCCGTGCGCGTGTGCACTGACAGTGCGTGTCCAATGCGAGTGAGTTTTCTCACTCGACACGACACGAGAAGTCATGAGAATTTGGGGGCATGTTCGCAGACATTGCCCCCGTGTCCATATCAATTTTCACGTGTCCTAGTGCTCTGTGCAGTGAGCACGAACACTGTGGTAGCAGGGCACTGTGCGTGCACCTGTCACAGCGTGTCCGTGTCAATTTTCGACACGAAAATGATACTGTGTCGTGTTCAGTCAAGTAGGTACATATTCTACTAGTCTAGGGCTACAAGAAAATGTAATTAGTTTTACAAAATAACAAAAACCATTTCTTTGTGGCATTTCATCAAACAAGGTTTAATAGCCTAGGATACGTGTCCGATACGGACACCAAACCAACCCTAAATTTTACCAAACTTGACCCACAGTTAGGGTGGTCCTATATGCATGCATTTATGGAGAAAAAACAGAATATTAACTAAGTTTATGGGTATTTACCTATTAATGCAAATCCAATAGAAAATCAATAAGAGGGGGGTGTTTGTCCTTCAACTTGGTAATGTCCAAAGCTTGTAAATTCTGGATTGCTAGCCTCCCTTAGCACCCTTGATGTTGTAGGGTCCCAATGCAAAAGACTAGAGGTGATTTGGATCAAAAATGATCAAGTTGTGTAGGTTTGAAGGAAATGGGATTTTGTAGGATTAAAATTCATGTAAAATGTTCATGAATGATTTGATGAGGTTATATAGAATGGTGTGGCTGCTAGGGGGTGTCCTTGGCCGACCATGGTAAGGGGGGGTGTCCTTGACCTTCCTTTAAGGAGAAAGCAAAGACTTTGGTGGCAAGGTTGAGATATTTTGAGGATTTCATGGAAAAATATCTAATAAAGTAATCTAAGATATTTCCACCCATTGACTAAAAGTAATATCTATCCCCTTAGCATTCTAGGTTAGTAACTAATCTCTAGATTAGGGTAAACTAGGTTAGGAACAATCATGGTACTTAACAATAATTAAATAATATTAAAAACACATAATTCCAAATAAAATCTAGTAAATTACCAAAATACCCTTTTAGGCTAAAATCACTAATTTGATGTTCTAAGCCTATGGCTAGGCTCACATGGTCATGGCAACTTCTAGGTTAAGGAATAACTAGGGTTTACACTAGGGTTATACTAGTAAAATCACAAAGTCATAAGTCATGACTTAGAAATAGTTTTAATTACACTAATAATCACCAAAAATCATATCATGACTAAAACACCATTAATAAATAATAAAAATAATAAATTTTCAAAAATACCCCAATTTTAGAAAACAGGGTGTTACACCAAGGATAATAGGTCCATAAAAAAGCCCCCAGTAGGGCAAACACATAAATGCAGTATAAGCACGACAGATAAAGGATGATGCAAGCAAAGTCATTTATTCAAATCAAATCAAAAGTACTACATTCTTTGGGACCACGTCCCTGCCAAAAAGATGAAGAAACATAAAGAAAAAGAAAAGGAAAGGCCGATTATGGTTCGGCGATACATAATTCTCTGAGATGGTCCCTCAATACGGCTGTCGACCGCTCAAACCGCTGCTTGGCTCGGCGCTCGGCCTCCTGAGTCAACCGCTTCGCATCCTCCAGATGCGTGAGCCTGCCAGCCATCCTCAAGCTTCTTCAGAGCATGCTCCAAGACAGCAGATGTTCGGGTGACTTTGTCGGCCTCCTGAACAATTACCTCCTTATCCGTGTGGGAGGCCTCGAGCTCAGATTCCAAAAAAGCCAATTTCTTCGGGAGCTCGAGGATCTGCTCCTTCGTGTCGATTATCCCACGAGAGGCTGCCGCTTCCCGAGCGATGCAATCCTCTCCCCGACGGCTCAGCTAATCATACTGCAGAGAGAGATCGCGGAGGTCCTTCATTATAATCGGCTTGGACACTTCTCGTGCGGCCCTTACCTTCTCCATGGCAGTGATGAGGAAGGCCCGCTCCTGATCTATTGCTGAAGACAGATCAACTTGCCGCAGTACTTGAAACTGGACCACAAGCTGATCCGCCTCTAGCAATTTGGGCTCCAGGAGCTCAACTATCCCTGCCCCACCGGGGAGGGTTCTAAGGAGTTCAATTTGGCCACGGGCGCATTGACAGGCCAAGGCAAAAGAAGTCCCCCTCTCCACGGTGGCCTCAACCCCTTACCTCAGGTGGCGGTAGAAACTGTCAACCACATCCTTTGACGATTCATCCAGGATTTCTGAAGAAGACAGCGTCAAAGGAAGAGTAGCTGGCAGTGTCGAAGAAGAGGCACTGAAACTTGATGCCCTTGCCACAAGGGAAACAAGTTTCGACCGAAAAGACGCTTGAATAACGGCCAATTCCTCCTCCGCAGCCCGAAGGATCTGGTGACTCGGCAGGACGAAAAGGTCGATCTCCGGAGCCACATGAACAAAGGAGGATGCAAGGACCAGTTCTCCCTGCCCCGGCCGTTCCGCCGCTTGCTCTCCTGAACTCGATCCAGCAGGAGGCCCCTCAATATAAGCTGGAGGAGGAGGAGGAGGCATATTCTCTTCCACCATATCCCCTCTGGCGAGCTCTCCCCTGATAATGTCCGTCATTGGCAGTGAAGGAGTAGGACCTGTATGTCCGGAGCAACCATCAACCAGCTTAACCCGAAGGATGTGATGATAGAGCAAATGAACCTCCTCACTGGTCAAAATTTGACTTAGTTTACCAGGAAAGAGTTGCTGGGGCTAAGGTTCGCTCTCAGCTACCGTAGTCTCTTCACCAGCAACATCCGACCC
Source organism: Iris pallida (assembly GCA_029216955.1). Classification (NCBI taxonomy): domain Eukaryota; kingdom Viridiplantae; phylum Streptophyta; class Magnoliopsida; order Asparagales; family Iridaceae; genus Iris; species Iris pallida. The sequence continues at coordinate 14,533,348 of JANAVB010033011.1, read as the reverse complement.
AAAGGCAGCTGGTTCATCTGCCCAAGCCACCCCGGAAGGACATACAACTGGATTAGCGTCACCCGACTGAAATTCGGCAGTCTCGGGGACAGGTTCAGCAGAGACCACGTCGCCCTAGGTTGGGACGTCAACAACTGGAGGAACCTCGGCCATCTCTGGGAGAATCCCGACGGCAATAATTCCGGCACTCATATCTCTAACTAGAGTAGTTAGAGCCGGGTCGACTTCAGAGGCAACAGCCGGCTCTGAAAAGTCCCTTTCTTCTGACGCCTACAGAGAAAAGAAAAATGATTAGGTCATAGTTCAGGAAAAAAAGAGCTAAAGAAGAAGATGGTTGTAATTCAATTCACCTCCGAAACGGCGTCATCCTCGCCTCTCTCCTTGATAAGCAGCCCGCGAGGCTTAAACGCAGCCCGTTTTACGGAGTAAGTTATACCGCTAACGGCGGGCTCACGCCTGCTTCGCTTGCAAGAAGGACCAGGCACGACAGGCGGCTGATCCACCACCACATCTTCCGCGGGAGGAAGAGAGTTATCGAGAGCATGCTCGTTATCCTCTTCATCCGCGTCGACAGACTCCGAGTCCGATACAGCAACCGTGTTCTCCTTCTTCTTCCTCGTCTTGGACCCCTTGGGCTTCTCTTCCAAGCCAGTACCAACAATAAAGCTGGTACCTGGGTTAAAATTGACAGGAACTGAGAAGCTGGTACGGGTGTGAACCGTGTTATAATAGTGCCAAGCTCTGATACCGTCAAGGACGCTACCTTCAAAACCCAGGCAAGAGCTGGGACTGTCCAAAAATAGCTGGCTATACCCAAACTGGCGGAAGAACCTACTAGGCAAGTAAGGCTCCAAATAGACAGTATTGCGGTTGCGGTATACCAGGTGGGAAGGACGAATGTTGTGCAGCCAAAGAAGAATCTTGTCGGATAAGAACTGGGGAGGCCCAATACCATCAAGATGTATGGCCCTCACTTCCCCAGCAGTAAATTGAGGATCAGACACGAAAAAAGTATATCTGTCCACCCTCGCCAGTGCCATCCGACAGGCACGCATAGTCTCACAATCCCAAGGCATGCGGCGATACTGGAAGATGAAAGCATCGTCAGCAGTTACGCCATCTTCGGGGCCAGGCCTCATCAAAGATCGGCAATGCATCAACAGTCACCCCATCAGATAATGATAGGACAGCTCAATGCGTTCAAAGTCCTTCGTCGTGTCACGAGCGATGACCTTGGACGTAAAAGTGCGAAGGCCACGATGTATGCTGCACACCATGGCCTGGAGAAGAGCTAGTCTGACCCCGAAGACCAGCTTCACAGCAGGGAGGATAAAGTTGCGGCTGATTCTCTCAATAGAACCAGCCCCTCCGAAAACTACGCAATTCCGTAGCCATACCATCAGGAATCCAGCCAGAAGAGCCTTCTCGGACAACGGCTGAGGGTTTTGATAAAAATAAGCAAAAGAGTCAGATTTACTCCCGAACCTGTTACCGGTGGTTCTTACCCTCTTGGCGGTTGACACTTGGTCCTGCACCTCCTCCCGAGTTCGAGGACTTCAGGGAGAAAGCCAGCCTGAGGCGCCGAGCTTAAAAAGATAAGTGAGCCAGGCTTTTGTATGCGGAAGGTTCCCTTCCGAGCTGTCGTTCTTTTTCCTCGACAGTTGCTGGCACGTACTATGATGACACAGCAATTCCTGGTAGACGGCAACAAAGCCCGGGAACTTCTCCTTCAAATCTTCGAACTCTTCGTTCGTCGGGGTATACACCTCAATGACTTCATCTCCCCAAGGCAGCTTGGAGACGTCATGCATCTAGTGCAGAGCAAGCCCCATCTCCCCTACGGGTGTAAAAAAAGGTCCCCGTACGACAGTTGTACATTTCCAGCAGAGCCATAAACAATTTCTTGTTTATGGGCAAGCCATAGCTGGTGCCCCAAATAGCATGGTAGAGTCCAATCTCGCGCAGGAGAGTCTCATATTTCCGTGCGATCCACGTGGACAGGTTGGTCCACGAAGAGAGGGAGTGTATCCAACTCGGTAGCGACAACCGACCAACGGGATAGGACCCCTTTCGAGCAAGCTGGTTCAGGAAAGTGTCAGCTTGAGAGAACTTGAAGTTGGGACCCTGCATATTCAAGAAACTGCCCGGGGCCAACCCCATCATGTAGCGGCTCACCGGTACCCAGCCCGCGTACACTGACCGCAAGTTATTGTTATAGTGAATTTCTCCCACAAATATCCCGTTCCGGGTCGGAGTCAAGGAATCCTCCATCTTCTGTTCATAGACAACATGTTGAACCATGATAGTGGAAAGTGACGCTCCATCAGAGAAATATGGATCAGCATTCCGTCAGAAGTAAAACTCCAACTCTCAGATATATCCAGAACTTGGGAGTTCTTTACAGTTAAGGCATCCCCGAAGAGGAACGCAGGCTTCAAGTGTTTACCCCCCAGCAGCCCGGAGTTCATCATCCCCGAGATAAAGAAGAAGGACTGCTTTTTAATGTCTCCCAGCCTCTTCACAGGTTCGTCTTTTGGAAGCTGGTTCACCACATATTCAACTATGTGGTCGAACCTATAGCCCACAGCAGATTGGACACGACCCACCAAAGGTTCTCCTGCAGGATTGACTGGCAAATTCACTGAAAATGGACAAAAGAAATAAGTCATAAGATGGCCAGGGAGAATGCTTAGTATTTTCGAGCTTATGCAGCTCTGATCAGGCGGGTCCTTATGCGGCTCAATTCAATGGGGCTTATGCGGCTCTGTTTAAACGGAGCCTCATGCGGCCGAGTTCAAATGAGCTTATACGGCTCTGTTTAGCGGGGTCTCATGCGGCCGAGTTCAGATGAGTTTATGTGGCTCTGTTTAGCGGGGTCCCATGTGGCCGAGTTCAGATGAGCTTATGCGGCTCTGTTTAGCGGGGTCTCATGCGGCCGAGTTCAGATGAGCTTATGCGGTCCAGTTTAAAAAGCGCTTATGTGGCTCTGATTTGATGGGGTCTTATGCGGCACAGTTCGAGGGAGCTTATGCGGCCCTGTTCAAAGGGAGCTTATGCGGCCCAGTTTGCAAAGTACTTATACGACCAAAAGACGACTCTCATGCGGCTCGGACATGGGGCATACCCCCATGCGGCTCGAACATGGGGCATACCCCCATGCGGCTCAGACATGAGATGTACATGCGGCACATGCAGCACAGTATGCGAATTCATCAATGAACTTGGACAGTTCAATGAAGACGAAGAAGGTCCGCGCATAAAATATGCGGCGTAGCCATGATGGTTAGGGCTTTGAGTTCATACAATTTCTTCCAATATCCTTACCATCAATGGCAGGGTGGACGTAGGGATGAACTGTGGGCACCTCAGTCGACGAGGAAGCCGCTCCTTTACCCTTCGCTGCGGCGCCAAAGGAAGCTTTGGGAGCCATTGCTGATCGGAGAAGGAAGAGAAGACGGCGAATAAAGGCAAGAAAAATTGAAGAAAAAAGAAAGTAAAGAGTTTCTCTCTTCCAAAAGTACTCATATTTATAGGCTGACAAGGGGCGTGCGAATCGATGGACGCTTCGCATTACGCGCCGCCTAGAAGATGAGGCCGACTCTTGGATTTCTATCCCCTGCATGCAAAAGATTACTCGTAATCATTAAGACAAATCTAAATATTTAAAGCTGACTCTTGGGATCCTATCCCAAAAGATGGCTTTAAATCAAAGCAAATCAAAGGCAATTAAATGAGACGCCTATGTGGCACAGGACCACTATGCGGCTAGAGCAGTCCATGCGGCCAGAGCAGTCCATGCGGCCAGAGCAATCCATGCGGCCAGAACATCATATGCGGCCAGAACATCCTATGCGGCCAGAGGAGTCTATACGGTAAGAAGAGCTTATGCGGACATAGCCATGCTTCTTATTCTTTCAATCTTACAAATTGAAAACTTTGAAGGGGGTCTTGTAGAAGCATGGAAAAGAACAGGAAAGTCTATGCGGCTCAAAACAGAGGGAGTCTCATGCGGCTCAAAAGTCCCTTAGAGCTTCATGCGGCTCAAACATCATTTAGAGCTTCATGCGGCTCAAAAGTCCCTTAGAGCCTCATGCGGCTCAAAAGACCCTTAGAGCTTCATGCGGCTCGAAAGGCCCCGATAGCGCCATGCGGCTCAGGAAAAGCCACGTGGCCCTATGCGGTTCAAAAATAGGCCTCTACAGCTGGCCATAACTACTCAGTGCAGATGGCTCATTAAATGTTCTGACGCAAGGCGGCAGCTCTGACACAAAGAATTGACAACTCTGACATAAAGATAAAATGATGACTCTGACATAATGACGTGCCCCTAGAGAGACGAGAAAAATCTTTATGGCTGGCACAATCCACCAATTCCAAAGTTCCTTATGCGGATCGCTTCAAAGACTTCCATGCGGCTCAGTTATGGGGGCCACCCTTATGCGGTTCAGATGGGGGGCCACCCTTATGCGGCTCAATTGGAGGCCATCCTTATGCGGTTCAGTTGGAGGCCACCCTTATGCGACTCAGTTGGAGACCATCCTTATGCGGTTCAGTTGGAGACCACCCTCATGCGGCTCAGTTGGAGGCCATCCTTATGCGGTTCAGTTGGAGGCCACCCTTATGCGACTCAGTTGGAGGCCATCCTTATGCGGTTCAGTTGGAGGCCACCCTTATGCGGCTCAGTTGGAGGCCACCCTCATGCGGCTCAAATAGCAGACCACACTCATGCGGCTCTGCCAGGACGCCCCGTTCATGCGGCTCGCAGCATAAATAACAGTTGGGACACGTGGCAGAAGATTGACTAAGACTTATCTACTCGAATTTAGCAACCAAAAAATCATAACAATACAGATTTATTGCGATCATCATAACTGCCCAGATCGATTTCCAACAAACAATGTAGATTTGTTGCAATCAACATAAACAGCCCAGATTGATTTCCAACAAACAAGATCAAGGCTAATCTTAACCAATCCCCAATCGTCCATTTTTCAAGGAGCAATTACTGCACACCCTACTTATCACAAAGCCCTATAAATAGTAGGGGATTATTCCTTTGCAGAACACACAGAGTTATACGCACAGAGCCCGAGCAGAGAGACTAGCAACTCCCGCACACACAAAAAGCATTTCTTCACCAGAGCAGAAGCTACGTCCGATCGTCCAAGGAGTAAGGCGGAGTTGATATCACTTTTCCGAGCCTCTACCGTCACCTCCCAGAAAAACTAAACAATTATACTTAGATTGTTTTTCCTAGGCTCTCTTTGTACGAGCGAGTTTGTATTGTGAATCAAAGTCCAGTCCTCCCATAAAACTGTTCTGTTCTTTCGATAATCAATGGCAAACAATTAATAATTCCAAAAAAGGTTATGTCTAATTAGATTTGTGCTCCAATACGGCAGATCCCAGAATAAACTCCTTTTGGTCTAGTTATGATCTTCGCCAAATCCTTCGTAATGGCTGGTCGTTGTAGGATCTTCAATAGCACTTGGGATTTCTTTTACTTGCTCCCATGTGTCCTCTCCGGAATACATTGGCGGTGGATCGCCCTTCTCCATAGCTCCGGCACGGAAAGTAGTTTTGTTCCTTCGGTACGGATGGTCTTTCGGTAAGAACTACCGGTGACAATCAAAGAAGCATGACTTTTCTCTGTGTCTCAAACGAAAAGCCTTAGTACGGTCCATGCAATACGGACATGAAAGCCGACCATGAATGCTGCATCCAGATAACATTTCATAAACCAAAAAGTCGTTGATTGTCCACGTTAGTGATGCCCGCATCTGAAAATTCTATTTTTTCGAAGCATCATACGTGTACGCCCCTGTTTTCCATAGCTGCTTCAGCTCATCTATCAACGGCTGTAAGTACACGTCGATGTTCTTCTTCGGGTTGTTCGGACCGGGGATGATAATAGTTAAGAATATGTAAGGTGTCTTCATGCATATCCAAGGCGGTAGGTTGTACGGAGTGAGGATTACCGGCCAGCATGAATATTGGGAGCCTGAAAGACCAAATGGGGTGAAACCATCAGAGCAGAGCCCCAACCTTACATTACGCGCATCAGAAGCAAAATTAGGATATGCTCGATCGAAGTGCTTCCACGCTTCTCCATCAGATGGGTGATCCAACACTCCTTCGGTCTGTTGTCGCTTGTGCCAACTCATATTTTCGGCAGTCTCTTTCATCATGAACAACCTCTGCAACTACGGAGTCAACGGCAAGTAGTGCATTGAAGCAGTCGGTCTTCTAGACTTGCATGCAGCATTTGGCTTGTAGCGATCAGTACCACAGAATCCGCACACTTCTGCATCCTTGTGATCTTTGTAGTAAAGCATGCATCCGTTCTGACAGCAATCGATCTTGTCGTATCCCATCCAGAGGGATCTCACCATCCTTTTAGAGTGGTAGAAGTCTTTCGGTAACTTGGCACCCTCCGACAAGATATCGGTAATCAACTCGAGCACTCTATTGTAACATTCTTGCGACATGTTAAAGTCAGACTTTATGCTCAAGAGCCGAGTGATCACCTCTTACGGTGAATGGTCCTCACAGCCAGGGTTCAAAGGAGTCCTTGCATTCTCCAGTAACTCCATGAACTTTCCGGCATCGGCATTCGGTGCCTCTTCAGCTGCGTCACGATTTTATGGATCGAAACTAGGCCCCGCAGCGTCGAAGACCATATTCACGTACTCGTTGTCGACACCAGTTCGATTGTGGACATTCATATAAGGCTCCACATAAGGCTCCGCTTGGAATGCTAAAGGTACAAGCTCTCCGTGTGCGGTCCATTGGTAGTAATTCGGAAGGAAACCCTTTGTGTATAAGTGATACGTCACATCCAATTCTGGTTGAAACTTCATGTTTCAACATTTTGCACACGGGAACTTAATGTCCATGCCGTCCATGGATTGAGGAAACGCCTTCGCGAATTGGAGGAATTGTTCTACTCCGGTGATGTATTCATCTCGCACACCGCACCTGTCATCTCGAATGCGGTTGTACATTCACGAACGGTCTAGCAGATATATGGATATAGCCATTTCTAGATATCTTCAAATATGAATAAACTTCAAAACTAAGACGAATATACTACATACTACATACATACATATATACTGTGAGCCCCATATGGGCCCCACCCCGAGCAGCAGACCCCTAACCCCACGAGCAGCAAGAAGGTCCTAACCCGACGTACGGCCATGACTCGGGACCATTCCTATGAGTATCGGGATCAAGGAAAATATACGACGGCATTAACCAACCAACAAAACTACGTGTTACAAATATCGGCACTATCGGTACGTGGTTTCGAATCGAAGTATCAGATTTTTCGGTGTCGGAAAACAAATAATTATTACTAAATTATCAGATTTTTTGGCACTTTCGGTGCCCCTAACCCACCCCCCCTCCCCCGCACCCCTCCCCCACCCTCCTACACCACCGCTAACCCTAACCCGAACCCTATCCCTAACCCCTCCCCCACCAGCCTCCCCTTCCCTCCCCAGCCCCCCCTCACCCCCTCTGCTCCCCTCCCCCACCAACCACCCCTAACCCTAACCCGAACCCTTACCATAACCCTCCCCTCCCCTCCCCTCCCCCCAACTCCCCCACCCCGCCCCTCCCCCCCCCACACACCCATCCCTAACCCGAACCCTAACCCTAACCCTCCACCCAGCCCCCCTCCTCACCCCCAGCCGCCCTCACCCCCCTGCCCCACGCCCCCAGCCACCCCCCAACCATTCCTTACCCCCAACCACTTGCACCCCCCTGACCCTCCCCCCGAGCCACCAGCACCCCTCCAACCACCAACAACAAAAATAGAGAGAGAGGGAGTCACGTACCGGAGGAGAGTTGCCGGAGAGAGTGAGAGTCGCCGGAGAGAGTGAGAGCGCCGGAGAGAGTGAGAGTGAGAGCGCCGGAGGGAGAGAGTGAGAGAGTAAAATGGATGGGAAGAAATGAATCGGGAGGGGGGAGAATTTAATTTAGTTAGAATTTAGCGACGTTCTTACTAACGTCGCTAAATTAGTCGCTATTAGCGACGTCGTAGCGACGTTTCGCGACGACTAGCTCATGTAACTAATATACGTCATTGTCACGTCGCTATTTTCGTCGCTAGTAGCGACGGTTAGCGACGTTTCAGTTATACGTCACTAACGTCCACAATTTAGCGACGTTTTACGAACGTCGCTAAATTTACGTCGCCAATTGAGCAGATTTTAGTAGTGTTAGGCTAACCCACCTGAAATAACCAACCCCCGTCTAATGGACACCAACCACAGATAAAAACAAGTATATGGCGGTGACTACGTCACCTGGACAAATCCTAATCTCTATAACTCAGATAAAATTACAAGATTGAGAAAAACTAATGTTGAACCCTCTGTCCTAATAGGTTCAACCCCCTCACCACACTCAGGAAGAAAAGAAAGATTACAATTGAAATCACTCACCAACCCGTAGCAATCTCCCTAACCGAAGTTGACGACCCCTCGATTTGATCTCTTCTTTCTTCTGTCTTGGATGGCGAAGTCCTAAGAGCAAAGTGCAGAACTTTCTCTTAGATTTTCTGTGGACGAGCACCTCGAATCTCCACTTTTTGTGCTGTGTTTTGTGCCTCCACCCTCACCCCATATATATAGGATGAGAAAAACATATTTTAGGTCATAATAGAATTTCTTAAATAGGAAGCCCTCAAATAAGAATCCTACTACACCTAAAATAGTCCATCAACATCATATTTTAGATTATAATAGGATCTGTTAAATATGAAACCTCAAATAAGAATCCTATTATATATAAAATAGCCTAGCACTAATTATGGACATCCAAATCAAATTAAATCAAATATTTAATCAGATTTGGACTCCATAAATATGCTATTACCAAATCCAGACTGGACTCCAACAGAGGGTTGGTTTTACCTATTGGGAGTAGAATCCCAACGATACTCTCAAGGACACGGCTCCGATACAAAGATCCTTCCAAAATGGACACTACTCCTTGCACTTTGCTCGAAATCTTTTCTAGCACCCTCCCTTGGTAGTATGAGAAGGTTGGATGAAAGTTTTGATGAATGGATGTAAGGATTTGGAGATAAAATCAAAGAGGGAAGCTCTCTAATTTGGGAAAGAACACTTTGTGAAGGAAAAGAGACAAGATGGAATAAAATAAAAGGAAGGGAGGCTAACCTACCTATAGTGGCTATCATCATTGTCCTATTTGGGCCTTGGGGGAAAGCCCAATAAGGTCCCTACTAATCCCCCTTGGTTAATTTTAAGTTAGGTTCAAGTTTGGGATCAAAAGGGTTAAGTTTAAGCATCTAACTTAACAAATCTAACAAGTGGGATTAGTCTAAATTTACTAACTTAATTAGTGGGGTTTGTGGGCCATGACTAACTAATCTTGGGGTCCCGTCTAGAGTCTAAGCTATCCGGATCACTAACACAAGTTGAAGTCGGAACGAGATGAAAATCGAACCCGACTTAACAAATCCCATAAAATCAATATTAAAATATAAAAATTTACAAAATATTAAAATATAAAAAATGACCAAAATCACAATACATCAATTTAAATATTATTAAAATAATATAAAATTTACCAATTAATCAAAATCCTAAATAATTCAAAAGTCACAAAATGACCAAAATATCCTAAGCCTAAAAAGTGGTAATTAGCTATCTAATCACATGGATTAGACCTCCAAGGTCGTGGTTATTCTCTAGGCTAAACAATTCTAAGGTTACACTAGCAAAACATTAAAATCACAATGCACTAATTTAAATAGTTTAAAATTAATTAAAATTTACCATAAATTATTATTATTAATATTAAATGATAAATTTTTACAAAAGTTCAAAATTATCCTCATTTTAGAAAAGTGGTGGTTACAAAGTCCATGTGCCAGCAACATTCTTTGTCCGAAGTGAGTTCTAAAGTCTTTCCAAAGTTGTCTAAGAGCGTTCCAGTGGTTCCTACTTGAACTTGTTGGTTCCTGGGGGCAGATCACGTTCATCGGTGACTTGTTCACCCCACCAAGGAGAATTTGTTTTCGTGTTTTTATTTCGTGTTTTGTGTTCTTCTCATTGTAGCGTCTGCGAACGTAAAGGAAAGAACACTATTTTTCTCTTTGTTATTGTATTTTGTATTTTTTAAGTCAGTTTGTAACCTACATTTAGTGCTTCTTTGAGTTGGCTAGAATGCAGACTTTGTGTCTTGCAAGTGGACTCTACGTCTCTCTTCCGTATTGTTGGCTAGAGTGTAGACTTCGTGTCTTGCAATCGGTCTTCGGAAATAACAAAAATTAATGGCAAAAATTAATGGCAATCGGTGTAATAACAAAAATTAATGGCAATCGGTGTAATAATGGTAACATTCTCTTTCTATTTTGTTATTTCATGTAAAATTTTGGTTCTCTCTACTCAGTGCACTATCATGACTGGTTTATTTTAACGGTTGCGCTGAATATGGCACAATGTGGTGGCTTTGATGTGGTGGTATATACAAAAGTTTTGGTTGGCCCGTCTTTTCATTTCGGTCAAGGGCCAAGGTTGGGAGGGCAACTTTATGTACATGATGTTTTTCTTTTGAATTTTTTTTTTTGTATAATTTTTACTTATTTTATCATAATTTAAAATACATTTGTCGAATTATTATAATAATAATAAAATTTATTTTTAACAAAAATTGTCAATGATTAACAATTAACTTACTTGATCTCCATTTAAGTGACATGCATCTTGGGAGATACATCTTGAATTATAATAAAATAAGTATATTGTAACACAAAATTCTCTTTTGTCAAAAAATTTACTTGGAAAAGTTATTAACTTCGCGGCATGGAAAGACGTGTGGATTATAGTTAGCATGATCCGTATTTGATGCAAAATTCTACTTTAAGAAAAATTGTTATAGGATTCGTGATATATAATAATTGTTAGCAAAGGCTTATGTGAACTTCGGAATAATAATACATTTGAGCAAATATCCTTCCAAAACACAAATTACTCGATTTGGCAACGATCAGGTTGGGTCAAGACTAGTATAGGTGATGATGGAGGTTTTTTTAAGTACTCTCGTATGTGATGTGATATAGATCGAGTATATTCTTTTAAATTATTCAGAAAATTTTATAGTAGCAATTGTCTTTTTAATCGTGATAGAGATAGTCTATTTAAAAAATGTGGGAGAGTGGATAATCATTCACAATTTTCATTCTTTTTCTTCCTCAACCAAAATCTATTCCCAAGCCAAAATCATATACTCACAACTCTTCACTCAGAAGTTCCCACTATCAAGCTTTTGTACTCACAACTCTCCATTCAGAAACTTAAGAATCTATAATCTTCGTGATTAAAGTTTAAGACTATAATGTTCGCATAGAAGTATAGTAAATGAGTTATTCTATAAACTATTTCAGGAAGTAGCATGATTCTGATTGTGTATGTATGTTATACAAACAGCGGAGCAAAAGAAATGATAGTGATCAGATGTTACAGGAAAAAAAAAAAAAGACATCTTAGTATAATTCTTTATGGAGATGTTAAAAAAACATGTATTATTAAAAGCTCAAGTGGGAGTGAAATGTATTAAAATACGTCTTTGCAATTGTCAACAACCCTTAATAGAGAAGGTCAGCAGAAGTTTCCTTTCCTGTTAATTACTCTCTCTTTGGCTACTTACTATGTATGATTCTGCATGTGGCCATGCAGTGAGGAACGTGCTGGCAATACTCTAATGAGCGTTCTAGTGCCTTTATGTATGCACTAGTCATAATCCGTGTCCATAGGACATAGTTCATTTAAGATATTTTTTCTCAAAATCTTGGACCCCCAATTTTAAACTAATAATAATAATTATGAGGCCCCATCAAAATATTAAATCCCAACCACTGCTGGATGTGAATTTTTTTTGGATTTTCCATAAAATTCCACTCTCAATAATGCTCATCCACAACCATTATGAGTGCAAACCCCATCCCCATAAAATCCCACTCTCAATAATCATCATTCCCCATAAAATCCCACTCTCAATAATGCTCATCCACAACCATTATGAGTGCAAATCCCACTCTTTGGATTCCCCATAAAATCTCACAACCGTTGATTCACCAAGATTAAATCCCAACCACTCTTTATCTTGGCACAGTCAGTCCTAGGATTCAAAAATCTTTGTGTTTTGTATAAGAGATGTAACTTACACACCGGCACTTTGGGTGATGACAATGACAATATTTGGACAAATTTTAATCAGATATTTCTAGCAAAATCCAAAAGTTCTATTTCATATACTTCTAGCAAAATCCAAAAGTTCACCGAAAAAATGTGTTCTACTAGTAAGTATATATCTGTCGTACGCAGGACTAGTCCAAGATTAAGTCAAACAAAGTAACCTCCCTTGCTTAGGACAACCCTCAGACTCAGCATGTCCAATAGAGGTTGAGGTCGCGGGTGACATTCGAGGATCGGCCTACAATAAGAGTGAAGGGGCAACAAAAAATAATTCTGGATAGGACAACCTAACCACCTGGGTCAGCCCTGTATCCAGGGTCGGCCGGGCGAGTTGGGTTACCCTAGTTGGAGTTAAATTCGATTGCCCCTTGTTCCTTGACTTTAGAAAAAATATTAAAAAATTATAACAAGCTAAAAGCTATAGATGTTGTGTCTAAGAAAAATAGGAACAATAATTTTGACAAACACTAAGATGCCAGTTGTCTCCGATTCCGATGGCAGCGTGAAACTCGAATTTCGAGTTGCTCTTCTGACTACTAAGCTATTCGAGGTCTTTTCAGCAGAATATCAAAATATAGGCATGGAAAGGGAAGGAGAAGGGGGCGGCGGGGCGGCGTGGGGAGGTGGGGTTTGGGGTTGTTGCCCCAACCAGGAGGTATTTTCATGAATGGCACCAACAACATATGAGAAGTTTTAATCTAAAGTTGAACAATAGCAACGAAGTTGGTCGCAAACCAATACCAACAAAATTACATGAAATTACAAATGTGGACCTTATCACTTTGAGAAGTTCTTAATTACCATTTGACAATAATTGCACCATATTATATATATTTATTCTACTATATAATAAGAAAACTTAGATGGTGAAACTTTTGAATTCCAAAAATATCCTTACATACTTATACTAATTAAAAATAGTTCATTAATTTTAATAAGGACAATTTAGTAATTAGGAAGACTATCCTTTGGTCTTCCTAAAGAGTCTTCCTAAACTAATTAAAAAATATTAAAATACGTACAAGACACGTACACATATGCTAGTATATATATATATATATATATATATATATATATATATATATATATATATATATATATATATAACACACACACACACACACAAAAAAACACTCTAGTAGGTAGTAGCCAGAGTTGTAATGCTAATTTTTACTGTTCCTTACATAGTTTACTCTCTCTAGTACATTCATGTGACACTATTGAATGTATGGTCTTTGCAGTTGCATTAATCATTCTAGACACGACTCGTGGATTGTGCTCCTGAAGATATCATCACATGCATGCGTGCATGTACACACAAGGGAGAAGGATGTCATCAATACCTCTCATTATGGCTATTTATGTCCCATGACATGACAGTGGTTAATTATCCGTACATAATTGTATCAACTATCAACTGTCTGTGAATCTGTGATGATTACATTCAAGTTGTTTCACTGTTTTGAATCCTGTTGTATTTTCTTTGGACGCTGCGACTTTGTCCACAACGGTCCGCAGTTTTGGCCTGTTCGACAAAAAAAAAAAAAAAAAAAAATTATGAGTAGGATCCCACTTGATTTACCATTATTTAAAATACATGTCACCACTTTACACAAATGAATAATGCATCCCACTTTTGACGTATTCCGTCCATATTGGACGGTCAACTTGACTGACTTAATTTTTTTGATAAAAATACTCCCGTGTTGTCTTCTTCCCCATGTCTCTCGCCACTGTACCTCCGACCTCGCCGACGCCCCCGTCCGACCTCGTCGCTGCCACCCCCCTCTCCCCGACCGCCACCCCCCCTCCCCCGACCGCCGCAGCCCCCCTCTCCGCTCCCCCTCCTCTCCCCTCCCCATCACTAACACCACCACCATCACCAACACCCCCCTACCCGACCTAGCCGTCCCACCCCTCCTCGACCGCCGTCGACCCCCCCTACCCTCCCACCACCGCCGCCGCCGCCCCCTCTCCCCCTCCCCGACCTTGTCACGACCCGCTCCCGAATAATCGGACACGAGTCGGACACGCCCAGCCTTTGTTGTTAGACACAACAAAGTAAGCTGTACCAATCTAGGAAAACTAACCAGATAAATATGAACATGAAATGAGTCACAGCATCTATATAATGTGTCCCAACCAGAGTAAAGAGTACAATATCTGAATTTATTACAATTCAACTATAAGAGTCTGCTAGTCTCAATACATGGAAAGATAAATGAAAAACTAAATGAAACTAGGCCTCTGCAGCCTCTAGGTCACAAGCAGCTCCAGCTGGCTCAGTAGGGAAGGTAGTATCCTGTCCATAGTATGTGTCACACAAAGCCTCCATCTCACCTATCATAACATATCCAGTCAGGAGCGGAGCAAGTACAATTCTAGGTAATGAACAAGACATCATGATATGAAAGTACAAGGGAACATGGAAAGTACAGGAAGAAAAGGTGAATAAGTACATAAAAGAACAGTGTAAAGTACATGAAAGAACATGAATGTAAGAACAGAAAAGAACATGATATGTAAGCACCTGAAAGAACATGATATCACAGGAAATAAGTACAAGGTAATCTCCTGAACATGTGTGTAATGCATTTGAAATATAACTAACTATGTGACCGGCTAGGGTAAGCACCTGAAAGCACCTGAAAGCACATGAATGGTGACTTAGGACCCGCGTGCACGATGCGGGGTCTAAGCTAAAACACACCTGAGTTGTTACTTGGGATTGGTCACATAGATAGTATATTTCCCCACCCCAGATACAAGTAATAAGAACAAGAGTACATGAGCACCAGAAAGTACATGACGTGTTGCAATTGTGTCACTCAAGGAAGTACAGGAAAGATAATGTAAAGTACAAAACCGTAGAGTGTACTTGCCTGGCTCCAGAAAAGTACAAGTAGGCAGATGAGCTAAATATTCTCCTGAAAGTAACAATGATGGGTACAAGTTGGTTAATAGACAGCTAATTCTAAATTGGTTTATCAAGATTCTATTCACACTATATTTCCTATAATAAAAACCTTAATTTCTATGGTTTCCTATAGGGTATCAAAATTACTCCTTATCCTAGATTAGCAAGAACTTATAATAACTAAAGCACATGATGATATGATTAAGACAAAACTTAGTAGTAAGGCTAGTACAAGAGTAGATTCCAATATTTCTATCTTAAACCTTCACATACTCAAGTAGAGTAAATAATCCTTAACCTAAAGAATGTCATTTCTAACACTGAACCTATCTGGATTCCAACATCCCATTAGGATCCTGTCATAAACAGGACTTGGTATATGGCTTGAGCTCTCAATAACATTGTGTATTGTCCCAGGAAAGTATAATTCACAAGGGACCCCCAAACGATTTACCAAAAATAATGATTTGAGGACCCAGGATAATGTTCAGCTCAACTTCCCAATAACTGTCATAACTAACTGACCCAGCCCAGATTATAAAATCAACCTGGTAAAACTACCATTACACTCATTAATCAGTTTCTATCCAACCCCAAAGGAACTTATTTCTCAGAAAATGATGTACACAGCACACCTACATCCTTGACTTAAGCATTCAACCATCCTTCTCTATTTACCAGACATCCAACATATTTCACTTATACATGAATTCTACAGGTTTTCTCATAACTTAAATATTTGAACACATAGCAAGGAATTAAAGTCTATGTTCCTAAGTTCACAAATATCCCAAGTTATCAAATGCAAGAAAATAAACTGGAGAGACTTGGATTCCTAAGTCTACATAGAATTTCACCCTGGTTTACACAGGAGTACCCAGTGTTCAAGTTTCCTGAGTTTTAGTTCAGTTGAACAAAAACTGAAAGATTCCTGCTTACAATCTAACCAATGCTCCAGCTATCACAGGGCTAATCCCAGGTTCCTGTGTTCAGTAAATGTACTACCTGTTACTGGACTGTACAAGTCTTCAATTTCTGAGACTCAACTCAGATTCCTGAGTTGACTACAGGACACATCCTGGAACACACAAAGTAATTCCTGGTTCCATAGGATATACTCCAGGTTTCCCGAGTTAGACAGTAAAAGTCCTGAGCATGAATTAACACTAGTCCTATCGTATTTAGTATTACATGATTTCTGAACAAGGTTCAGTTCTCAACTGGAAATTGACACTGAATCCTGCTATGATGCTCAGCATTCAGGCCTTGGCAATAACAGGGACACTATGTTCATCAGTGCAAAAACCAATCAACTTGTCTCCTAACTAAACATGGACTTGTAACAACAAACTAAACATGAATCCTACAGGTTTTCCTAACCCCTACAGATCTGGGCTTCACATTGCCAATCAAACCTGCACAGTACTGCTCATCTAAGTTTAAAATAATACCTTATTCGAATTTAACCAACCAAGTATCATTTGAATGTAAGCCCATAAATAAAAATGGTCCATCAGTTCCAAGGATGAGTACCACTTGTATCATTCATTCAAAATCAACCTTGAAACACCTCCTAGCTTAGTGATTTCATGCAATAGCCCAACACAGTATATTTGACAGGTTTGCTAAAAAGTTAAATTAAAACAAGGTGCATCATGTCTTGAAAGTTAGCTAAAAATAATGTAACAAGAATGGCAAGAGTTGCCTGATCAGTCTATTTAAACACATCTAACAGTTATATGATACTGCTTTAAGAAGATTAACAAAAAGAAAAGATCTAGCCGACCCTGCCCTCTTCATTCTGGTTAGGATCAAAATAATATTCCTGAGTCCTATTCATTCATTTAATAACATGCAAGTTAAATCTGAACCAACCAGCTCAAACATAGATATTGGACATTCCCAAATACTATGGTTTAAGGATTTCTGAATCCAAGTGTAAACCCAGGGATGGTAAGTTACTCTGTTTAAATCTCTATCAGTGAAATTGCACAGGAGGAAAAATTGAACAAACCCAAGATTCAAGTGTTTGATTCTAATCCAACCAAAAGTCAGGATATCCAATCCATTCTTATAATATCTAAGAGTTAACAAGCCTACTCATACGTTAGTTATAATCATAAGAATCATACCTGGAATTTGTGATTAAAACGAGACTAGAAGACTCAGTGCCACAGCAATCGGTTTCCAACAGGGTTTATTCCTGATTCAAGCAATTAAACAAATGCGTGGTGACCAGGGATAAACCAAACAATCATGGCATTAGGATTACTCAAAGAATCCATTGAAGATCGTCGAAGAACTCACCGATCTTAAATGAGTACTCTGACTTCACCCAAGCCTAAACGATCCATTCTTCAGTACTTAAGAATTCAATCAACAGATGAACAATCGTTCAGAGTTCAATCAATAGATGAATAATCATTCAGAGTTCAATCAATAGATGAATAATCATTCAAAATCAAGCATATATAAACAGAGTAGTAAGCTTCAGATCTAGACGAAATGATTTATGGATTGATTATAGAACATGAAAGAATCTGAATGGAATGAGCCATTCAACCAATGTAACAATTTAGTTTCGAAATCAAAGAAGAACAGTGAAGAATCAAGGAAAGTATCATTACCAGCTTCAAAGATCAAGGCAGTGTCTCTCTAGCTCCTAGCCATTCCTCTGGTTGAATAAAAATTTAGGGAAGGACTCCACAGAACAATGATAGAATGAGGAAGGAAGAGTGAGCAATTGCTCCATATATAGACCACTAGTAGCGTGAGGCTCAGGCTACCACCTGGCAGAAAATCCCCACCCTGTCCCTCTCTGACAATTCTGTTAGAGAGGAGAGAGAAATCGGACGGAAAATTCAAATTTCCACGAGGCGCAGGCTTGGTGAAGGCTTGGTGAACGAGCTATTTTCTTCAGTGATGAAGTTTTGAAATAAAACCTTAACCAAGCATTTGGCCGAGAAGCAAGAAAGGCCCTGGCTAAAAAGCCCAACCAAGAAAGAAATTTAATAAGGATGGGTTTAAGTCCAAGGGCTGAACAAGGCTTAAATAAATCTATCTCTTAAATAATTGAAATTCCCAAACCAACTTATTTATTTACACACTATTTTAATATAAAAAAAAATTTCAGGGAGGTGGAGTTACAAATCTCCCCCCTTGAAAAATTTCGACCTCGAAATTCAAAAGACCAACACAACTCCCAAAAATCCAACTCCAGTTTTTTTTTTTATATATGAAAATCAAAATGCAAAATACAATCACGAGAACAATCTAGGGTAGCGCTCCCGCATCTCGTCCTCGCGCTCCCATGTGGACTCTCCCGGAGAGTGATGTCTCCACATCGACGCGAACGAGAGGAATGGTCTGGTTCCGCAGACGCTTCTCTCTCCGGTCGAGGATCTCTACTGGCAGCTCCTCGTAAGTCAATCTCGGGCCCACCTCCAGCTCAGAATAGTCTACCACATGGCTCGGGTCTGGAATGTATCGTCGAAGCTGGGATATGTGGAAAACATCATGCACTCCATCCAATCTAGCTGGAAGCGCTAGTCGGTACGCCACCTCGCCAATCCGTGCCGTCACGTCGAATGGTCCGATGAATCTCGGACTGAGCTTCCCGCCTCTGCCGAACCGAATGACGCCTCTGGTCGGTGAGATCTTCAGGAACACTCTGTCTCCAACCTCGAACTCAAGTGGCCGTCTGCTGCTGTCCGCCCAATGCTTCTGCCGATCCTGTGCAACTCTAATACGCTCCCGGATCAGTCTGACTTTCTCTGCTGAGTCCACCACCATCTCTGGCCCAAGTAAAGCTCTCTCGCCAACGTCGTCCCAGGATAACGGCGTGCGACATCTCCGCCCGTACAGCGCCTCGAATGGAGTCATCTCGATGCTAGCCTGATAACTGTTGTTATAGGCAAACTCCACGAGGTGTAAATGGTCCTCCCACGAACCGCCGAAGTCGAATGCGCAAACCCGCAGCATGTCCTCCAAGGTCTGAATGGTCCTCTCGGACTGTCCGTCCGTCTGTGGATGATAGGCCGTGCTGAACTTCAACTGTGATCCCAAGCTCTGCTGTAAACTCCTCCAGAAGTGTGATGTGAAGCGGCTGTCTCGATCTGAAACAATGCTAACTGGCACCCCGTGAATCCGCACGATCTGACGCATGTAGAGGTCTGCAAGCTTCTCGGTCGACAGCCCAACCTTGAACGGAATGAAATGAGCGGACTTTGTCAATCTGTCCACGATCACCCAAATAGCGTCCTTGCCACTGGGAGTACGCGGCAATCCAGAGACAAAGTCCATGGTAATGTGCTCCCACTTCCATTCCGGAATAGGTAAAGGCTGGAGTAGTCCCGCTGGTCTCTGCCGCCCCCTCCCCGACCTCGCCACCCCCCCTCCCCGACCTCGCCGCCCCCCTCCCCGACTGTTGCTGCTGCTGTTGTTGCTGCTGTGGGTGGGGGGGTGGCGGTCGGGGAGGGGGGGGGAGGCGAGGTCGGGGAGGGGGCGGCAGCGGCGGTGGTGGGGGGTAGGGGGGTCGACGACGGTCAAGGAGAGGGGGGGGGGCGAGGTCGGGTAGGGGGGGGGTGTTGGTGATGGTGGTGGTGGTGATGGGGAGGGGAGCGGAGAGGGGGGCTGCGGCGGTCGGGAGAGAGGGCGGTGACGGTCGGGGAGGGGCCGGTGGCGGCAGAGGGTGGAGGATCAGCTTGGGAAGGGGGAGGGCTTAAAAAAAGGGGGTATTTTGGTCCAAAAAAAATAGTCAAATCCTTTGACCGTCAGTTACTGACGAAAACTGTCAAAAGTGGATGGTGCCTTGAATTATGGTAAATTAAGTGGAGTGCACTTTAAATTATGGTAAATTAAGTGAGGTGCGACTTCTGGTGGCGAATCCGAAATAGTAGAAGAGCAGTGGACTACTGACATGTGGCAGGACGGTTGCGCCGAGGGTCTCACAGACCGCTGCAGAATATTATTTCAGATTTTCTTTAATAAATCTTTGTTGTCCAAGGATCAGATGCGCTGGTGCATCTAATCTCATCGGATCATAATGGCCTTTTTACTAAAGTCGGTCGCAAGAAGTCCCATAATATGTACACTACGGATATTGTATTCAACTTAAGAGGGTATTACATAAAATTTTAGAAAGGAAAATGTTAAGAGTAACTAATAATGTAGATTGAGATAATTGAACTCGAGAAGTACCAACTAAAATAACATCAAATTTACCAACCAGACAATTATTTAGTTATTGAATCTTTAAGGAAAATTTAAGTGGATTAATGAAAAACAAACTATACATTAATAAATGAATGTAGTTGGTTGTCATATGTGCAATTTGGCATGTTAAATACAAGAGACCAACCAGTTCTGCTTGAAGACACTTTATAGAAACCACGGGAGATGTCTGATTTTACAGAAAAGAAAAAGAACAAAAAAAAAAAATTGAAGGGGTTTACATCCATTACATCCACACCTATATCAATTTGTTGAACACTTAATTTTTACTAGACTAGATCTGAAGATGACTGTTTTATAAACATAAAATTACAACAAAACATAATATGAAAGCCACAAACTCCAAAAAGCCATTCTTATTTTTTACATGTTGAATATTCCGCTATCAAGAAAGATCTTCATTCCTTCAAAAAAAAAAGAAAGATCTTCATAAATATGAAGATACCCTTCAAACTTCCACAACAGATGATGCCCATCGCCTATTGCCAAGAGTGAGCCTCTCACTGATAACCATAATCAGATGTCTGGTGCCCAAAGTTCTTGGTAGCAATAATCTTCTAGCTTTGGAGTATGCGAGAACTTCTCCAGTCAAATATTTGTGCAGGGAGGACCAACTAATTTCTCAAATCTCCTAGCAATATCTGGGTGATTGTTGCACTGATACACATTCAGCAAGGACTTTATTGCCTTTTCTACAATTGCTTTCTTTGGTGCAACGGATATTAACTCGTCTTCATTCATGGTCTGCCAAGTATTGCTTGATGAGGGTTGATCATTGTATTCCAGTGAAGTCGAGCGCAAGGACTTGAACCATTCCTCCAGGAAAGGTGATTTCTATGGGAAATTAAATATGTTGCAGAAATGGGAAAATCATTAGAAATATTGTGAGCAAGCTATAAATCAAAAGAAATATATATATATATATATATATATATATATATATATATATATATATATATTTGGAAAAAGGTAAATTTTATTCCAAACGAAAAGCCATAATCATACAACATACAAATTGAGTGGGACTCCCACTCAACACTCATCCATTCTCCATAGCATTCACATCAAACTCAATATTATGGAGAATGCCAACCGGAGGTGTGACTAGTCCCTCAAAGATCCGGCGGTTTCGCTCCCGCCAAACATGTCAAACCGAAGCCGCCAGACGAACTCTGGCTGTGCGGAACCAGTCCTGACCTCGACCCCTACTATCTCGAATCACCTGGATGATGTACCCAATGCATTTACCAGAGGCGTACACTCCCAATACCCGACTCTGCTCCGACCATATCTGCCATGCCAGAGTGCACTCGAAAAATATATGTTTAATAGACTCAGGCTCCAAGCAGCAAAGCACACATATGGGATCCGGCACTGGCACTCCAAAAGAACTCAGTCTATCCCTCGTCAAGAGGCGACCCAGAAGAAGCTTGTAAACACACAACTGCATCTTCCTGGCCAGACCCGTACACCAGACGAACTCGTAATCAGAACTCAGAGGAAAAGTGTGCCGGATAAGGTTGTAGCAACTACGGAACTGGAACTGCCCCGAGCCCGAAGAAGCTCCAGTCGGCTCCCAAAGCCACCGATCCGCAGGCAAAGCCAGATCAATGACAGTAGCCTTAATGAACCCTCTCAGCTCCTCTGTGTACCGATACGATTCCGGCCTCCACTCTCCATCTCGTAAGATCCGACTACACCTCAGACCTCGCCTGTCCTCTGTGTGAGTCGGGGGTCCCCTGATGTCTAGCAACGAACTCCGATCAATCCAAGGGTCCCGCCAGAGGTCCGTACCCGACCCATCCTTCATGACCCTCCGGATAGCAGACTTGAGCACACCCCTGTGTCTCAGGACAGTCTTGAACGTGACATAATGGTTGTTATCAGGAGAACACGTCCAAAAATTGCCCTGCTTCACATATCTGCTGTGCATCCAGTCTGTCCAGAGAGACCCCCCGCTAATGAATCTCCAGGCCAGCTTGAGCGCAGAGGCCTCCCTGATCTCCAGTAACGGCCTGAGCCCCACACCTCCCTCCTTCCTGGGACGGCAGAGCTGCTCCCACGAGATCGCATGCATACCCCCCCTCCAAAGAAAATCAGCACATAGACGCTCCACTCGCCGAATAGTGGCCACCGGGAGGAGGATGGACTGTAGCCAAAAATGGACCACAGCCGAGATCACAGATCTGATCAGCTCTATGCGTCCGCCAAAAGACAGACCGGCAGCTTGCCAGCCTTCTACTCTCCGCTGGACATACTCCACCAGGCCCTGGCAGTCCTGATCCCGCGCATAATTGACTGTGAGGGGCACTCCTAAATACCGCACCGGAAGATCACTCCTCGCTATACCCAGGACATCAGCCCGCTCCTCCTTCTGGGAACACCGGGAACTGAAATAGACCCGAATCTTATCCCTGTTCAGCTGGAGACCCGAGAAGGACTTCAAATCTTCCATAATACCCGCAAGCGTCTGCAACCCCATCGTCGTAGGCTGGATGAAGACCAGTAGATCATCAGCATATATAAGGTGGGTAACTGAAGGGACCATCCTCCGAAACAGAGGCACCAGCCGTCCACGATGCACTGCCAGGTCCATCAAACAAGTAAAGTATTCCATCACAAGCGTGAACAGGTTTGGGGACAATGGGTCACCTTGTCTAAGCCCACGGTTGCTCTGGAAGTACCCATAAGGAACGCCCTGGATGAGAACTGAGAAAGTAGGGGACGTGATGCACTCCCTGATCAACGCAACCCAGTGATCCGCGAATCCCATGGCAGACATCAGATGGCAGAGGAAGTCCCGATTGACCATGTCATACGCCTTCCTCAGGTCCAGTTTAACAAAAGTTTTCTCCCCACCAGGTCTGCTGAATCCCCTCACCATCTCATGCGCCAGGAGGCTATGCTCTGCAATCGACCTCCCCTTGATGAACGCAGCCTGGTTTGGAGAGACTAAGTCCTGCATGATTCCCTCCATCCGACGGCACATAAGGTGTGTAATTATCTTATAAAGATAATTACAACATGCAATAGGTCTGAAATCTGCCAATGCAGTCGCGCCCTCCTTCTTAGGCACCAAGGTCAGGAAAGTGTGATTCAGCTCCTTCAAAAGCTTCCCCTTAGTGAAGAACTCCTGGACCACCTCCACGACCTGAAGCTTCAGAATATCCCAATGGCGCTTGAAGAAACCACTGTTGAAGCCATCTGGACCGGGGGCCTTGTTGGGGTCCGCCACCTTGACAATAGATTCCCACCTCCTCCAATGTGACAGGGGCAAGTAGGATGTTATTCCCAAATGGAGTCACCAACCGCTTCGTAACAACCTCTGGGAACACGGACAGGTAGTCAGTCTGAAAATATAAATCAGAATAGTACCTGACAGCCTCGCCCTGAATCTCAGCCGGCGTCCCCACCAGAGTGCCATCCGCATCAAGAAGCTGGGATATGTGATTCCGATTCTGTCTAGTCCGGATAACGTCATAAAAGAACTTGGAGCACCGGTCTCCATCCTTCAGCCAGGAACATTTGGCTCACTGGGCCGAGCTAATTTCCTTCTGCAGCCTCAGAATGTTGACTTCTCCAATCAGCTCCTTCTCTCTAGCCGCCAGATCCCCATTGAGCATGTCAGCTTGCAAATCCTGCTGCAGAGATCTCAACTCAGCCTCCTTGTCTTCTAGAGTGGACTTGGGCAACCCCTGCACCCAACTCCTGAGAGCTCTCTTCGTGGCCTTGAGGCGGCGAACCAATCGGAATTGAGCCGTCCCCTCCTGACCGCTGGACAGCCCCTCTGCGACAGCCTCTAGGTAGCCCTCCGAGAGATACCAACTGTTGTTATACCTGAATGGACGGGACTTCCCAAGAGATCGAGCAGAGAAGCCAACCCTGATGGGGGAGTGATCGCTCGTCCCAGCTGCCAGACCCTCAGCCGAAGAGTTGGGGAAGTGACGGAACCACTCCCCGTTGCCCAGAGCTCGATCAAGCTGACAAGCAACCCGGTTGTGAGTAGCTTTGTTGTGCCAAGTCCAGATGAAGCCTGAACGAGACAGCTCCCGTAGCCCCGCAAGTAGGAGGCATCTCTGAAAATCATAAAGGATAGAATCTGGAACCGGACGACCACCCAGCTTCTCCCCATGATGCATAAGAGCGTTGAAGTCCCCGATCAAGAGCAGAGGGAGTCGCGACGACTCAGCAGCATCGGAAACACGAGAGATGTCGCCCCAAAGAGACTCCCTTCTCCTTCTGTCATTGTGGCCGTAGACCGCCCCAGTAAGAACCGGAAGCCACCCTTGTTAACGAAGGAGATGGCAATCAACTGCTCCGTCATCAAGATCAAGTCACCATCCCAACTCTTCGAGTTCCAGCGAACCCAAATCCTGGCCATGTCACAAAGGGCCAGGTTGTGCAGCTGGGCCCAATGAGAAGGGGTCCGCCGAGTAAGGATCTTCTCCCCTTTGATCTTGGATTCTAAAATAACAGAAATGTCACACTTCTCTCTGTAGAGCACCCCACATATCTCTCTCCACCTCCCTAGCGAACACGCCCCCCTCACATTCCAGGCGATAATGGCCATTAATTAATGAGAGGTGTGGCCCCCTGAGAAACTCCCGGACTAGCACCTGGGGAAGGTGCCGAATCCGTCGCTAAAGGATCCTCATCCATACCAGTCGGAGCCGTCTGTTGGGGGACGACCTGAGATAACACCAACACCCAGGCAGCATTGTCAACACACACTGCCTCCTCTCTGTCTGTGGTACGACCCTCCATTATGGAGGGGCCATCTCGCAGCACTCCGACCGCACGTCTCTTCCTACAGTAAACCTGCCCTCCAGCCGAACCGTCCTCCCCTCGTGCCTCAGTCTCCGTCGCAGCCATGCTTCTGGTAACTATACTACTCGGCCCCTGGCCAGTAGATACAACCCCACCCGTTGTAGCAAGTTGGGTAGATAATCACTCCCCTGATTAGTAACCTCCTCCTCCACGACCACCACTCCGCTATCATCTCTGAAATCCATATCACATGGGGCTTCGGAGACCTCTCGAGGAATACAAGGCTCCACCGGAGTGCCAGCCTCTAGGCAGGCACTGGCCAGATGCCCGAAACAGGAACATCGAGAACAGGTAGGCGGAACCCATTCATACTCCACCTTCTGGGTAAGCACCTCCCCAGAAGGGAGCTCATACTCCACCATCTTCGGGAGCTCCCCCTGCCCGAATCTCCACAAAAATTCTAGCGTACATCAACCGCGTCCGAAAGGTAGTAGCCTCATCCGTCTTGATCGGGGTGCCCACCAGACTTGCAAGTCGCATCAACAGGGGAATGCTCCAAAACCCAACCGGGAACTCGGAAAATCGGATCCATACTGGGATGGCATTCAGAACTTCCCTCTCGCATCGCAGCTCTGGAGTCCACTCCTTGAGAATGATCAGTCGGCCGTCGAACGTCCAGGGGCCGCCTTGGAGGATCCTAGCGACATCCTCCGCCAGCCCGAACTTCACATAATAGAAGCCGTTCTCACGAGCATAGAACTCCATACTCCGCTTCGGTTTCCAGACTCGCGCTGCATAGCCCCGGATCTGCCCGTAGAAAGGCTTGTTGTCCAAGACATACAGGACGAGGGTATTCTCCCAGTAAGCTGTCACCTGCTGGATCTCCTCCGCAGGAAACACAGCCCGGTAAACCATCCCAACCTTGAGCGGCGGGACGTACTCCATCGATGTGGGGGATTTCGGCCCCACCGGTTTGCAGATCTCGGCCCAGGACCGTCCAGCAGGCCGTGGGGACGTCCCAATAGGCCTCTGGGCACTCACCGGGCGGGAAGTCCCAGGTCCCTGAACATCCAGATCCACTACCTTACTCTTCCCCTTAGCCGCCGCGGTCGCCTTTGGCCGCCAACCCATCGATCGCCCAGCAGACACCCCCGGACCCCGGCTAGGCCGAGACCCTGTTCCGTTCAGGCGATTTTCGGGATGGCGATCCCGAATCTGACCCTGTCCGCCACCCGTCTTCCCCCCGGTCTTCGACACACGACGGCGCGTAACCGTCGTCCATCCTCCTCCCTCCGACTGACTCCCCAGAGATCCGGACCCCGCTCCGAATTCAAATTTTGGATCCAATGCACTCGACCCCTTCCCCGTAGAGCCCGACCCCCCCTCCCCTTCCGCCTCGGGGGGTCGTCAACACCACCGGGGGGTCCACCCGACCCCCCCTGTGCTCCCGCCCCCCCTCCGGCCGCCGGGGGGGGGGGGGGGGGGGGTACTGCTGCGCGCGCGCGCGTGAGGGGGTCCGCCCGACCCCCCCGTTCTGGCTCCCGCCCCCCCCCCCCCAGCGCCGGGAGGGGGGCCGCTCTGCTTGTCCGAGGCTCGGCTACCGCCGGCCAGGGGGTCCGGCGGTCGTGGGGGCGGCCCGTGGCCAAACCCTAGAAGCCCGCCTCCATCGCCAGCAGCCATGTATTATATATATTATATATATATATATATATATATATGGGAGCGGATCGGGAGCCCCGCCCGCGGAGCCCCGCCGAAGCCCCCGCGCTCCTTAGCCGTTGGATCGCGCGGGCGGGCGCGGGCCCCACGCGGGCCCCGCGCGATCCGATGGTGCAGGGGGGGCGGGGCTTCGGCGGGGCTCCGCGGGCGGGGCCTTTGATCCGCTCCCTATATATATATATATATATATATATATATAAACGATGGAAAGCTCGAACGATCTCGCGAACCTGGAGGGGGCGGCTAGGGTTCCTCCCCCGCGGCCACCAGATCCCCTCGCCGGCGGGGGAAGGAAGACCGGGAAGAAGGGGGGGGTCGGGCAGCCCCCCCCAGGTCGGCGGCGGCGCCCCCAAAGGCGGAGAGGGGGCGGGGGGGGGGGGGAATCGTTGGTGGGGGGGTCGGGCGGACCGCCCAGAGTTGGTATCTCTCGGAGGGCTATCTGGAGGCTATCTCAGAGGGCCTTACTAGCTGTCAGGAGGGGACGGCCCAGTTTCGCTTGGTGCGTCGACTCAAGGCTACGAAGAAGGCTCTACGGAATTGGGTGAAGGGGTTGCCCAAGTTTACCTTAGAAGAGAAGGAGGTGGAGCTGCAGGCTATCCAGCAGGACATGCAATCTGACATGCTTAACGGTGACCTGGCGGCGAAAGAGAAGGAGCTGATCGGAGAAGTCAACATCTTGCGCCTGCAGAAGAAGATTAGCACGACTCAGCGTGCCAAATGTTCCTGGCTCAAGGACGGCGACCGTTGTTCCAAGTTCTTCTATGATGTCATCCGGACCAGACAACATAGGAATCGCATCTTCCAGCTTCTTGATGTGGATGGCAACCTAGTGGGGGAGCCGGCTGAAATCCAGGACGAGGCTGTCAGGTACTACTCTGATTTATATTTCCAGACTGACTACATGTCTGTGTTCCCAGAGGTTGTTACGAAAAGATTGGTGACTCCGTATGAAAATAGCATTCTTCTTGCCCCTGTTACTTTGGAGGAGGTGGAATCAATTGTCAAGTTGGCGGATCCCAACAAGGCTCCCGGACCGGATGGTTTTAGCAGTAGGTTCTACAAACGCCACTGGGACATTCTGAAGTATCAGGTCTTGGAGGTGGTGCAGGAATTCTTCACCAAAGGAAAACTACTGAAAGAGCTGAACCACACTTTCCTGACCTTGGTGCCAAAGAAGGAGGGAGCGACATCATTGACGAATTTCAGACCTATTGCGTGTTGTAATTATCTTTATAAGATAATTACACACCTTATGTGCCGGCGGATGGAGGGGAACATGCAGGACCTGGTATCTCCGAATTAGACTGCGTTCATCAAAGGGAGGTCGATCGCTGAGCACAGCCTCCTGACTCATGAGATGGTGAG
Source organism: Iris pallida (assembly GCA_029216955.1). Taxonomy (NCBI): domain Eukaryota; kingdom Viridiplantae; phylum Streptophyta; class Magnoliopsida; order Asparagales; family Iridaceae; genus Iris; species Iris pallida. Next base: position 14,505,118 of record JANAVB010033011.1, on the reverse strand, counting down.
AGGCTTTAGCAAACCCGGAGGGGAGAAAGCATGTGTAAAACTGGACCTGAGGAAGGCGTATGACATGGTCAATAGGGGCTTCCTCTGTCATCTGATGACCGCCATGGGTTTCGAGGACCACTGGGTTGCATTGATCCGGGAGTGCATCACGTCCCCCACTTTCTCTGTCCTCATCCAGGGCATCCTTTATGGGTATTTCTAGAGCAACCGTGGGCTTAGGCAAGGTGACCCTCTGTCCCCTTACCTGTTCACGCTTGTCATGGAATACTTCATATGTTTGATGGACCTGGCAGTGCACCGTGGAAGGTTGGTCCCATTGTTCAGGAAGGTGGATCCCCCAGTTACCTACCTTATCTATGCAGATGATCTCTTGGTGTTCATCCAGCCATCGACGGAGGGTATGCAGATAATTGCGGAGATTATGGGAGAGTTGAATTCCCTCTCGGGCCTAAAGATGAACAGAGAAAAAAAACAGGGTGTACTTCAGCTCCCTATGTCCCCAGAAGGAGGAGCGGGCCGATGTGCTGGGAATTGAGAGGAGTGATCTTCTGGTAAGATATTTAGGAGTGCCTCTCACAGTCAACTATGTACGGGATCAAGACTGCCATAGTCTGGTGGAGTACGTCCAGAGGAGAGTGAAAGGTTGGCAAGCCACCGGATTGTCCTTTGGAAGACGCATCGAGCTGGTCAGATCGGTGATTTCGGCTGTGGCTTGTTTCTGGCTGCAATCCATCCTCCTCCCTGTTGCCACTGTTAGGAAAGTGGAGCGGATTTGCGCAGACTTCATTTGGAGGGGGGGTATGCATGCGATCTCCTGGGAGCAGCTCTGTAGACCCAGGAAGGAGGGAGGAGTGGGGCTTAGGCCGTTGCTGGAGATCAGGGAGGACTCTGCGCTAAAGCTGGCATGGAGATTCATCAACGGGGGGTCCCTCTGGGCTGACTGGATGATGTTTGTGAAGCAGGGCAACTTCTGTACCTGTGCTACTGACAACAATCACTCAGTCACTTTTAAGAATATTTTGAGACAACGGGGTTCTAAAATCTGCTATCCGGAGGGTCATGAAGGATGGGTCTGGAACGGACCTCTGGCGGGATCCTTGGATAGATCGGCTTTCGCTATTGGACATCAGGGGAGCCCCGACACAACAGGAGGACAGGCGCGGGCTGACGTGTAGTCGTATCTTACGCGATGGGGAGCGGAGGCCGAAGTCTTATCGGTTTACCGAGGAGCTGGGCGGGATCATCAGTACTATTGCCATTGATCCTGACTTGCCTGCTGATCGGTGGATTTGGGAGCCGATAGAAGCAACTCCGGGAACTGGAGAATTCCAATTCCGGAGCTGCTACAACCTCATCCGACGCACCTTTCCTCAGAGGTCTGACTACGAGTTCGTATGGTGCAAGGGTCTAGCCAGGAAGATGCAGCTTTGTGTCTACAAGCTTCTACTGGACCGTCTTTTGACCAGGGATCATCTGAGTTCGTTTGGAGTGCCGGTCCCAGATCCCAAATGTGTGCTATGCAGTGTGGAGAATGAATCTATAGGGCACATTTTCTTCGAGTGTGCCCTGGCTTGGCAGATCTGGTCTGAGCAGAGTAGAGCGTTGGGTGGATGTGACTCCGGGAAGGAAATTGGGGCATCATCACTGTGCTCCGGGATAGCAGAGGTAGAGAGCAGGACTGGTTCCGGACCGTCAGAGTTCGACTGGCGGCCTCAGTTTGGCATATATGGCAGGAACGAAACCGTCGTATATTTGAGGGGCTAATCACCCCTCCGGTAGGTATCCTCCATAACATAGAGTTTGATGTTAATGCTATGGAGAACTGAATAGTGGGAGTCCCACTTTGATTGTATGTTGTAAGATTATTGCATTGCTTTTGGAATAAAATTTATCCTTTTTCAAAAAAAAAAATATATATGGAAAAAGCGTAAATTTTATTCCAAAAGCAATGCAGTAATCTTACAACATACAATCAAAGTGGGACTCCCACTCTTTAGTTCCCCATAGCATTAACATCAAACTCTATTTTATGGAGGATGCCTACCGGAGGGGTGACTAGCCCCTCAAATATCCGACGGTTTCGTTCCCGCCATATATTCCAAACTGAGGCCGCCAGTCGCACTCTGGCGGTCCGGAACCAGTCCTGCCCTCTACCTCTGCTATCCCGGAGCACAGTGATGATGTCCCAAATTCCCTTCCCGGAGTCGCATCCTCCCAACTCTCTACACTGCTCAGACCAGATCTGCCATGCCATGGCACACTCGAAGAAAATATGCCATATAGATTCATTCTCTACGCTGCAGAGCACACATTTGGGATCTGGGACTGGTACTCCAAACGAACTCAGACGATCCCTAGTCAAGAGACGGCCCAGTAGAAGCTTGTAGACACAGAGCTGCATCTTCCTGGCTATACCCTTGCACCATACGAACTCGTAGTCAGAACTCTGAGGTAAGGTGCGCCGGATGAGGTTGTAGCAGCTCCGGAATTGGAACTCTCTAGTACTCGGAGTAGCTCATGTCGGCTCCCAAATCCACCGATCAGCAGGCAAGTCCGGATCAATGGCAATAGTACTGATGATCCCGCTAAGCTCCTCAGTAAACCGATACGACTCCGGCCTCCACTCCCCGTCGCGTATGATACGACTACACGTCAGCCCACGCCTGTCCTCTTGATGTGTCGGGGCTCCCCTGATGTCCAATAGCGAAAGCCGATCTATCCAAGGATCCCGCCAGAGGTCCGTTCCAGACCCATCCTTTATGACCTTCCGGATTGCAGATTTGACAACCCCCCTGTGTCTCAAGACATTTTTAAAAGTGACTGAGTGATTGTTGTCAACAGCACAGGTCCAAAAGTTGTCCTGCTTCACATATCTGCTGTGCATCCAGTCAGCCCAGAGAGACCCCCCGTTGATGAATCTCCATGCCAGCTTTAGCGCAGAGGCCTCCCTGATCTCTAGCAATGGCCTAAGTCCCACTCCTCCCTCCTTCCTGGGTCTACAGAGCTGCTCCCAGGAGATTACATGCATACCCCCCCCCTCCAAATGAAGTCTGCACAAATCCGCTCAACTTTCCTAATAGTGGCAACAGGGAGGAGGATGGATTGCAGCCAGAAATGAGCCACATCCGAAATCACCGATCTGACCAGCTCGATACGTCCTCCAAAGGACAATCCGGCGGCTTGCCAACCTTCCACTCTCCTCTGGACGTACTCCACCAGACTATGGCAGTCCTGATCCCGAACATAGTTGACTGTGAGAGGCACTCCTAAATATCTCACCGGAAGGTCACTTCTCTCAATTCCCAGCACATCGGCCCGCTCCTCCTTCTGGGGACATAGGGAGCTGAAGTACACCCTGTTCTATTCTCTGTTCATCTGAAGGCTCGAGAGGGAATTCAACTCTCCCATAATCTCGGCAATCGTCTGCAAACCCTCCGTCGATGGCTGGATGAACACCAAGAGATTATCTGCATAGATAAGGTTGGTGACTGGGGGATCTACCCTCATGAACAATGGGACCAGCCTCCCACGGTGCACTGCCAGGTCTATCAAACATGTGAAGTATTCCATGACAAGCGTGAACAGGTAAGGGGACAGAGGGTTACCTTGCCTAAGCCCACGGTTGCTCTGGAAGTACCCATAAGGGATGCCCTGGATGAGGACAGAGAAAGTGGAGACGTGATGCACTCCCGGATCAATGCAACCCAGTGGTCCGCGAAACCCATGGCGGACATCAGATGACAGAGGAAGTCCCTATTGACCATGTCATACGCCTTCCTCAAATCCAGTTTCACACATGCTCTCCCCTCCGAGTTTGCTAAAGCCCCTCACCATCTCATGAGCCAGGAGGCTGTGCTCAGCGATCGACCTCCCCTTGATGAACGCAGCCTGATTCGGAGATACCAAGTCCTGCATGATCCCCTCCATCCGCCGGCACATAAGGTGCGTAATTATCTTATAAAGATAATAACAGCATGCAATAGGTCTGAAATCCGCCAATGCTGTCGCTCCCTCCTTTGGCACAAAGGCTAGGAAAGTGTGGTTCAGCTCTTTCAGTAGCTTCCCTTTGGTGAAGAATTCCTGCACCACCTCCAAGACCTGATACTTCAGAATGTCCCAGTGGCGTTTGTAGAACCTACTGCTAAAGCCATCCGGTCCGGAAGCCTTGTTGGAATCCGCCAACTTGACAATTGATTCCACCTCCTCCAAAGTAACATGGACAAGAAGAATGCTATTCCCATACGGAGTCACCAACCTCTTCATAACAACCTCTGGGAACACAGACAGATAGTCAGTCTGGAAATATAACTCAGAGTAGTACCTGACAGCCTCGCCCTGGATCTCAGCCGGCTCCCCCACAAGGTTGTCATCCACATCAAGAGCTGGGAGATGTGATTCCTATGCTGTCTGGTCCGGATGACATCATAGAAGAACTTGGAACATCGGTCGCCGTCCTTGAGCCAGAAACATTTGGCACGCTGAGCCGAGCTAATCTCCTTCTGCAGCCGCAAGATGTTGACTTCTCCGATCAGCTCCTTCTCTCTCGCCACCAGGTCACCATTAAGCATGTCAGATTGCATGTCCTGCTGGATAGCCCGCAGCTCCACCTCCTTATCTTCTAAGGTAGACTTGGGCAACCCCTTCACCCAACTCCGTAGAGCCTTCTTCGTAGCCTTGAGTCGACGCACCAAGCGAAACTGGGCCCGTCCCCTCCTGACAGCTAGTAAGTCCCTCTGAGACAGCCTCTAGATAGCCCTCCGAGAGATACCAACAGTTGTTGTACCTGAAAGGGCGGGACTTCCCAGGAGACCGAGTAGTGAAGCCTACCCTGATGGGGGAATGATCGCTCGTCCCAGCGGCCAGGCCCTCAGCCGAAGAATTGGGAAAATGCCGGAACCATTCCCCATTGCCCAGGGCTCTATCAAGCTGGCATGCAACCCTGTTCCGGATCGCTTTGTTATGCCAAGTCCAAATGAAGCCTGAGCGCGACAATCCCGGGAGGCCCGTCTGGAGGAGACATCTCTGGAAATCATATAGGATAAGAGTCTGGAACTGGGCGGCCGCCCACCTTCTCCCCTCGATGTAGAAGAGCATTGAAGTCCTCGATTAGCAGAAGCGGAAGCGACGACGAATCAACAGCGACGGCAACCCTGGAGATGTCGCTCCACAGGGACTCCCGTCTCCTGTCGTTTTAGCCGTAAACCGCCCCCAGCAAGAACCGAAAACCACCCTTGTTCGAGAAGGAGATGGCAATCAACTGCTCCGTCATCAAGATCAAGTTCCCTTCCCAGGTCTTCGAGTTCCATCTGACCCAAATCCTGGCCATGTCACAGAGAGCCAGGTTGTGTAGTTGGGCCCAATGAGGTGGGGTCCGCCGAGCAAGGGTCCGCCGAGCAAGGATCTTTTCACCTTTGATCTTCGATTCTAATAGTACAGAGATGTCGCACTTCTCTCTGTGAATAACCCCACAAATCTCTCTCTACCTCCCTAGCGAACACGTCCCCCTCACATTCCAGGCGATGATAGCCATTAATTAATGAGAGGATGAGTCCCTGGAAAACACCCGGATTGGCACCTGGGGAATGTACCGCATCCGACGCTAATAGATCCTCCTCCATCCCAGTCGGGATGGCCTGCTGGGGAACGACCTGAGAGAGCACTATCGCCCAGGCGGAGTTGTCAACACACACCGCCTCCTCCCTTGTAGAGGGATGCCCCCCTCCCTGGAGGGACCGTCACTCAGCGGACCAACAGCACGTCGCTTCCTACAGTAGACATGCCGCTCAGCCGATCCGCCACCCTCTCGCACCTCTCTCCCCGACGCCACCATGCCTCTGGTAATCATACCCTTCCGCCCCGGGTCGGATATCAAAGCCCCACGCGTGGGAGCTATCTGGGTAGAAACAATGAGGCTCATTCCGCTATCACTCACTGAAGGAGTAGTCCCTCCCGCCAAGACCTCCTCTCCATTGTCATCTCTGGAATCCATGTCACGGGGCGAATCTGGAACCTCACGAAAGGGAATATGAGGCTCCACCAGGGGGCCTACAGCCTACCGACGAACAAGCACTGACCAGATGTCTGAAACAAGAACATCGTGAACAAGTAGGTGGAATCCATTCGTATTCCACCTTCTGGGTTAGCACCTCTCCAGAAGGAATTTCATATTCCACCACCTTCGGTAACTCCCCCCCAGCCCGAATCTCCACAAAAATCCTGGCATACATCAACCTCGAACGGAAGGCAGTAGCTTCATCCGCCTTGATCGGGGTGCCTACCAAGCTCCCCAGACGCATCAGCAATAGGATACTCCAGAACCGGACAGGGAACTCAGGGAAGCGAATCCATACAGGGATGACATTCAGGACATCCCTCTCACATCTAAGTTCTGGAGTCCATTCCTTCAGAATGATGAGCCTGCCGTCGAACGTCCAGGGGCCGCCTTGCAGGATCCTTGCGACATCCTCCGCAAGTCCAAACTTCACATAGTAGAAGCCGTTCTCGCGAGCAAAGAACTCCATACTGCCCTTAGGCTGCCAGACTCGTGCTGCATAACCCTGAATCTGTCCGTAGAAAGGCTTGTTGCCTAGGACGTACAGAACCAGAGTATTCTCCCAGTAGGCAGTCACCTTCTCTATCTCCTCCGCAGGGAACGAGGCCCGGAAACCCTTCCTTGCCTTAATCGACGGCACGTACTCCATCGATGTGGGACTTTTCGGTCCCACAGGTTTGCAAATATCTACCCAGGACCTTCCAGTCGACCGTGTAGTCGCCCCATGTGACCTGGTGACAACCTCGGGGGGGGGGGGGGGGGGGGGGAGACCCAGACCCCTGACCGCCGAGATCCACCACCTTGCTCTTCCCCTAATCCGCCGCGGTCGCCTTGGGCCGCCAGCCCACCGATCTCCCAGCAGACGCCACAGGGCCACGGACCGATGGCCGCGCCCCTGACCCGCCCTATCGTCTGTCAGCAGGATGGCGATCCCTAACATGGCCCTGTCCTCCTCCTACCTTTCCCCCGGTCCTCGCCACGCGACGACGCGTAACCGTCGTCCATCCTCCTCCCTCCATCTGGCCACCCGAGATCCAGATCCTGCTCTGAATTCGAAATTCGGAGCGTTGGAGACACCCCGAAGGATCCGATCCCCTTGTCGGACCTACCGTCGATGATCCCGTCGCGACCGCCTGGTGGGGTGCGCCCGACCCCCCGGAACCGACCCCACCCCCCCCCCCCCTCCGGCAGGGGGGAGCACCGCCCGGAGTGTCACGCCCCGCTCCCGTAGGAGCGATCGTCCTCGCTAAGGCGTGATGCCGCACGAGCCTAGATTGCGCTCGTGCAAGGCGGGTTCCATAACGGCCGATTACAGCGGCTGCGACGGGGTCGTCGCACAGAAGTCCCGAGCAGAGACATTGAATAATAGCAGCGGAAATTAGAGAAACACAAGTTATTCAAAAGAAGCTCTTTATTGATATTGAAACATAAATTACAATGGGGCACAAGGCCAAAATTACAAGTCTCTCATGCTCACTCAAGCTCACATTACAAGTCACTCGGCTCTCTCTCTCATCTCTCAATACATTTGTCGATCCAGCGGAAGCTTCGGAAGGCGATGTCCATACATTATGTCCCGTATAAGTCTTTACTCCATGCGGCCGCACGCTTCGAATCGCCAAGGAACTTCGTGCCTCGACGCATCCAAGCGAGCTCCGTGCCACGAGCTTCTACCTGTGCCTGCACATGAAAACTATGTGGGTGTCAGTACTGAACTGTACTGGTGGAATGAGCTCCTCGCCCACCCATACAAACCCAACACGTTTGATTTACTTTGTGCAACATAGTCCCTTTAGATTGTCTTTCTACTCTTGCCTTAAGATCAGTTTTAGGACCGACGCATTGCCTGTTTTGTGTCTTTAGGCCATCCCGTGCTTGCAACATTCATCGTTAACCTATCAAGTCATGTTTGCCTTACGGCCATAATCAGAGACGCAACTACGCGATGAGGCTCCATTCCCGTGTGACCGTGCTATAAATCCTTATTGAGGCCGTGCCTCGCAACTCAATGAGACACAATCATATCGCCGCCTCGCGGACCTTGCTACTTCAATCACCAACTGTCCCAATCAAGACTTCTGGACGGAGTGTCACTCGACCGACTTTGCCTTGCGGCGTTTCCTGACTTAAATTCAAGACAACTCAAACCCACTTATGCAACTTATATGCCGACAACTTAGAATTCGACGCCACATCTCGTGCCGAAGCACGTCGCCTATGTTTATGCCACATCTTAGGACCAAACCTTGTGTTCTAACTGTACACACATCCAACTGACTCAATCCAAAGGCACACACGCGGATTGCCGCCCGTGCCGACCCATCTATATGAATTGGTCACTAACATCACAAGCTATCCTGGACTATAGCCTTGCCATTCGGCGACCCTTTCAGCGCAAGTAGCTAGCCCCGCTGAAAGTTCTCGAATGACCCGAGCGGTTCGTCCAGCTACGGCTATACATGTTTCCCTCCGGAACGCCGCGGTCCCATGGCGCCCAGGGTTGTCGCGCATGGAAACTCCTCCTTGTCGACAAGTTGTCCAATGACCATGCAAGACTCGACACAAACTGACGTCTCACACAGTCATTCCTCTTCCAATGTTACCATCTCTTTCAAACCAATATCATTCTTTCTCTCATTTGAGACCCCTCGACGACCCACGGTCGCGAGCATTCTTTCCATGTTACCATAACATTTCATTCAACTCGATGCCTATTCAATAGTCCTTTCTCCAAAACTCATTCAATCAACCGTGGTTCCTGCCTTAACACTAGGTCCGTGCATCGTGCCTCAAACCGACTTCCGTTCTACGCGACGCTATCGCCCAAGTCATACTTTATATGACGGGCCTTGGGATCATGGGACTATTTAACCTGACAACCGCAAAATGAGCGGGACAGCACCTGGAATGACTTAGGTCGGCCGACATAACTATGCCTAACTTACTCAAGCCTACAACTTAACGAGCAAAGGCCGCGTCAAGCCTTGCCTCGATGGAATGTGCCATGCACGCGTTCAACTTCGAACGACCAAGTCATTTGGGTGCCTAAACTTATGGCACAAGCTGTGCAACGCAACTTAACTCATGGGGCAAGCCAAGGCTATGCCAAGCCTTGGACGACAGGACCGTGCATGCTTTATGAAGCATTCATGCGGGCGACGCCTATGACTTAGACTATGTTCATAACTTCGCCGACTCAACCAACTTTCCTTCTCCCAAGCCACGGGACGAAGGATCGAGTGTCATTTTCAAAGCACGCCGTGCACCAACTCTAAGCCGACCGTTGGACCTTTCCATATTCTAACTCAATTCGACCCGTCGGGATTAATCCCTTTAGCTATGTGGATTCGTCTCTTTTATTATCAAGCCTACTTGTGCAAGTTGTAAACATGCGATTTATTATGTGAAGGCTAAGATGAGGCGAGTTCACCGAAACTACCCCACCTGAGCGAGCGGTCGCCTTGACCGAGCGATGTCTTCATGCAGCCGTTGCAAGGCTAAGTACGAACGCCGTCCGCGTTTCGATTCCTCCGATTGACTGAGCGGGACGGGGCACTACATCATACACCACTCAGAAAAAGTTTCGTCCTCGAAACTAACTGAGTACTCACTTATTGACTTATCACCTTACTCAACATTCAAGAACTCTCGCACACACTACGCCTATTCGTTTCCCAAATCCGAGCCACGCTCGTGCTACCCTCAATCCTTTCTTCAAAACTCACGATCTCAAAATCCTCCACACTTCTCATTCCTCAAGTCTCACTTGAATTCAACATATCACTTAGTTTGGATCGTGCACACGTTTCAGGCGTCCCCGAAATATATGCATTTCAACCAAGCCTTGTGATAGTGAATCCAATTCCACCTATCGATCCATCCACTCAATCCTAAAATTCAATCCTACCGATGCTTACTCTCGCAACATGGACATCTCGCCTAGCAGCTAGGCAATCTCTTTAGGCTAAAGTCAATTGTCAGTATTGGAATCACAGTTCCCAAACAACGATATCAACACTGACCCCATCCTAAGGTCAACCAAGTTGATAGTACGGGATTTTCTACCCAAGCTCGCATCACTCCGATTTCTAAACTTCGAGCATCGATTTCCTACACACATCCCAACATTCGTCGCACGGGGTCCGAGTCATTCAGCAAAACCATCATACAATAACTCACGTTCAACCAATTTCACGGCGTATCAAAATCGCTCATTCATGAAGCTATTTCGTATAGTCCATCTCCTTGAACACGTTCGATGTAGATCGCCTATCAATCTTTCTCAAATCAAGCACGCTATGACACAATTCATTGCTAATCCATAATTCACATTTTATACTCCCTAAGTCGTTCCTCCCAATTCACGTAATCGATCACAAGGTCGTCCGACTTAACAATATGTTATGCTCCGATCTCACGCGAGTCAGATTATCCACGGTGGGTATGAATCACCATGCACGCTCCCGCGGGATAATTATCCTCATCGGGACGTAACTCTTGTTTTGCGTCTAGACTAATTCATTCTCGATGCGCGGATTGGACCTACTCAATCCTTAAGTTTCATTCATTCATCAATCACAAGTCCTAACATCCTTGAATTCTTCTTTCGCATCAAGCCAACAAGTCGAGACAATCAACGTTGCCGCGTCCTGATTTTTCTGAGTCCGATCATTCCCGCGACATGAATCACCATGTCAGCGCTCACGCGGAACGATCGCCCCAAATCCGACGCAACGCATGTGCGAGGCTAGAGTCGCGCTCGCGCAAGACAAGATCGTCGACGCTGTGGTTATCTGCGTAACCATCAAGACACGATCACTTTCATCCAACATTCATCTCGATCAAAATCCTAAGTATTGCATCCAACCGAACAATAACACTTGCACGATCGTCATTTGCCGAGTCAGAGTACCCCCGAGTTATCGCATATCATCTTTGATACGCCTCAATACCATCGACGATATACGTAACTTGACGATCTTAACACATTCTGAATCGTGCGAATGATGCTATCGTCCGATTGGATAATCTCCTCGACATTCAAGTTCAAGTTCGATTATTATCCCTCGAATCATTCACAACATCAATTTCTTTAATCAATCGATCGACATCCCTGAGGCTATCGCATACACCACTCAGGGATGAAGTCATTCAACAAATCCTCAACTTATCATTCGAATCAAAATCCACTTTTTCAAATCCCGTTCGAACCATTCCTCGAATTCCGAGCACGCTCATCTATATCGCACCAACGGTATCGTCGCTCGATAGCACCCCTATCGATAATCATCCTATTTACTCAATCAAGTCTAACTCATTCTCGTCCGATACAATTCGAATCCTGCACTCGACTTTTCTAAGGTCGACGCAACTTTGGTGTATATGCCCAGCCCGACTTAGCCAACCGTGATTACGCGAACCATCTTTTCGTTTTTATCAAAAACTGTTCTCCTACGTTTTGCAAAATAGATAGACTTATTGTATGGACATCCCGTGGGACATTTGAAAGAGAGCGCACCAACGATTTCAACTTGGCGGAAGCAACACTTCAGCGTTTTGCGGAAACAACGAGTTAAAGAATTCAATCGATAGTCCAAGGACGTAAAGCCGTGCTCTGATACCATTATGTCACGCCCCGCTCCCGTAGGAGCGATCGTCCTCGCTAAGGCGTGATGCCGCACGAGCCTAGATTGCGCTCGTGCAAGGCGGGTTCCATAACGGCCGATTCCAGCGGCTGCGACGGGGTCGTCGCACAGAAGTCCCGAGCAGAGACATTGAATAATAGCAGCGGAAATTAGAACAAACACAAGTTATTCAAAAGAAGCTCTTTGTTGATATTGAAACATAGATTACAATGGGGCGCAAGGCCAAGATTACAAGTCTCTCATGACTCAAGCTCACATTACAAGTCACTCAGCTCTCTCTCTCATCTCTCAATACATTTGTCGATCCAGTGGAAGCTTCGGAAGGCGATGTCCATACATTATGTCCCGTATAAGTCTTTACTCCATGCGGTCGCACGCTTCGAATCGCCAAAGAACTCCGTGCCTCGACGCATCCAAGCGAGCTCCGTGCCACGAGCTTCTACCTGTGCCTGCACATGAAAACTATGTGGGTGTCAGTACTCAACTGTACTGGTGGAATGAGCTCCTCGCCCACCCATACAAATCCAACACGTTTGATTTACTTTGTGCAACATAGTCCCTTTAGATTGTCTTTCTACTCTTGCCTTAAGATCAGTTTTAGGACCGACGCCTTGCCTATTTTGTGTCTTTAGGCCATCCCGTACTTGCAACATTCATCGTTAACCTATCAAGTCATGTTTGCCTTACGGCCATAATCAGAGACGCAACTACGCGATGAGGCTCCATTCCCGTGTGACCGTGCTATAAATCCTTGTTGAGGCCGTGCCTCGCAACTCAATGAGACTCAATCATATCGCCGCCTTGCGGCCCTTGCTACTTCAATCACCAACTGACCCATCAAGACTTCTGGACGGAGTGTCACTCGACCGACTTTGCCTTGCGGCGTTTCCTGACTTAAACTCAAGACAACTCAAACCCACTTATGCAACTTATATGCCGACAACTTAGAATTCGACGCCACATCTCGTGCCGAAGCACGTCGCCTATGTTTATGCCACATCTTAGGACCAAACCTTGTGTTCTAACTGTACACACATCCAACCGACTCAATCCAAAGGCACACACGCGGATTGCCACCCGTGCCGACCCATCTATATGAATTGGTCACTAACATCACAAGCTATCCTGGACTATAGCCTTGCCATTCGGCGACCCTTTCAGCGCAAGTAGCTAGCCCCGCTGAAAGTTCTCGAATGACCCGAGCGGTTCGTCCAGCTACGACTATACCTGTTTCCCTCCGGAACGCCGCGGTCCCATGGCGCCCAGGGTTGTCGCGCGTGGAAACTCCTCCTTGTCGACAAGTTGTCCAATGACCATGCAAGACTCGACACAAACTGACGTCTCACACAGTCATTCCTCTTCCAATGTTACCATCTCTTTCAAACCAATATCATTCTTTCTCTCATTTGAGACCCCTCGACGACCCACGGTCGCGAGCATTCTTTCTATCATTTGAGACCCCTCGACGACCCACGGTCGCGAGCATTCTTTCCATGTTACCATAACATTTCATTCAACTCAATGCCTATTCAATAGCCCTTTCTCCAAAACTCATTCAATCAACCGTGGTTCCTGCCTTAACACTAGGTCCGTGCATCGTGCCTCAAACCGACTTCCGTTCTACGCGACGCTATCGTCCAAGTCATAGTTTATATGACGGGCCTTGGGATCGTGGGACTATTTAACCTGACAACCGCAGGATGAGCGGGACAGCACCTGGAATGACTTAGGTCGACCGACATAACTTTGCCTAACTTACTCAAGCCTACAACTTAACGAGCAAAGGCCGCGTCAAGCCTTGCCTCGATGGAATGTGCCGTGCACGCGTTCAACTTCGAACGACCAAGTCATTTGGGTGCCTAAACTTATGGCACAAGCTGTGCAACGCAACTTAACTCATGGGGGAAGCCAAAGCTATGCCAAGCCTTGGACGACAGGACCGTGCATGCTTTATGAAGCATTCATGCGGGCGACGCCTATGACTTAGACTATGTTCATAACTTCGCCGACTCAACCAACTTTCCTTCTCCCAAGCCACGGGACGAAGGATTGAGTGTCATTTTCAAAGCACGCCGTGCACCAACTCTAAGCCGACCGTTGGACCTTTCCATATTCTAACTCAATTCGACCCGTCGGGATTATTCCCTTTAGCTATGTGGATTCGTCTCTTTTATTATCAAGCCTACTTGTGCAAGTTGTAAACATGCGATTTATTATGTGAAGGCTAAGATGAGGCGAGTTCACCGAAACTACCCCACCAGAGCGAGCGGTCGCCTTGACCGAGCGATGTCTTCATGCAGCCGTTGCAATGCTGTCCGAACGCCGTCGGCGTTTCGATTCCTCCGATTGACTGAGCGGGACGGGGCACTACACGGAGGGGGTCCGCCCGACCCCCCAACCTTCGCTCCCGCCCCCCCCCCCCCCCCACTGCCTGGGGGGGCGTCGCCACCTGCCGCAGATCAGGGGGGTCCGCTCGACCCGCCCACCACCGATCTCGCCCCCCCCTTCTCCGCCTGGGGGGGGGGGAGCCGCCGCCGACCTAGGGGGGCTGCCCGCCCCCCTTTCTTCCCGGTCTTCCTCCCCCTGCCGGCGAGGGGATCTGGTGGCCGCGGGGGAGGAACGCTAGCCGCTCGGTCGCCCGCTCCCGCTCCCGAGTCCATCTTATATATATATATATATATATATATATATATATATATATATATATATATATATATTCTTTTATATATATATATAAAACTATATATATATCGGATGCGTTGTCATATATATACCGGTAACATACACGTGCGTGCATAAATTTTTTTTTAAAATTAGACCTATATATATATATATATATATATATATATATACCATCCGGATTGTTTCGTATTATGGAACCATCCTTTGTTATTTGAATTGAAATGGTGAGCCCCGCCAAAGCCCCACTCCTGCCTTACCATCGGATCGAGCGGACGGGAGAGAGGGGAGGGGGTGAGGAAGGGCTTTGGCGGGGTTCCCGATCCGCTTATATACTATGTTATTTGAATTGAAATGGAAGGTGTAGACCCACCACCTTTTAATCTCAGCCACCCAATTCAAATACAAGTGATGTAATATACTGTCGGTATCGATTGATCGGGACATATTGAATCAAGATCCTTTTCTCGTTACGGATTGATTTCTTCAAAATCAGGTCCCATATTCAGCGAGTTCCGTCTCGAGGAAGGACTCTGCGGCCGAGTCCCGAGAGACTTCTCCACTACTTTAGTTTCGATGTCGCACTTGCCCCTTTGCACGTTGGTTTTATGAATACGTTTTCGAGAAGTTTTCGATGGATTTCATTGCTTGCGTTCTTTGAACTTCGCACTTCGTATCGAACTTGAGAGAGAAGATATAGTATTGATCTTTTGCTTATGGATTGCAGGTGATCGCGTAGGCGAAGACAACCTTTTTCTCTCGCTCCATTCAATCAACGGTGAGTGGCTTGACCTTTCTCTTCTCGACCCTTTTGCTCTCCAATCAATCAACGATACAGATGAAAATGAAATTTTAGATGTAGACACAAGGAGACAGTTAAAATGCTTATTTCCTTAGAAATGAATCATAGAACTGTTGTATATTTACTTATGTATACCTGCTATAGAACTGCTATATCTTGAAAGTGGTGCATGTTTACTTATGTTATGCCTGCTATAGAACCGTGTTAAGCAAAAGTTTGATTTAATGAATAGATGTTGCAACGATAAGACGGAACACACTGAAATTGGTGAAGTTTCTTATGAATTGTAGACCATACTTGAGTAACTAGTTTTAGTCTAGCACGGTCATAGACAACTTGTGCACAAGGACGATGTTTCTTCGAACGGTATCCGGGATCGATTCGGTCTAGGAGGAAACACGATAGTTGTTGGATGCATGCCATAGGTATTTAGGGACTTCCAACGGGGCTTGCTACCCGTGCTGAAAGGATCGCCGTCTAAAACAAGCTATATGTCCAGGATGGCTTGTCATGCCAGTGATCTCCATAGATACATACTGTTTTATCTCTTTTGAAGACTCTGCACCAGTCCAATGGGAATAACTCAACTCTTGCCAATTTCGGGTGTTTTGAATATTTTGGTTGTATAAAGGGGTGTAATAAGGAACGTCTATCTCATCAGCGTTCATTTTGAGTCAGTTTGTAAGCCCGCGTGGCAGACCTTGTAATAGAGTCTTGTATAATTATCAATAAAGCAAAGTATTCTTCTACGCAAGTGTTCAATTTCTCTGTGTATTCTAATTGTTGTTGTGTCTCAGTTAATTTTATAACCTTGCCTTGTGAGTGCAACTTATACTCGCACGACACGGCGCCCCTTCGTCGCAAACAGCCTCCTCCGCGCGCCACCGCCGCCGACCCTTCCTTCGCCGCCTCCTCTTCTTCGCCATGACCAACCCCAACCCCTTCTCCTTCAACACCGTCATCGCCATCTCCGCCGACCCACTCTCCATCTACTCCCAAATGCTCCGCCGCCGCGTCCCTCCCGACTCCCACACATTCTCTTCCTTGCTCAACACCACCACCACCGCCGCCGCCACCAGGTCGCTCCACGCACACGCCCTCCTCCTCGGATTCCGGCCCGACCCCTTCGTGCAGACCGTCATGCACACCGCCTACTCCCGACGCGGCTCCGCCGACCACGCCCTGCGGGCGTTCGACGTAATGCCGCACAGGGACGTCGTCTCCTGGACCGCCGCCGTCTCGGGCCTCGCCGCCCTCGGACGCCCCGCGACGACCCTGCGCGTCTTCGCCTCCATGAGACCCCACGCCGCCCCGAACGCCGCCACCGTGGTCTTTGCCGTGTCCGCTTCCTCCGGGCTCGGGTCCCTGGCGCTAGCCCGGTGCCTGCACACGCCGACGTCGAGAAGGCCGGGTTCGGGGGCCGCGTCTCCGTCCGGAACTCCCTGGCGCTGGCCCGGTGCCTGCACGCCTACGTCGAGAAGGTCGGGTTCGTGTCCGTGCCATTATGGCACGGGTTATCCACTAGTATATATATATATATATATATATATATATATATATATATATATATATATATATTTTTTTTGGAAAAGGGTAAATTTTATTCCAAAGAAACACAGTAATCGTACAACATACAATTGAAGTGGGAAATCCCACTCATCAAGACCTCATAACATTTACATCAAATTCGATGTTATGAAGCAAGCCCACAAGAGGTGTAATCAGTCCCTCGAATATCCGACGGTTTCGCTCCCGCCAGACATGCTAAACCGAGGCAGCCAGACGAACCCTAGCAGTCCGGAACCAGTCCTCCCCTCGACCTCTAATATCTCGGATCACCGTAATGATGTCCCCAGTACTCTTCCCGGAATCACAACTCCTAAAATTCTACTTTGCTCCTTCCAGAGCTGCCAAGTCAGGACACACTCGAAGAAGATGTGGCTGATAGATTCTAGCTCCACCCCGCACAGCACACACTTGGGATCCGGAACCGGCACTCCGAAAGAACACAGCCGATCTCGAGTAAGCAGGCGACCCAAAAGGAGCTTGTAAAGACATAGCTGCATCTTCCTTGCCAGGCCCTTGCACCAAACAAAATCGTAGTCAGGACTCTGAGGAGAAGTGCGCCTGATGAGATTGTAGCAACTCTTGAATTGGAATTCTCCAGTACCCGTGGACGCACCCGCCGGCTCCCAAATCCACCGATCTGCAGGCAAGTCCGGATCAATGGCAACAGTGCTAATGATCTCTCCCAGCTCCATGGTAAATCGATAGGACTCCGGCCTCCACTCGCCGTCACGAATGATCCGACTACACGTCAGTCCCCGCCTGTCCTCCCGGTGAGTCTGAGCCCCTCTGATGTCCAATAACGAGCTCCGATCTATCCAGGGATCTCGCCAGAGGTCCGTTCCAGCCCCATCCTTCATGACCTTCCTGATAGCAGACTTGAGAATCCCCCTGTGTCTCAGGACAGTCTTGAACGTGACGGAATGATTATTGTCAGAAGTACACGTCCAAAAGTTGCCCTGCTTCACATATCTGCTATGCATCCAAGCAGTCCAGAGAGACCCCCCATTTAGGAATTTCTATGCCAGCTTAAGCGCGGAGGCCTCCCGAATCTCCAGCAGAGGCCGAAGCCCCACTCCTCCCTCCTCCCTGGGACGGCAGAGCTGATCCCAAGAGATCGCATGCAAACCCCCCCTCCAGATAAAATCGGCACAAATCCGATCCACTTTCCTAATAGTAGCGACAGGAAGGAGGATGGATTGTAGCCAGAAGTGAGCAACAGCTGTAATCACTGACCGAACCAACTCAATGCGACCTCCAAAAGACAGTCCCGAGGCTTGCCAACCTTCCACCCTCCTCTGGACGTACTCCACCAAACTATGGCAATCATGATCCCGGACATAGTTGACCGTGAGGGGCACTCCTAAATAGCGCACCGGAAGATCACTCCTCTCGATACCCAGCACATAAGCCCGTTCCTCCTTCTGGGGGCATAAGGAGCTGAAGTACACCCGGCTCTTCTCCCCGTTCAGCTGAAGTCCCGATAAGGAATGCAACTCTCCCATAATCTCTGCAAGCGTCTGCATACCCTCCCGCCCCTCCCGGCCGGCGCAGCCCCCTCCCCGCGAGCGGATCCGGGGGGGGAGGGGAAGGTGGTAGCGTGGATGCCCTAGCCACTAGTATATATATATATATATATATATATATATATATATATATATATATATGAGGAGTGGGATTCCTACTTTTAAGCACTCGAGTGTTTCCAAATTTACAGTCGTTGGATCGTGTCTTTTTTTTACCGTTCAGATTAGATCACTAAAACTATTCAGATTAGATCTCTTAAGTGTCCAATTTCATGTGAGAAAAAGACCTTGCGAGAAAAAGACACGATCCAACCGTTGTAATTATGGGGTCATTCGGCGATGTTTAATAGAGGAGATCCTAATCCCCCTCCTCTCTCTCTCTCTCTCTCTCTCTCTCTCTCTCTCTCTCTCTCTCTCTTTATATATATATATATATATATATATATATATATATATATATATATATATATATAGTATGAAGCATTTGCTTAAATAGCAGAAGTTGCAGGAAGATGCTTACCAAAATCACTCTCCTCAAGATCTCTCACGAAAGAATAAGCAAAATATCACAAATTTAATTCCCCTCAGTCGGGCCTTCGTTATAAATCATGACTAGAAATCATAACTGAATATACTCATTACTCATGTAACAATCCTCCATTTGGAATATTAACTGAGTTGTGTTATGAATCATGACTAGAAATCATAACTGAATATACTCATTACTCATGTAACAATCCTCCATTTGGAATATTAACTGAGTTGTGTGCATGTGACAATAATTGATCTGAGATGGACATTTTGACCCTCATTTTAGTAAATGACATGAATTGCTTTTTGGGAGAGACCTGAATTGTTAAAAGCATTTCAACCATTTACTAAAATGCGGGTAGTCAATGCATCCCATAAATTAGGACAGAGCAAGAATAAAAACTTCATAGAATTTCACTGAATAGTTTTGTGGCAAAAAGTATATGTAGATTTGGTGGAAGTTGAAGGTACTCTTGAATTTCACTGAATTTCACCCCCACCCCCAAAAAAAATCCTAAAAGCCTCACCCATTTAAGTGAATTTTATGGTTCATATACCAACAAACAGGACAGAGATTTCCAAAAATCGACTAAAACTCGTTCTTACCTTAACAAGAAAATCCTTAAGAGCTTGGTCTTCATTAGCTGAAGCAAAGCTGAGCACATGCAAAGTGGTCAATGACAGCTGGAAGTTCCAATTGGACATAAACATAAGCAAAACAGCACAATAAGGATGAGATTCATTTCACAAGTTAAGCTGCTTGGCATCTCAAAATACTGACCTGCTTTTCAAGACTCTCCTTGTATTTAAAACTTGATGGAGTTGAAAGTTGAGCTGTAGATAATGATTCAAGTACATGCTCCAAACCTTGAACAACATCATCAAATGAGGTTCCATAATCTGCATTATACAGAATAAAATATATTTAGTCAATCTTGTAGTATCGGATAACAGCTTAAGTGTAAGGCAGACATCAATTGCAGAGTTATGCTAGCAAATATTCTGATAAGATCTGCTGTATCAATATATCCGTGCTCACATGCCAAAATTCATAGTAAACCAAATAGAATATCAAACTCTATCAAATACACGAAAAGTAACGGAATAAGGCACACTAAGACAGAGTCCTTAGAAACGTACATTATGCATCACAACTGTAGAACCAAAATTAGTTTTGTATAGGATAGATGGGAGTTTGTTATGCTTATATGAATGCAGTCTCTCCACCTTTCTATTTTCTTATCAGGAAAAAATAGGTGTACATTTAGAAGACTTAATTCATTGCCCTGTTTGTCTATGAGAATGTAAGTTAAAAGATGAGACTTAATTCATCTTCCTATTCGTTTTATGGAAAATCCATAAAGAATCTCCCATATTCATATTGCTTACTGCAATAAGTGGTGAGAGCTGAAATTTGTTAGCGTAACATATGATGTTTGTTGAAAG
This sequence comes from Iris pallida, assembly GCA_029216955.1. Lineage (NCBI taxonomy): Eukaryota > Viridiplantae > Streptophyta > Magnoliopsida > Asparagales > Iridaceae > Iris > Iris pallida. Next base: position 14,484,871 of record JANAVB010033011.1, on the reverse strand, counting down.
TGGAGTTACATCGTGCTAGAATTTGATAAATTTTTATTAAGGCCTTTTGGCCAATATTTATACAAGTACAAAGCATGACATCACTAACCGTATCTACAAATAAAAAATATATAAAACAATAAATGCACAATATGAAGATAACTAATCTACCCCTCAACACACATCCGCAAGTTTGAATTGGTGAAAGTTAAGTCCAACATCGAGAGAGTGAGAAGAAAGAAATCGGAGAACATCTAGAAAATGAGCTTAAGCTTCGATACCGAAGAAATCCCGAAAAAGGAAACTATCTCAAGAAGGTTAGGGCTCTAAAACCAAAAAATCCTGAAAGAACAAGAGAAAGAAAGTTGGGCCTATGATAATCCCATAAGAAGTAGAAAGAAAGTCAGAACGCCATTAGTCGAAAAAATCTTGGAAGTACGGAAAATCCTATAAGAAAATATCTAAGGTGGTCTCGATGCTCTGTAGGACAAGAAATCGAGGAAGAAACTATCTGAAGTAGATCAGAGCTTTGTAGGACGAGAAATTCTGAAAGAAAGTATCAAAGTGGGTCATGGTTCAGGAAAACAAGAAAACCCAAAAGAAAAGTATCTAAGTGAGCTAGGGATTAGGAAAGAGAGAAATCATGGAAGGAAAATATCAAAGTGGATTAGGGTTCAGGAAACCGAGAAATCTCAGAAGGAAAATATCGAAGTGGGGCGGGGCTCGGGAAAGCACAAAAATACCGAAGAAAAATTCAAAAAATCCTGGAATATACAAAGACGACTCGGACTTCACGTATCGAAGAAACCCAAAATATGAACGACTCAACAAATAAAAGAAAAAGCTAAATATAGTCGAGTATTCATGACTGAAAAAATCCTGAAATCGAGAAAAGTCGGAGGAACACAAAGTCACACAACGGAGGGGGTTGCCGGGTAGGGGCAAATCCCCTTTTTTTTTTCCAAACATCATAATCTTCATATTACATCACAAATAAACCAAAATGAAAAAAAGAGGAAAAGATAGAAATGATATGAGCCCTTGGCTATTGATCCCAGAGTGGAAATTAAAGAACAAAAGGGGAAGAATCTGAACAATTGGAACAAAACCCAACGGATATGATTAATTGGGGGGTTGTTTCTGAAACTAGGTTAGGGTTTGCTCGTTATAGAGAGGCGGCAATAGGGGCTTGGGAAAAATAATTAGAGTTGGCAGGTCGATGTCGTCGAGCTTGGATGGTGCAGACATGGTGTATCGAGAACTGGGAAGAAGGAGATGATTTGTCACGCACGTAGCTCGGTGGAGATTTGGAGTGAAGGTTGCCAATATATGTGCATAGAATAGCACTAGAGGATTCTGTCGGAGTTGGTAAGAATCAGAGACATAGGAGACAAGTTCGCGGAGTGAGAGGGTGGATTGATCTGCAGAGGGACTGGAGGAAGGCGCTGGATGAGTAGAGGACTAGAGTAGCTAGCCAACATCGATTACCTTTATTGGAGTCGGGGCTCGATTACTAGTTTTAGCGAGGAGTGTGGATGCTCATGTGCTAAAGCTTGAACTCTGACGAAGGAGGTAATTGTGATGGTGATGGCCGACGACAACGGGAACATTGGTTGTTGATAACGATTGTGATGGCAATTGCTATACAGACAAGGAAGGTGATGACGACAACAACGGGATAATAGTAGTGGTGCTCGTGATGAATTCGAGATCTAGGCTTCGATATGCTTCGAGAGGATAACGACGGCAGTGGTGGTGCTTGTGATGACTTCGAGATGTAGGCTTCGATATTGTGACAACTTCGAAAGGAGAACGACGACGAAGATGGTGACGGCTAACGCTTCGGATCTTTTAAAAATTTATTTGTGGAGATAGAAGAGCTAGGTCAAGCAACTATGATCAGATACCATCTTGGAACTGGGGGCTACATTGTGCTATAATGAGACAATTTTGTTAGGGCTCTTTGACCAATATTTATAGAACTACAAAGCATGTGAAATGACATCACTAATCCTATCTAGAAATGGAAAATACATAAAATAATAAATGCAGAAAATGATGATAATTAATGTACTCTTTAGCAATGTTAAAAACTCAAATATTTTCTATTTCAAAGGCTTTTCTTCTAGTTTCCTTAAATTATAAGGAGGAAGATCAAACCTAAGGAGGAAAGAAGATGAATAATACACCCTGATTAGTCTCCTATGAAATCATGACAACACTCTAGTCAGAAAATAGATGATGCGTGCTTCTGATTTTTTAACATTCCTTTAGATTTACATGTTTAAGCAGAAAGGATATGGATCATATGCCCCACCCAGTTGGTCCCTACATGATTTCATGACAGTCTCTATCATGACAATGTTGAGCATCACAACTGAATAATTTCCAAAGTAATAATATATGACAAATTAACAATTTGGCCAGACTAGTGTAGGAAACTTTCAGAGTGCCTCATAAAGTTCCAGCTTAAAATGAGATCTTCATGCAAATTAATAATCAGTTCTCTTATCCTGATGAAATTTGGTAAGAAGATACTTTAGTCACCAGAATTAAGAAGATAAGAATAGTCATGTTCTATATAATATTTCAAATTTTTGCATGGCAGTGGCACAAATAGACTATGAAGTTAAAGCAGTAGCAAAAGAGGCTGATATCATCTTTTGACCAGTTAGTCATCAAAAAGTGGTAACAAACATATCGTGTTATTTTTAATACTAGTAGTAATGTTACATAATAATATCCAATGATATCAATGTAACACACTAATACCAAATAATGTCAATAAAATGGACTTACACCAAAGTACCTCATTATGTCCATAATCATAGATAATATAATATTACACAATTTTTTACATAAATAAACTACTTATTAAAAGAAAATAGTTAGAATACAAGATTAAATTGTTATAAGTAAAATTCACATTGTCGAATGCACTCCATTTTTGTAAAATGTGGCAAAAATGGGGCAAACCCCGAGCAAAAATAGAACCTTTTTAAAGACTGATTTTTTACCCGATTTTGTGAAAATTCAGACGGTTATACAACGTCTGGCGACTAGTCTGCATAGCGAATAAATCAAATGAATCTATTCATATCTTTAACTATGATTGATATTGATGTTTGTTGTCGATATTTACAATTAGGACTTGCTTACAATTTCTATTAGAGTTTTCTTATGTTTCATTTTCTACATGATTGTAAGCCTATATAAAGGTCGTTGATGTAATTCTTTTAACAACTCATTTTTAATATACAACTTTTCGAGAAATTCTCTTTACTCTTGGTGGACTCCAAGTTCGTGTCGACTCAAGCAGCCTTATGGACTCGTTGATACGAGCAACACTGTCCAGGGACTCGAACAACCAAGGCATGAACTTCGAAATAGTAATCCCCTCATTCGGTGACATTATAGCTTGTCAGCTTCAACAAATCTACATCAACACCGCATCATCCTCCATCTGACAACGTATTTGACATCATTTCGGCGACTTCATTATCCACCACCCTCATCTTCATGCATTTGTAACATTGTAGGGACCCTCCCTACATCAGGTGGGTATCATAGCAAAATATCTTAATTTGCAATGGCTATGATACAACTCCAGTTTCTGCACCAAGATCGCTGTCATGACAGAAAGTTCAGCATCAAGATAGAACAAACATTGCAAGTACTAGCAATACTGAAGCCTTGTAATGAAGACCTGCATCCTTGCTTCCACTGAAAGAGCAACTACCCAATTGCTGATATTATCGTCCATTGGAGAACATAGGTATTGAGAACCGATCGAACTATCGAAAGCGGGTGATGCATATTCCTAAAGATTCCGTCCTGGTGCATACAAGAACAAGGTAGGCATCCCATCCTTTTATGGGCTTTTACAAGCCCAAAAAACCATTGACTGGATTATGAAGGTAGAAAGCACCTTCGAGTATTTGGAGATTCTTTTGAGGAAGCAAGTTGAGACGGGTAACGACTCAAGGGTGTGCATTGCCGTTGTGGAATAAGGTGTAAATCTATCATGCATCCCATGGAAAGATGCTCGAAGATTACTGGAAAAGATGCGACGATAATTCAGGCTCTATTTGTGACGTGGGATTATGAGCAAATTTCCTTCTACCGGTCCCAAAGATACTTACAGAAGATTGATCCTTTTGCAACTCTGAAAAGGCTGAGCAACTAAAGCAAATCAACAAGCAGCCATGTTTTCAATCTTCTATATATTCCCATAGTTCGAGTACTTGTAGTCTGGTTCAGTAACCGAGCGATACTCCATCAACAACCAGTCGAATAACCGATTAAAAATCCAACCAGCTAGATGACCAAAGGAACCCGACACATGTCAATCTGCTTCGAGTGAAGTTGACCACGATAATGAAGTCAGAGAGAATGCCTCCCTCTTGCCATTGATGGTCGAACCGACCTGCATCTTCGAAAGTGGAGGAAAATTGTTCCAGTTGTGGATAGAGATAAGTCAAGCTAGGTCGAGTTAAAAGCTAGCGAGGAGGGACCTTTAGTGGACACATAAGGAAGTCTCGAGTCATCTTCCACATTTTTGAGGAGTCGCTACCTTACAAGACCTTAGGCAAAGATGTCATTCGACCGATATTGCCTTTACTGTTACCCCGAACCTGCAAAAGGTTGAGATTGTATACCATGTGCATGTCATTGCTCACCGCAATCCAACCACCTATCACCCTTTCCTTAGGCCTTTTTTCCGATAATTCACCGAAACTCCTACACTTGGTAATTAGTGAAGACTTCCTTGAGCACATTCTCACGTCTATTATGGAGCACGAGCCTCAATCTCCAAAGACCCCAAAGGAAGCACTAGTATTGACGACAATATGGGATAGTCCCCATAGTTCAAGCAACACGAGGTACTAGATCTTTGATTTTGTGCTTACACTCCTTGTCTTGTACCTTCGTCGGACTGCACCTATCCTACGTTTATGAGCACCAAGTTTCCCTTCCTTGTTGTTGATGATATTGGTTTTGTGATGAAGGAATCGTGTGGATTGGAGGCCTTACACTTGATCGAGGATCCATACCCTGCTTCATGCTAGCAGAGAACTCGCACACAGACCTAAAATTGAGCATGTTAGATTGATTTGTGAACTTGGGTGGATATGCAACATGGATTTCAGAATCTAGTTTGAATTTGTATTTAGGAATCCAAATGATTGCCATTTTGGCATGATTTGTAATTATATTAGTATAAGAAATCCACTCCATGTTGGATTATGGGATCTATGTATGAACTATTTACCTCATATTTTAGACTTATTTGACCAAGACATATGAAGTATATCTTATAATAATTAAAATAAAATAATTTGAAAAATATTTAAATTTATAATTATTTTCAATTTTCAATTTATTGATTTTTAAATTTAATAATTCATATATAATATTGAAATAAGTATATTGGTGTTATTAGGTGAGTAGAACTAGTCCCGAACTGGTTAGTGTAAAAAATTTAAATTTCAGACTCGGGATTTAAATTTCACACTTAGGACTTTACATGTATAAGCTTTTTGGATGAGTCCTTGTTCTCAACTAAGTATCCATATCCTACCCATTCAATAAAATAGTAATATTTTCTTAATAATCTATACAAAAGTACACTATGATAATCGGGTAGAAGTTGTATGGGCATGAAGCCTACCACATTTGAGGATTGGGTCTACTTTTGAGACCCGGTTCAGTCCAAAGTCGGGTCCAATTCAAGTAAACAAAGTTTTTCTGGGTCCGAAACTCGAGTCCAAATAATAACCATATATATGACATATGTCATATATTGTCATTTATACTTATCTATTCTACTATATAATGCCAAAAGTAGGCTTCACCGTGGAAGTTTTCTTTCCAAAAATACCCTTTATTATATTTACTAATTAAAAAGATTAATTAAAATTAATAGGGGTATCTAGGTAAATACAAGAGTTGTCCTTTGATATTCCTAATTACAACAGCTCTTAAATGCATTGAGTATCTAAAAATGAGGCATTGAAAAATGGACTTTGTTTAGCATCATTCATTCATTGAAAAATGAACAAAATTTGGCTACAAGTGTCTTTTAATCTTTCTAATAATAAATACGTGCAACGCACTTGCATATATGCTAGTAATTAATAGAATGTAAGTGAATTTTAGAATAAAGATAAATATGACAAAAATTTGAGAATCCTCAGTAATGTCATTTATGATATAATTAGTCGTTTCTAAAAACCTTGAAGGGTTTCCAAAACCAAATGCTTTTCGCTACTAAAGCACAACTTTTAAATCTTCTCCGATATGCTAATAGACTAACACACTATTCTAAATCCTATCAATTGGATTCTTAAATTCATGTTGACTGACTAGCCCTTAGGAAGTTGAAGCCCGGAACAAGAGAATGAAGAACACGCTATTTTCCAAGTTTCTCTTCTTATGGACCGAATCCAAAGTTCAAGGAAGAATTTGAGGACAAATTTATTTCAATCGATAGAGTATGATATAGCAAGTCAAATCGAGAAATCAGAGATCCGGTCAACTAAAACTGGGATTTGTTTGGGATTCCTATATCTTTGACTATAACTTATGTTAGCTTTTCATATCTATAACTAGGATTTGTTTAGGATTTCGATATTAGGTTTCCTCATGTTTCCTTTTCTACATAATTGTAAGTCTATATAGAGGCCATAATTGTAATAATTTTGACAGCAACTTCAGAGAAATTCTTCGTTTTCTTGGTGGACACAAGTATTAAGTAGCCTTGTGGACTGGAGGTACTCGTGGATTCGGCACAATTGTCAGTGGACTTGGACAACCAAGTCATCGATTTTCGTCAGCGTAGTTATTATCCATCCCATGACATTTTTGTGTGCCAACTTCAACAAATCAGCATCGACACTGTGCTAACATATCTAACATTGTATTTGTCACTAGTTTTGACGACTTCGTCGTCAACCACTCTCATCCATAACATTGCAGGGATCCCCCTATATCATCGTGCCAAAGAGAGTATGTACATGTCGTGCACTGAGGTATTCGCTCATATTTTTGCTTAATTCAAGTGGAAACAGTTTTGAAGAAGCATTGGAGCAAATGGCAATCACTCAATTGACTCTTGTATGCTTAATAATAAGTGTTTAAACTAAATGAGTTTGAAGATAATGTTAGAGCCAAGGTTCGCAATAAGAGTATCAGAATCAGTTTTGGATTCTACTTATAAGTACAAGTATTGGCAGTTTCAATGGGAGAATCGGAGTTTCAGAGTCCTTGGTCTCGGAAAGCCAATAAACAATAAAAAAATTATTTAAAAACAAGAAAATATTTGATATGTTTAGACAACACCAATTATGGTTTTCTTGTTAGTTTTGAATGGATAATATTCAGCATTGTTGAATTATTCATTCACAATATATATTGTTGTTAATTTTACTTACTTGTAGACAAAGTACCCCTACAACCAATAGTTTTATTTAATAATATTAAAATGTATTAAAGTTGTGAATTTATAGTATACAACTTCGACAAATGGTAATACTTACATTGTATGGATAAGAAATTTTATCAACAAATTGCAGCATGTTAATCTTCTTCACGATTGGATTATTGTGTCAACATCATTTTTTGCCACACTTCTTCCCTTCTTTTATTCTTTTATTAAATTTACCGAAAAAGAGAACCACGCTTACACATCTTTCTTTTCCTTTCAGTCTTTTATTAACTTTATCGGGAAAGAGGTCACGCTTCGGTAGGGGTATCAGATCAGAGATGTCTAAGACGATATGATACAGGCATTATGTATCAGCTGATACATGCTAACCTTGGTTAGAGCTTATACTACATTTCCGTCAACTACTTCTTGGTAGTAAAAGTATATCGGCTATGCTAGTGACTGATATATTGCTTTCTCACCACGTCAAATTATTTAATGAGAAGTATGGTACTTTCATCTAGCCTACTTTAGGGAAAGTATTTACTTATCACCTTATAGCTTAATGTGTCATAGAGATAAACAAATCCTTATAGCAAATTGTATCACCTTATCTCTTCATTTAGACTCATTTCTAGGCTAGGGGAACTTGGAGACTGCTCCTTGGTTGTTTGAGCTTTAAGTACATATGACCAAAGGGACCTGCCAGCTAGCCTATGAAGTTTCTAGCAAGGCTTTCTCTTGCTCATATCAACAATTTAGAACCAATATAGAGGGTTGTCTTCAGGGTTTATCAATTCTTCATGAAGCTTGCTCGTGATGTAGAGCTAACCCTCCTGATGGGAGGCTTGGATAATGATGATGATCTACCCCACTTTTCCGGTCAATAGAGACTGAGACTGTTTTTCAATAATCAACTAATTAAAAATATTAATAAACCTGATAATTGTCTTCCATGTCAATATTGACTTCTCACTTCTAGTTCTAGACATATTGCTGGCAGATAGTAATCATCACCTTGTATTCACAAAGCTAAATTAGGAAATGATATATCAACAAAGGGGCCTGGTTCTTACCTCTCAATGTTTCACCTCCCCAACCACATCCCAGCAATCTGAGGAAATATTGTTTCTAGAAAACTAGAAATTTCTGGACACTAAGCATAACGCATCCATGATGTCAATTGCCATGATATGGATGTTATTGATAGGCAAAACAAACATATAATAGACAATCATGCATATATAACATTAGTTAATTTGAAAACCCCGGGGAAAGCATGGGAAACAAAGAGTAGAAGAAATGGTAAATTAATTCCAACTGATGGATTGATGGATTCTGTTTCCTTGACCCAAACAAAGGAGGACCTACATCAAGTGGTTTTCAAAAAAAGTTCTAATTCAGTGGGCAATCATTCTAAATATATACAACTCTACTTCTGTGTTGCTACTGCCATGCCTTTCTGCAAGAATTACATGAGACTGTACTGTCTTATTCCTGAAGCTTCCACCAACAAACATCATTTCATGAAACAACAGGCTTACTGAGAGAGATGCCTATGGCTAGCTGACTTAGATAGTCTAATTCAGCCTAATATTGAAGGAATGGATAAATGATGACCCAATAAATCAGGATGTAAGGTTGTCAACTATAATTGTAGGTCGCACAACCCAAACTATATTTTAAGTCAAACCCAAGTCACAACATCCATTTGAGTCTTTATCAAGGTTCAAAATATCGGTATCGGGATCGGTATCGGACATTTTGTATGAGTATTGGTGTCGGAAGTATCGGCGGTATCGGCGGTATCGGATCGGAGTATCGGATTTTTTGGTATCGGCAGTATCGGCAATATTAAATAATTATTAAAAAAAAATTTGGAAATTTTTTAAACATATTTATGCATTATTTAATTATTTTTAAGTTTTTTTTTATTATAATTGATTATTCGTATTAATTACTATGTCATTAATTGATTAAATAATTATTAAAAAATCAGAATTTTTTTAAACATATATCAGATTTTTGATATTCGGCAGTATCGACAGTTTTTTTAAGTTTTTTTAAACATAGTCATCCTTTGTGATTGTTTTAACTGCGATATACAAGACTACAACTTTTCTTCATTTCCGTATTTTTAGTTTCAATTTTACTATGTCATTAATTGATTATTCGTACTAATTAAATCTTGTATTGTTTTATTACTACAGGTTCAAATTTTGAGTCTTTGACGAATTAAGAAGCATAAAGGGAGGCACAAGAGATTAGAAGCAATGCAAATGGCTGGACGAGACAAAAGTCACAAGATTCATTATTATATAATTAATAATTATATTTGTTCAGACATTTTTAAAATTTATGTAAATAAAAAATTATTTATAATTTTATATCTAGAATTTTAGTTTTATGCATTGTTACAAATGGTTACAATATAATCCATGATCCAATTATTTTGTTTCAAAATATACGGAAATAAAATTAGCTACACGATTTATTTTGAATTTAAAATTTCAACAAAAAACACTTGGCCAGAAAAATTTATTGGGACTCTGGCCTATCCCTTTCTTTTTATTTCAAGAATAAAAATCTTTTACAATATGTATGAAGTACATAAAGTGTACAAATAAAAGAATGAATACAAAAATGAATATAAAAAATGAATACAAATGAATACAAATATATCACTAAAATGGTTAGTAATTATCGTAATCGTCCCGATATGGTTGTTGGTTACGAGGATAGTAGAGATTGATATCTGTATCATTGAAAAAACTTGTCATGAGGCCATCAAATGTAGAATGTTGTTCTGCGGCTTCTGCCTCTGGAGTATTGTATGGATAATAACTTGTAAATGAATTATCATATGTGGTGTTGTAATTGTCCGAAGGAGTAGGCACATCATGATAGGTAATCCTCCAGCATATACATCATCCATACGGTGCTCTCTAGGTTGATGATCACTTGACCAGTCTCCAGAGTATTCATGTGACTGGTCTCCAGGATTTTCATAGTCATGTGACTGGTAAACACCAGTCGGGAGTGTAGCTCCATCTCCTCCACTATCAGTACTGTCGTCTTTATCGCTGTCGACCTGTCGAGATGGTACATTTAGTGTTTTCTTTCTTTTTTCAGGCCTTCGAGCATTTGCGGCAGTATCTTGTGGATCGATATCCAAGTTATCATCTAACCATTCATTCTCTCTACCATCCAAGACTGGTGCTTCTTTTTCTCTAGTCCAAGCTGTGAGTGGATCTTGATCGTGAAATATTTCATCCAAATCTATAACATTTTGATTATCTCTTGATCTTTGTATATTTCGAACCCTCAATCTCATATTATAATGGACGAAAACCAGTTTTTCTAGTCTCGCCATTGTAAGTCTATTGCGGGGACGAGTATGGATGAGAAAAAATGTTGTCCAGTTCCTTTCACAATTGGAGGAGGACACCGTTTGACTCAGGATGCGTACAGCTAATCGAGTCAAATTTGGAGCATCCTCCCTAGCATATATGGACCACCACTCAGCTACAAAAATAATAAAATATGTATATATATTGTGTGTGTGTGTGTGTGTGTGTATATATATATATATATATATATATATATATATATATATATATATATATAAGAAAAGAAAAGAAAAGAAAAATTACCATATATATATATATATATATATATATATATATATATATATATATATATATATATATATATATATATTATAGAGATAAAAGAAAAGAAAAAATTACTATGTATATATATATATATAATATATATGTATATATAATTATATATATAGTTATAGACCATATATATATATATTACAATATATTACAGTTAGTAAAAGAGTTAGTATAATATATATATAGATGCCAGTATAGACATAGGTTCCAAATGGGTCTGCTGGTTAGTGTGAGCTGTTGTGCTTATGTTCCAGAGTCTTCTGTTCTGGGTTCGAGTCCACGCGCTGGTTCCAAATTTTTTTTTTTTTTTAAGTCAAAAATCCTAACTATTTATGCGCTGGAGAGGAGAGAGAAAACATTTACACGAAATGTTTTCTCCCCCTCTCCGCCGTCTCCGCCTCCTCCACGTTTTCCTTCCTCTCCTCCCTTAGCCCTTCCTCTCCACCACCTCCACACCGTTCGGAGGAGCCAAGGCGAAAGCGGTGGAGGCGGCAACGTGGAAGTCGAGGAAGGCGGCGACAGCGACGGCAACGGCGGCGACATCGACGGCCATGGCGGCGACAGCGACGGTGGAAGAGGATTCTACCTTCTGAAAACGAGGTAACTCCTTGATCTTCAGCTAATTTTTTGTGCAATTGATTTTTTTTCTTTGTTGTTGTGGTGCTTTCATGTGAAATATTTATGTATTTATAGATTTTTTCTGTGAACTGTGACAAATTTTACATTATTGAGTTCTCTGTTGGATGTGACTTTGTTTTTTTTTGGTCGGAGAATCTTCCCGGTTTTTGGATCTAGGGTTTCGGCCGTATCGGTTCGTATCGGGCTCGTATCGGGCTCGTATCGGCCGATACGGTCCGATCCAACGCTTCCGGCGGCGTTCTCGGCCGATACCGATATTTTGGCAAGGTATCGGATCGGCGAGAGCAAAAACCGATCCGATACGGCCGATACGTATCGGTATCGGCCGATACGTAAAACCTTGGTCTTTATCATGTTGCTACCAAGCAAGTGAAAACAAAGATTATAACGAAAAATATAGTAAGCCTAGGAGAAGTCAAGTGTGCCTACTTCTGGAATCTAATTAAACTGGTAAGGTAGTCTTTCACATATAGTAGCCTGTCAGACTTTTTCTTACTAAACTTCTTTCGTGATGCACACGTTAACCTTCTTGAGCTAAGGTCTGAATGGGCCCTTTCAGCGACTCACGCCTGGTTGGGGATCTTTCAAAGCATATGAGTGTTTAAACAGGCCACAGTTGAGCGCTAGGAAATTGTAGACCAGAAGCAGGTTATGTGAACGCAGTATGAGCACAACAGAATTGAACAGCAGTATACCGATGATTACATCCTTCAACCGAGCTATTAGGAAATAAATCATGAAAAATTGTATCAAGAACGAAATATTTGACCTTGAACTCATTTCGATCATTAAACAACAAAGCAACCTACTTGGGAATTGGACACATTATTTTCTGATGTCACCATTAGAGGATGTACAAAATACAAATAATTTAATGAATAAGTTAACATGAAACAGTTTTGAAAACCGCATATAAGGCCAAGCTAGTATTAGAGATAGTAGGATTATACAATTTTACTGTTATCAGATATACTGGACCGGAGACAGTTAAAAGGTGATAAGAGAGAGGACATATTACTAACCAAGCCTTGATGCTGGCACAGCCAAAGCAACAGCAGCATGTATTCGGATCTTATAGTTAGTGGAGTCACGAAGGAGCAGCAGGAGAATGCTGAAAACAGAAGGAGCCCTGTTGAAGAGAAAGAGACTTGATACAATCAGAAACATTATATATCTTAATTATTCAACATCTCAACTAAACTGAGGGAATGTTCTTCCTTCTCACTCTCTGGTTTAATGTGTCACTAAGATGAATGCAAATTTTCTATAGCAAATCAAAGAGACAACTGATACAATCAGAAAAATTATATATCCCATTTATTAACCCAATTGCCAAATAATCTGAAAGGTAATGGGCTAGTCTAACATGGTAGCTTTGGGCTACAAAATAATATATTATACTTATTATCATGGAAGGTCAGTGTAAATATCATTTCAACCTTTTCGGAAGAAAGAAATCATCTATAGAGAAATTACATTTATATATCTAGCAGAATAGTAGTTACACGGTTGTCTAGGTTGCATAGAGGCATTGACAGGGTTTTGGAATTTGGCATTTTCAGAAAATCTAATATACCAGTACGTACAGTTGTATATATACATGAATGCATATTTATATTAATTAATATTATTTACATTTATGCAATTCTGTATAGTACCTAGGTTCCAAGAAGTTCTAGAAAGGACCCGCTTCAGAATAAATGTTACTTTCAGTCAAAGTCCAGCTACTACACCGAAATTCTAAAGGCATAGTGAGGATTGAGGGTTATAAATTTATATTATTCTAACACGTCCCCACAGCCCATTTTCAGCATAGGGCTGGATTCACTCAGCAGTATAATTTATTTTACAAAGTCCTCTTAAAATGACTCCAGAGAGATTGAACCCGAGTTCCTCTGATACCAAGTTAAAGTCCCTGCCACTACAACAAAACTCTAGAGTTTCATTGAGCGTTGGGGTTACATATTTATATTATTCTAACACTTTCTAATATATCAACCATGTTCCACAGAATGACGACCAGAGCAAATCACTTCCAACCATATTCCACAGAATGACGACCATACCAAATCACTTCCAACCATGTTGTGGGCCCGTTCGGAACGTAAACATGCATGAACAACATTCAACATGAGTGTAGAGGAAGTATTGTCTCAAATATGTGTGCACTCGGATACATCCTCTAGAGGAGTATGTGCATAACTTATTGACTACCAAATCAAACTGTACATCTTTCTTTCAGTTGAGTACTTGGGCGGCCAAGGTCGAAGGGAGAGATAAGGTGATCTATTGCTAAAATGCATATTGTGTAAAAGAAACTATTTCAATACAGATTAAAGTACATGATGCTAAAATTTAAAGCCTAGTGAGAATAGAATAAAGAAGAGTATTGTTACCAAGACATATCATGAAGCACTAGCGACTCATTCATGAATAAATTGCTCAAAGCATGGCATACATTCCACTGAACCTGGAAAATGTACCAGAAAGCTTAAAGAAACTCTTCACAAGACTGATTCAAGAATATCAAGTAAGCATTGTGCAATAAATTTATAGATGAATGTTGCCAGATTATAAAAACAACTCAGTGTTTTAAATTAGAACTTTTATTAATTAAAAAAAAAAAGAATGCATCCAGTCAGGATAGCTAACAGAAAATTGTTATTGCATCTGCTTATTCACTACCCTAGACGAGCACAATTTTTTCTAAATAATTTGACATGCTATAAACTAATTTATGAGGCATTGCAAGCAGTGAGACCAAAGCATAAGTTCAAGGCAAATACGTACCTTCACATTACCCGTAGTCACACAGGAAACAAAAGCCTGCACCATTCTTTCAAGCCAACGTGAATCTATAAACAGGCTTGACTTTGAACTAGTACCTACAGATGTTGACGGGCTACTCATTTTACAGCTCTGGGAAGAAGTATAATGAGCCATAGAGTCTCTTGGTCCACTGCTTGTTGAAGAAAAAGATGTAAAGTTGATAAATCTTGAAAGGTTCCCAAGAGCTCTCACAGCATTTGATTTTATCTAGGTACAAAAAGGTAAGTTTTAGGAACTGCTAACGGTAAATACATCTATTGGAAATAATTTTATTCTAACATAAAAAATAATAATAATATGAATGAACTATCAAGAGTTACAAAATGGCAAACCCATGATACAAAGCTGTAACAACAAAGATTATGGTTATCAACAATGTTACAAGTTACAACTAATGGATAAATCATTCTCCAAATGTTCTTTCAAAAAGGAATCTCGAACTTGTTATAAACATTGTCAAAGATGCACAAGAATCACATGCATTCCACTGCAAATAATAGTTTTGAGAATGCAACACAATACTCAACAGAAGAAATAACATTTGGTAAGTACCAATATGAGTATTAAAAACAAGAAAGTAGAACTGGTAGAATATAGGAATACAATCAGTCAAATAAATAAACTTTTAACCTAAACCATGAGATCAAGAAGAACGAGCAATCAAAATACTAATGAGAGACATTCTCGGCAACATAAACATCGCCATCTCAATCGTCCCTTTGTTTTCCAATCTTTCTTCTGGTATCCTCTTAAGCTTTTTTTTTTTTTCCTTCTTCTGGTCTTCTCTTAAGCATGCTATATAAAATCACATCTAACGAAAAGCTTAAAATGTGATACTGGTGTCAGTATCAGATAATCTATGAATATTCGTGTCTGTTTACATATCTCACGAGTCATGATATACTCATCTTATCATTCAATAGGATACAATCTATAAATGATGTAAATCTTATGAGACACTTTTTGTTTCATACAATACGACACATATCATCCAGTAAGATGCATTATCCGATACAAAATTTATTGTGTTACCTAAATTTCAAAGGATTTAAGCCGACTTTTAAGTGGTTTAGAAAGTATATCTTTATATCAAGACACTAGAACAAATTTGACCTACCCATATAACTCTCTAAAATCCATCATATTCCGTTCAACCTACTCTTCTGAATGAACTATTTGGACTATAATCTCCTTCGGCGGCCATCGACTTCCACCATATCTGGAGATTGCAACTTAAGCAACTGTTTTGTCAAAAAAAGGAATGTTAATTTTTATTGTTAATATTTCTCGTATTCTAATAGTTCTTGAACTTTCTCTATGTTTTATTTTGTTTTTAAAGGTTTTTTTTCACTGTTTACTTGGGTTTTTAGTAGTTGTACATTGTTTAGAAACTAGGATGTACAACAAATTTTTTTGAACGTCAATAAATTGGTTTCTGTTACTAAGAGTCAAATTCTTATTGATGCTACGATGCTATACTCATGAATAGTCATGCCATGTAATACTTATATTCTAATTTTTCTCCAAATTATTGAGTTTTTGAACTTGTAGCTTATTGCTTGATAATTTTCTTATAATAGCAAAATATTTTAACAAGCAGGGTTGCGGGTTTCCAATGAAATCATGTACCTTAGGAAGCACAATATAGTAATCAAGTGAGCTGATACATGATACATGTCTTGATTTGACATCTGGGACAACTTCTGAAAGACATTAGACCATCAACTTTCAGTCAATGTAGGCCAATATGGACCAAAATATAACCAAGACTTCCATATTGCCTCACACCAATTCATATTGGTCGGTCCAGCTCAAATCGGATAGGTAGGATACAGCTGATACTTATTCTTAAAATTTATAATCCAAGTAAATTACGGGAATTTATTTGATTGACAAAATCAGGATTTCCAACTATACATTTTTAAAATTAAGAACAATTGAGAAGCAAATCTGGCGTGTCTGTATGTTGCACCCAAAGAATAAGTCAAACTTGTAAATGTAACTGATGGCAGACACAAAATACTAAAATAGTGAGAGCTGAAATGGCATGTTTACAATGTGTAGTAGGCAAATTATGATGTTAGTGACTGTTGACTGCCTGACCTTATCCCCATCCTTTGCTAATCGTAAAGCACTCTCAACTAAAACAGAAATAGAGTTGAAATCATTCACGGTACCTGCAAATTAAGATATTCATTGAAGTAGTTAGTTATTGGATTATGTATCTTTTCATATATCAGGAATATGACTGCTAAATACCAGTACAGCTTTCCAAATGTTCGGTTGCTTCACGACGAAGAGAATTACATATATTTGCTAGAGCCCAAGAGGCAGTTATTCGCACCTGGATAAGAAAGAATTTACGAGAAACTAGCATCTAGAATGAAACAAAAAGGAGACTACAAGTGATGTCCTGAGAAGACATGATCAACAAAGAATAAATAGAAATATTTACATACTGAAGTTGACGAATTGTGGCTGTTAAGTTCAACTGCATGTATAAATTCATTTAGCAGCCTTGCACTGCAAAAGGGAATGCTTCATGTTACTATTTGCATATGAATCTGTAGTTAGCAGGAATCTAAAATTCATGACTCCATAAGAAAAAATTACCTACAAACAATTTGTGGGAAACACGCAATGACACCAAGGGCTCGGCAAGCAGCTGCTCTAACTGATGGAGCTTCATCTTTCAATGCTGCAGTAATCTACACGTGATACCAATGCATCAGAAAACTATTTGTCTCCAAATCCAAACTGTGTGAATATAAATACAGATGAAACTGAACAGAGCTTTTTAACTTTTATGTCGAGGGTGGAGATGGCTGGAGCGAAGAGTTTATTTAAACTTACAGTAGAAGATTTAACAAACTCTTGTTTTTCCCCACTGAGAGAGAAGAAAACAGATGAAGTCATTCCTGCAAAACAAGTAACTGATGCTGCCCTCACCTAAAATATGAGAAAAGAACAACCATGAAAAATGGACTTGCTTAAATGCACTTCAATAAAAGATCAGCATGTAACCATTATGGTACTGCAAATACATGTAATGTTTATTATATGTGCAACTTTTACATGAAGGGAAAAAAAGTAGTGTAAAAAGAAGGCACGGATTGGCTTGTACACAGAAAGAACAACATATAGGACAGATGAGATATGTTTGGAAGTGCCATGGACGGTGTCAATCCTTATTCAAAGGCTAGCTTGGTTTGATAAAATCTGATAAGAGTGATCCTTGATGCCCAGATATTGACTCTAATTTGATGGGGGGAATGGCTTCAGATGATAAATACCATGACAATACTTTGCAACCACTCATTTTAGATGCCAGCTTCCTTATTGATAAAAGAACTTTATTTTCCAACTACTCCATGTCACCTTATTCTGAGACCCAATAATGAGTATAAAATGGAATTCCCAAATAAATATGTTTCTCAAAAATAAAGAGCACTGGCGAAGTATACAGATATTGGAATATACTCAAGGCATCACACACACACACACACACACACACACACACACACACACACACACATATATATATATATATATATATATATATATATATATTTCGGAACCAGGTAAATTGTTTCTGAAATCGCTCCCACTGGGATTCAAACTCCTAACCACTCGGGCCGCATGCATCTCTCTTAACCACTAGGCTAGAGGTCATTTGCATATATATATATATATCAATTAGATAAAAATCATGAACATCGAAGTCTCATAGGTACTACTTGCAACACAATATTTAGACCAAACCATTGAATTTGTAGTTTCAAAAGTAATGCTGTCAATTATCTATATCTATAGCTGAAACAATACATGATAAAGAAAATATGTAACTACTGAAGTTTGATTATGACTTCCTGACATGGAACTATTGTATGGCACAAAACTATGCAGCATTAATTAAAAAGATAAATCTAAAAATATTTACAAGAACTACTTAAAACATAATTAATTATCCAAACATGACACCAATATGAACATCTCAAAAATCTTTTCTTTATAGAACTACATAAACCAGAAATTATTTATCCAAAAACCTACCAAAGGAGAACTATGTGACAAAGCCAGAGGCAGATGCATTTCAATGACCCCAAACCACTGTTTAGTCCCAGATGGGCAATCTGCAGAATGGTCTCTTGATGTCCTGTTGCCATTAAGTTCATATGAAGGGGCAGAAGAAACTTTTGTTCGTCTGGTGCTGTAAGCAACAAGTTGAATGTCCGCCAATCTACATTCTAGGAGGTCATCTGCTCCTCTAAATCCAGATGCTGCACGAAGACACTCATCCAAAGTCTAAATCACAGGTCAGCTCCAACAGTTTGATTAATATTGGATAAACTGACAAAAATTAATAAATATCTAATCGTATTCCACAATTCCCAAAGAGAAATCCAATAAATTAATCTACAAAATAGTATACAAGATAACTCGCAGTTTTTTTTTGTGCGCATGTGTGTACGTGTGTGCACGTGTATGTAAACTTTAGAGCTTTGATGCTAAGATAGCATTAGCCTGTTAGGTAACTTAGGTTAGGATTTCAGCTACACTAGGAGTGAAAACACACACAAGATCAGAAGTATACTAGGAGAGGCTATCAATACATGTCTTTTCTTTGAAGAAAGGTCCGACAACATTTATTGTCACTCAAAATGTACCAATATATAGAATTATGCCAAAAAAAAAAAATCTACATATTGAGATGTTTAAAATTATCATGAACTGAATCAAGCATATGAAAACAGAAGCACTTTGATTGGAATTTCCTGAGAGAACTCAATGCTCATGGATACCTTAATTAGCCCATTTTAAGACAAACCAAAGAGACTGGAAGAAGTTCTCATATTACACATGTCTATATCACTTCACAATCAAGCCTCATCTTTTAGAATATGGTTTTTCAAGTTTAAAGTTATACATGTGTAATTGTGTGCCATGAATTGAATTAAAATGGCTCACAGAGATTTCTTTGGATGGGAAAAAGCTTGACTGAAAAGTCTTTTGTCTGTGTATCCTAATGGATTACGTCCTGAGATTTTAGTACATGCAAATACAGATGCAAAGTCATTTATGGGAGTAGCAGACATAGCTCCTGGCTTCCACATATGAATATGTCTTCCTTTCTTAGTTATTTTACTCCCATTGGGACAATGAAAGACCAGACCACATTATTGAGAGACTTTTTCTTCCTTTGAAGTTTGAACATACTACCATTCATAACAGACCTCTCACATATTGTCCTGTGGACATAGCCTGATTGGGGGAACAATGTTAAATCCAATTATAATTTTTGTCTGTGTTGTTTTCACATTCTCCTTCAGCTTTTCACATTAGATTTGAATGGTCCTACATGACCGTATAAAAATCTCAAATGTGATATGGATCACTGCTCTTGCTTACGATATAAGATCGAAAAGAAAATAAAAACTAAAAGGAAAAACCACCCAATTATAGAACTACTAATTGTGTGATGAGTCTACCTACAAGCTATTTATCCATGATGTAATACTAGTTTCAACAACATTTTATTATGCTACGATGTATTAATAGGTAAAGTACTAGGACAATGTAATAAAGAGGACTATCACCTTTATAGCAGCTACAATGCATCTTTCGTTGGCAGAATCAACAGATTTGCATGTCTCACTCTTCAACAAACCGGCACAAGATTCATAGCTAGAATCATAAGCTGTAGAAGCACTCAATAAGGGGTAAATGTTAGCTGAAATGATCTCCCATAATGCAGTTACTATGCTTGGGTAATTGTGTGAAACTGCTCGCAGGACCTGTGAGAACAAAAAAGGCTTGAATTTCTCGGGGGAAAAACATTAGCAAGCCAACTTCGTTTCCTTGACCGTTTGAGAAATTCCACAAGTCGGCCAAGATTTTTAAATAACAGTTAGGCAAAGAGGATAAAATCGCAATAAGTACAAATGTCGTATAGCTAGAACGTCAAAAATTTGAATGCCTAAGGAAGCATCAAAACAAAATTTACTTAATTGACACCTTGTATTGTGACATCCAGAAAAATGTTCAAGACAGAAATTCTTAGCATAATACAACAACAAAACCTTTATCCCTTTCCTACAAGTTTACTCATGAATAGATCCTACACTATTGACATATTTCAGTAATCAGTATCTTATGCTTTGGATTTACAATTTCAAATATGTAAATAACAGTTTTGGCTCATATGCTTTCCCAAGAATGATAAACAAAGTGCTTTAGCATCTCGCCAAAAGGGCATACACTCACAAAAAGGCACAACAACTGCGCCTCACACCTCATTAGGCAACGCGCCTTTTTCCGGGTGCACACAGGGCATGCCTAAGCCGTGCCTTTCAACAAGGCGCAACCAAGAAAAGACACGCCTTATGGTTTTATATATATATATATATATATATATATATATATATATATATATATACAAAAAAATTGAGACATGGAAATAACCCTCACCTCATACAAGTGGGAGGGAGATAGCCCTTTCCACGATTGCCAAAGTTGGTTACAGTTGAACTAGAAAAACTAAAATTTACTAAAAAGGTGTTGACTGCTACTATTACTGCTCTGCTAGTTCACTTGGTTATGTTTTAACATATTTTTGTTGGTGTTAATATGTTATTTTATTTTATTTTTATGTTACTAATTTATTTATGCATGTATGTATATTTTTATTATTTATCATTTTTGTGTCTCTCTTTGCTCGGACGCTCGCCTTAAGTGCGCCTTGCACCTCGGGCGATATGGACTCTTTGCGTCTCGAGTGCGCCTTGAGCCTTTGACTACCTTGATACACTAACTGTTTGCAGTAACATTTTCCAATATGGCAGCTATGGCTACTAGCTACCAACTCAACTCAGATAGGTTCTTAGCACTCGTTGATGCAGCATCACGCTCATCTTCCTTTAAGCATCATACAGGCTACAACCATTAAGGTCTTAGGCTCTAAAGTAATTCCCTGGATCTGTTGTCATAAGGCTTTTTCGCTTCTAAACCGCGTATGTAGAATTTATATTTTCTGAATAATGAACTGCACCCAAATTACAAATCTTCAGCAATGCACTATGCTATAGTACTTCAGAATCTAAAATGATAACACATACAAGCACAGAATAGTCTATAGACGTGCCTAAACATGTGAACAACTTACATAGTTACATGTAACAAACATAAGCTTCGCAAATATTGACTTTTTCTATGCAATTATTCATGAGAAGAACCACCATATCTTTCTACTCCTTGACCAAGTTAAATTCACTTTACCCCTTGTCCTGAATCCTGCTATCATGCTCAGCTAATGCCATAGCATTCTCCTAACCGGTGAATTCATCAGTCTCCGAGCTCCATTCACACGTCTAAAACATAAAGACTGGATCTTATGAAGATTATGTTCATTTCCAACTTCTTTAAAATAAATAATACATCCCAGATGATATCTGGACATGAATGCATGGTGAATAATATTCGGTACAAATAATAAAACTCATGAGTCGCTGACATGAATTACTAAAACAGTAAAAAAGGATGCTATGCCAAATTATTTAATATACCAAAAACGTTTCTTAGAATTATTAACTTCCTATTCCCGAGATAAATGGACGAATAAAGAGGATACTAGCTCAATTTACAAAAGTTAAAGAGTTTACTGTCCATGAACTTGTTCATTTATAAATTATAATCAGTCTATTAGAGTTTACTGTCCATGAACTTGTTCCTTTATAAATTATAACCAGTCTACACAAGGTTGAACATGTGTCTGTCGCCCATCATTCAATTGTATATAGTGGAGCAGGCAATTAGGTAATAGACCAAATTCCAGGAGACATCTGCTTGATCAATGAAAATCAGGCCTCACATTGAAGTAGGGGTGTGGCAATCTCATTCAACCCCAATTGGTTAAGAATTTATGACATCTTAAAACCCTTGTAAAAGTCCCTGCCACCGCACCAAAAGTCTGGTGCAGGAGAGGTTTGACGGGTAATATTTCTATTATTCTAACATGCCCCCATAGGTCAAACGCCAAATTCATGGGCCGAGAATTGGATTCACACAGCGGTATAATTTTTTAATCCGCTTAAAGTGCATGTCAAAGAAGACAAACAGTGGTTGCTTTGATACCATGCTAAAGTCCATGCCACTACACTAAAACTCTAGGCAAGGGTTGAGGGGTAATCTTTGTATTATTCTAACAATCTTAACTAAACAAGCTCTAAACAATGTCCATATTTTTCTTCCCTAGCAGCAGATGCTTCAAGTTCAAATTTCAGAGGAACATGATCCCTTATATATATATATATATATATATATATATATATATATATATATATGTGTGTGTGTGTTAAAATGCATGTCAAAGAAGACAAACAATGGTTGCTCTGATACCATGCTAAAGTCCATGCCACTACACTAAAACTCTAGGCAAGGGTTGAGGGGTAATCTTTGTATTATTCTAACAATCTTAACTAAACAAGCTCTAAACAATGTCCATATTTTTCTTCCCTAGCAGCAGATGCTTCAAGTTCAAATTCCAGAGGAACATGATCCCTTCTATATATATATATATATATATATATATATATATATATATATATATATTTTGGAATAATGGTGAATTTATTCCTCGCATGTAGCGGAAAAGGTATTACAATACATAGATATCACAACTTCTCATGCCCCAAAATAAAATATTATGGGGCCATTACTGATACATCGAATTCTATGTTATGTAGAATTCCAATAGGGGGGGTAGTCAAGTCCTCGAAAATTCGTCTGTTCCGCTCCTTCCAGATGTGCCAAACGGACGCGGCGAGACGAACTCTGGCTCTTCTGGCCCAACCCGGATCCCGGCTTCTGTGATCTCGAATCCAGCTGAGAATGCTCCGGATGTCTCTATCCACCCCAACTCCTCCTCTCAGCTGCGCACACTGCTCAGTCCAAATGTGCCAGGTCATCGGGCAACCAAAGAAGAGATGCCCCATAAATTCGTCCTCCCAATTACGTAGCACACATTTGGCATCTGGGATCTGCATCCCAAACCTGAGGAGTCTGTCTCTCGTCATCAGTCTAACCCGTAGAAGTAGGTATGCACATAGTTGCATTTTTCGGGCAATTTTCTTGCCCCAAATGAAGTCCACCTCCTCAGCCCGGTCATGGTGGATCCGAACCAAGTCATAGCAGCTACGAAAGCAGAACAGGCCTGACCCGCCCTCCGTACCTGGGCCGACCCAGCTCCAGGAATCCTCATGCTGGCTAGCGCCAATAGTAATGAGACGAATCTCCTCGGCAAGCTGAGCAGTATACGGATATCCTTCTGGCCTCCAAACTCTATCTCTGATGATCCGACTGCATGTGAGCCCCCTGCCCGCCTCTCTGTCCAGCTGACCGCCCAATATCTCAAGCAAGGATCTGGAGCCCAACCAGGGGTCAAGTCAGAGGTCGGTAGTCGTCCCATCTTTCATGTTCCTGCAGATAGCGGTCTGAAGCACCGGTCGACACCTCAGAATGGCCTTAAACGTGATCGAGAAATTGTTGTCTATCCTGCAGGCCCAGAAGTTAGTCTTCCTTAAGTATCTGTTCGCCATCCATTCCGCCCAAAATGACCCCCCTTGATGAATCTCCAGGCTATCTTCACACAAGCTGCCTTCCTGACCGCGTGAAGAGGCCTCAACCCCACTCCTCCTTCCTCCCGAGGCCGGCATAACTGGTCCCAGGAGATCGCATGCATCCCTCCCCTCCAAATGAAGTCAGCACAGATGGCCTCTACTTTACGAATATTAGCCGTAGGGATCTGGATAGACTGGAGCCAGAACATCGTGATGCCAGCAATAACCGAACGCACCAACTCAATCCGTCCGCCAAATGATAGACCCGCAGCTTGCCAGCCTTCCACTCTCCTCTGAGCAAAGTCCACCAAGCTGTGACAATCCTGCTCACTGGCGTAGTTGACCGTCAGCGGGACCCCCAAGTATTTCACTGGGAGCTCGCCTTTGTCCACTCCCAAGGCGAAAGCTCTCTCCTCCTGCTGTGTACACCGGGAACTGAAGTAGACTCTGCTTTTCTCCCTATTTAACTGGAGCCCAGATAGACGCCCGAACTCTCCATAATGTCAGAGAGCGCTATCATGTCCCGCATGGAAGGATGTAGTAGTACCAATAAATCGTCAGCATAAATCAAATGGGAGACAACCGGACTCACCAACCGGAAAAGAGAGACGATCCTCTTGCTATGCACCGCCATGTCCATCATGCAAATAAAGTACTCCATCACCAAGGTAAATAGATACGGTGAGAGAGGGTCACCCTGCCTCAACCCCCTGTTGCTCCTGAAGTATCCATGAGGCGTACCCTGGATGAGGACTGAAAAAGTAGGGGAGCAAATGCACTCCCTCACCCTCGCAACCCACCTCTCGTCGAACCCCACGGCAAGCATCAAGTGACACAGGAAGTCCCGGTTGACCGTATCAAAGGCTTTCCGGAGGTCAAGCTTCACACAAGCCTTCATCCCCCCAGGTTTGCTGAACTCCCTCACCATCTCATTCGCTAGCAGGCTGTGCTCCGCAATCGACCGGCCCTTGATGAACGCTGCTTGATTCTGGGACACCAATCCCTGCATAATCCCCTCCATACGTCTGCACATAAGATAAGTGATAATCTTATAAAAAAAGTTACAGCAAGCAATGGGCCGAAAGTCTGCGAGCGAGGTCGCTCCCTCCTTCTTAGGAACCAGCGTCAAGAAGGTGTGGTTCATCTCCTTCAGAAGCCTGCCCTCCACGAAGAACTCCTGTACCGCCTCCAGAACAGGGGCCTTAAGCACACCCCAGTGTCGCTTAAAGAACCCTGAAGAGAAGCCATCAGGCCCAGGGACTTTGTTGGGATTAGCCTTCATCACAATGTCTTCCACCTCCTCCATCCTCACAGGAGCCAAAAGCAGGCTATTCCCATGGTGGGACACCAGCCTCTTCGTGACAAGGGCTGAAAACGTGCTAGTGTAATCCGTCTGCTGATATAAGTCAGTGTAAAATCTGACGGCCTCCTCCTGTATCTCCACCGGGTCCCCTACAAGACGTCCCTCGGCATTCAGAAGGCTGGGGATGCTGTTCCGGTGCTGACGGGTGCGGATCACATCATAGAAGAATTTAGTGCATCTGTCTCAATCTTTGAGCTAGGTACATTTAGCCCTCTGTGCCGCACTAATCTCCTCCTGCAGTCTCATGGTGCTGACCTCCTAAATCAGGATCTTCTCCTTAGCCGCCAATTTCCCGTTCAGAATGTCAGCTTGGAGAGCCACCTGAGTGTCCCGAAGCTCGGCTTCCTTGTCCGCCAGAGAAGACCGCGGTCTCGTCTTCACCCAACCCCTGAGAGCACGCTTGATCTGCTTGAGTTTATGAACCATGCGGAACTGAGCCGTGCCTTCCCGGAAGTGCTGGATCTCTCCCGTAACCACCTCCTCATAACCAGCCGATAGGTACCAGCTGTTGTTATACCGAAACGGCCTCGCCCGCACAGTGGGTCTCTCACAAAGGCCAACCCGGATAGGAGAATGGTCGCTACTTAGTACCCGCCGCAAGACCTTCCGCCACCGAGTTCGGGAAGCACCTGAACCATTCACTATTGCCGAAGGTCCGATCCAACTGACAAGCAATCCGATTATGTGAAGCCTTATTGTGCCAGGTCCAGATATGTCCAGCTCTCACCAGCCTCTGCATCCCAGACAGAAGAAGACACCTCTGGAAGTCATATAAAATCGAATCCGGAACAGGACGACCTCCCACATTCTCATGGCGAAGCAGCAAAGCATTGAAGTCCCCCATAATGAGCAAAGGAAGATGCATGCTGTCCGCCGTAGTACCCAGGTGCACTATGTCTTCCCACAAAGCCTCCCGGAGTCTCCGGTCATTGTGCCCATATACAGCACCCAGAATGAATCGGAACCCTCATTTGTTCTCAAAAGTAATGCCAATGAGTTGTTCTGATTTATGGATCTGCACCCCCTCCCAGCTATCTCGGTTCCACCTAACCCAGATCCTTGCCATATCGCAAAGATCCAGGTTGTGGATGTGATCCCAGTTAGCCGGAGTCCTACGCGAGAGCATGGCGGCCCCTCTGATCTTCGTCTCCAGCAATATAGCAATGTCACACGACTCTCTCCTCAGCACTCCTCCAATCTCCCTCCATCGTCCAATGGAACACCCCCCCTAATGTTCCATGCTAGGACCGACATTTAATTAATAAGTGAGGGGTCCCCCTGGAACTCGTCTGGATCGACACTCGAGGGAAGTGTCTCATCCGCCTGATCAATGACTGCATCCACCATGGAGGAAGGAGCAAGATGTGCCTGGATCCTGCTAAGAATAAGTGTCCAGTCAGGATTGGCTTCAGTCTGGTCGTCCAGATCCCTCGCCTGGGGGATATCCTCCCGCGTTGCCGGGGCATGTCTTTTCTTGCTGCTGTACACCATAATCGCCGGGGAGGCCTCCATCACCATCTGACCACTCTCCGCCGCGCTCATACCCCTGGTAACCATGGTCCTCTGTGGCCTGAAAGGGACGAGAGCGCCCTGCGTGCTCTCCTGTCTCTGCGGTGATCCTGAATCCAGCCTCCTCTCTACCTCCATTACTGTGTCCTCCTCCATATGTCTATCTGGCGACGACTCCCCAGGTAAATGACTGGGAGCCTTCTCCATCCCGGTATCCTCCATCTGAACCACCGGTGACCTGGCGGCCTCCTTCCCCTTGTGGTTGCATGCCCCGGTAGGGTGCCCAAAGCACTCGCAGTATGAACACATGGGTGGGACCCAGTCATACTCCACCGACTGTGTCAGAACCTCCCCAGACGGTACCTAATACTCAAGCATATTCGGAAGCTCCGAGCCCGTCTTGATCTCCACGAAGACCCTGGCATACATCAATCTGGTGCGAAAAGCAGTAGCATCGTCAGCCTTGATCGGCTTCCCCACGAGGCTGGCCAGTCTCATGAGCAGCAGAATACTCCAATACTTCACAGGGAACTCTGGGAATCGGATCCAGATGGGAATAGCGTTCAGCACCTCCTTCTCACATCTCAGCTCCGGCGTCCACTCCTTCAGGATAATGAGTCTCCCATCAAATGACCAAGGCCCTCCCTGCAGAATCCTGGTCACATCCTCCGCTAGACCAAATTTGACATAGTAAAACCCATTCTCCCTGAAGAAGAATTCCATGCTACCTTTGGGTCTCCAGACTCGCTCCGCATAACCCCTGATTTGGCCATAGAACGGTTTGTTCCCTAACACATACAACACCAGAGTGTTCTTCCAGAATTCTGAAACCACCGCTATTTCTTCTGCAGGGAAATACGCCCGCAGCCCTCCTCCAACAGACATCGGTATGACATAATCCATCGACAACGGGCTTTTCGTCGCCACCGGCGTGCAAACCTCCTTCCATGACCGAGGCCGCTGCTCCTCAGTGTGTGCCCTGGTCGAAGGGTTCGCAGGACCTGGGTCTTTCCTGCCATCAGCAACGGCAATGCCCTTAGCCTTCTCTGCCGCCGTCGCCTTTGGCCTCCATCCTGGTACAGTGCGCACCGTACCTCCCCCACGACGACGGGAATCAACTGTGCCTGTCGATGATCGAGTCTCATAATTCCCTGGCCCCGTCCGCCCCGATGCGTGGGTTTGGGCCCCTCGCCTCCCTCCAGTCCGACGTCTTGCCACCGTCTGCCAGCCCGCCTCTCTATTGTTGTCCACCCCGGACCCGAACTCAAAGACGGAAGCCGAAGCCCCCGATCCACCCATGCCGCCCGACCCCCCCTCCCACCCGTGGGGGTCCCACTACTGCCGTCCATCGCCCCCCTACCGCTGCCCGACCCCTCCCCACCTGGGAGGGTGACACCGTCGCCACCCGACCCCCCCCCTCCAGGGGGGGTCACACCGCCGCCGCCGGGACCTGTCCCGCTTCCGCCTTCTCCGCCCGACCCCCCACGCCTGGGAGGGTCCCACTTCCGCCTTCCGACCCCCCCCTTGTTTGGGGGGGGGCCCTTGGAGGCCGCCGCCCGACCCTCCTCCGGACAGGAGAGGTCGCCCTCCCCCCCGCGAGCGGATCGGGAGGGCAGGGAGGAGGCAAAGCCGCCTGGAAAACCCTAGCAGACATCGAACACTAATACAAATACAATATATATATATATATATATATATATATATATATATATATATATATATATATACACGCGTGTGCGCGAATGACCCCTAGCCTAGTAGTGTTGAGGCATGCGGCCCAAGCGGTCAGGAGATCGATTCCCAGTCGGGGGCGTTCTACACGATTACCATTGGCCAGCAGGTGGAGACATAGCGCATCGAGGCTGGGTGGGTTCGATCCCAATGGGAAAGCGGATTACTCCTTCCAATTGTGGTGGATATATAGTGCTTCTAATTGGGGTGGATATAGTGCTTCCAATTGTGGTGGGGATATATAAGAAGAAGGGAAAGTACATTCTCTTAGATATAGTGCTTCTATGTAGTCTGTACTTTGAGGAAGACCGCTCCTCATCCCATATTTATGTACTACCCAAACCTCCTAGATAATATATCCCATTTGATTGAATCTTTCACTCTCTATTAACACAATTCATGGAGACTGAAGTGTTCTCTCTAACTTAGGATGAGTTTGGATTGTTCATCCCATTTGTTCAAATGCTCATTTCCAGAACGTTTGTTGGACTAGCGTTTCGTAAACGCCAAAGGTTCACAGTACCAATATCGGAATCGGTATCAAGCAATTCCTATGAGTATCAGGATCGGCACTATCAGCGGTTTCGGATCAGAGTATCGAATTTTTTGGTATCGAAAAACAAATAATTATTAACAAATTATTAACATTTAAGAAAGTATATTTTATACATTTAGGCATAATTTTGAGTATTTTCAGTGTTGTTTTTTAGCAGTTTTGAAATTAGATAAAATAGTAGTCACCATTACCAATTAGTTTACATGCGATAGATAAGTTTTATTCTTTTAGATACTTTTAGAACCTTACTATGCTTTTATACCCTTACTGGTTGGTCTTTTCCGTTCAATTTTTTTGTCGAATTGACTGGAAAAGAGACTCCAAATGTCGATATCAGTCAGTATCGGGTATCGGTCATTATCGGATCGGGACATGCCAAACCGTATCGGTATCGGCCGAAACTGCAAACTATGCATTTGAGCCCCGAAATAAATGGTATGTTGTAAAAAACATCCATCCATCCGTAATAGAACCCATTTGGCTTGCGCCTTGCGCTCGGTACCAAACAGTCCCAGATGAAACATGACTGCAATCCAATCTAGCCATTAGCCTCTGAGACCTGAGCAGTACAAGATTTTAGCTACTAAGCATGCAGTCTGGTATTATTGTACTCGTGAAAAAGATGCAGAAAACTGAGATAGTAGTGCTGTTTGTGCCTCCAGAAGATCGCATCCACAAACATTTGTAGTATACAAGAGATTCTAAATTGTAATAGATGCTTTAACTAAAAGTCATTAACCACCTCACAACGGGTTAAATTCACCATTCATCTCTAATGCAATCTAAATAAAAAAAGAGAGTATGATACGCTTAAGCAGAAAAAACAGAGAGTAAAACCTGGAAGGCCTCAAGTCTAATAATCAAATGTCTTCCCTGCTCTGAAAGTTGAAGCAAAAGAAGAAGTACACTTGATTCCTGTCGGCTCTGTATAAGACCTGGTTGTAGCATGGAGTTACACATGGATATCAAACCTAACAAGCCATGTACCAATATATCTTAATAATAGCAATCATGTATATATCATTAAACCAGAACATGCAGAAAAGTCATATTGGGAACATAATTTTCACACTTTTAAAGCTTTAATCAAGATACAAGAAGCTTATGCAAATCAGTAATGTTCAATTCTTACACACACACACACATATATACACGCACATACTTCGCAGCAAGGTAACTCTTACAATCTACTCCCAGGCTCCCCGGCCTAGTCTGGTCTTAATCTTTGCACCCTAATCCTCGAAGATGCATTCTTCCTTGATCCACTTCCGCTCAGGCCAATTTCCATCTCACGTTGGAACCACAATGGTAGGGACTCTTTTTGAGGACCTCACAACTTTAGGAGGCTGGAGGCCCTATTAAATCTCTCTCTCTCTCTCTCTCTCTCTCTCTCTCTCTCTCTCTCTCTCTCTCTCTCTCTCTATATATATATATATATATATATACAGAAACGTTGCAAAACCAGCCGGCTGGTTTTGTATTATAGAACCACCCTATTTTTCATAGGTTGGAATGGAATTTAGTTGTTGAGATTAAAAGGTGTAGACACCACCACCTTTTTAAGCCATCTAATCTCAACCATTCAATTCCAATCCAACGTGTATAACATAGGTTAGTTTCATAATACAAAACCAGCTGACTGGTTCTTGAGCACTTATATATATATATATATATATATATATATATATATTCATTATTTTACTTTTTTAAAAATATATATATGTTGTGCTTAATGTTCTAGATTATTTTTGTCGGTCCCAAACTCGGATAGAGGAGAGTTGTGTTAAGTAGGCGACAACGAGCGTAAAATATTGTTCATTCCTCAGTAGCGATGTGCTGCATCATTCTCACCCCGATAGGATAAAATATGAGCAAGGGTGGATTGCTAGGGTGTCACACTTAAGGGAAGCATTGCATCGATACCGTTGTGATGCAATGTCAATTGAGCAAGGATGGACTAGGGCGTCCCGAAAAAACGGTGTGCCACATCAGTACTTCAATGTGGTGATAAATAGACAAGAGGCTATCGGGTATAGGAAGTAACGATGTAAGGAATTGGTGCATTAGAGCAGGGTTAGATGAGCTACTTGGAACATAGGATCATTAAAGGAAAATGGAATGGAGTTGGTAGATACAATGATTAGGAGAAAAATTAATATAGTTTGTTTACAAGAAACAAAGTGGGTAGGTGAGAAATCGAAAAAATTAAGACTAGCAGATTTAGAATTTGGTATATAGGTGAAAAGAGACAGAGAAATGGGGTAGAGATACTTGTGGATAAATCATTAACGAATAACATTGTATATGTAAATAATAGGGGATATGATAATATTAATTAAGTTTAGTATTATGGGAGGATGTTATCAATATTATGTGCATATGTACCCCAAGTGGAATTATATGAAAATACAATAAAAGAATTTTGGGAACATATAAGTAGTTTGATTCAAGGAATACCTTGAGGTGAAAAGTTATATATCGAAGGCGACTTAAATGGTCATGTTGGAAAGGAGAACAATGATTATGATAGTGTGCATAGAGGATATGAATACGGAGTTAAGAATGAAGGAGACAATAAAATCCTTGATTTTACAATTTCATATGACATTATAATAGCAAATATTTATTTTAGAAAGAAAGATGAATATTTAATTACTTTTAAGAGCGGACCCAATATCAACCAGATATATTACTTTATTACTTTGAATCTTGACAAACTAGCATATAAGGATGGTAAAGTTATACCATGAGTGAGCCTAACCACTCAACATAGGTTAATGGTCTTAGATATTAGCATTGTTCTAAAAGGAGGCCTAGGCGGCCGCCTAGATGCTAGGCACCTGGTGTAATGTCCCGCACCGCACGGTGCATTACGTTGAGTCATTGACTCGAAGAAGTGTTAAGTTGACCCGAAAAAATATTATGTTCAATTCGAACAAGTATTAAAATCGATTTGAAGATGTATTAATTGAGTTGGTTTCATGTGCAAACTTTTAAGCTGCGATTTCTGATACAATATTTTGCCCTAATTGCAACGGAGTCCGCCGATGATCAAAGTATTACCTCACAACGGGATGAAACATAGGCACGATAGGTCGAATCGGTCGGTTAGTTCGAAGGAGCACGAAGTGCTCGAATAGTACAGTCAGATGAGATGATCATGCAACAAAGTTAAGGAATTGAACCGCAATGGCTCGACAAAGCGGCATGTGAATCGGCGTAGGTGGAAGGACTCTAACCCTTCTTTCCTATTATGTCATGCCTTAATAAAACGTATTATTGTATGCTAAGTAACTTCATGGATTTCCATTTGTGCGGGTCGAACAAATAGAAGTCGTAGTGTATGTTGAACACTAGGATAGAACATTGAACAATGGAAGCGAAACGTGTATCAAGCGCACGAATCACTGAACATTGAATCACTGCATCGGCGAGTGCCTCAGTGCACGAGCCATATAACATCGAAACACTGTATCAGCGCACGAGTCGTAGAACATTGAATACTCTATCGAGGCGTGCATTAGTACATGAGTCAGAGGACGATTGAACATTAAGTCGTAGAACATCGAAGGAACTATATCGAGACGTGCATCAAGTGCACAAATCGTAGAATATTGAACACTAAGTCATAGAACATTGAATAATTGTATCGAAGTTGCAATATGCACGAGACTTAAGAAATATGACTTCGTACACGAAGTGGACAGTTGTAGCAAAATGCAACGGAACTATCGTAACATAGAAAGGAATGCTTCATCAAGCGAAGCGAGCAGTTCTGGCACAAATGCCATAGAACTGCTGATATGCAAATGATAGACTTTGTCAATGAGGTTAACGGTTATGGTTTGAAACCACGAAATCATTGGATGTGACATGTTGTCTTGAAATGTTCGAAGCCTACGGGTCGTCCAATGGAACATTGAGTTGGGACATGGTTCCATTCAAAACACTGATCAGATTTGTTGTGATAGCACGAGATGCTAGAATGTTGCGAGTGGATATGATTGATTGCCTTACTTTCGTTTCGATAACCATTCTTGTGTTTTATAGTTAGATATCAACGCGTATTGCATGGTCACGGACTGCCTGTGCACAAGGTGTTGGGTTCCTCGAACGAAATCGCCGAGGCACCGGGACCGTTCGACCTAGGAGGAACATTATGAATTCACCATGTCAAAGGATCGACACGGGGTATTGCGGGACCACCAGTTGGGCTTGCAACCCAATTGGTGGGTACGACCGTAATATGGACTAGATGCCTTGGGGCTAGCAACCCACACATGATGTGTTAGTCATCTATCTATGAAAAATGGCAGCATGTGTGTCGCTAGTGACCTATAGATAAGGTCGGTGGGCTAACATTATGTCTGGTGCAGGAACACAGATCCTGACACATTTATATTTCAAATGTTTCTTAAACATGACAGGGATGGTTGGTAAGTATTCACCTTGCATTGATGCAAGGGTGAGTACGTCGATGTGGGTAACAAGTCACTACGATGTGATGCGACGCGGTTTAATATGTTTATGCTTTTGCTATGTTATCGGATATAACATGTGTACATGCTTTATGCTTTCGAAATATGCCATAAAACTGATTCTAAGGCAACATAAAAAGATCAACAACTAAATTGCATGCTTCACATAATTACTTAGTATCGGTTTAGGCGAGTGGACTTCCCCATTCGTCCGTACGAGATGTGTACTGATACCCCCAACCCCCCCCCAGGTAACTGAAGCGACTTGGACGTGTTGAGGTGTCAGAGCTCGGACTTGCAACATGAAAATGTCCGGCCGAGAATTGTTGGCTTTGTTATAGAAGACATGATGTATGGAACGTCGAGATCTTTTGTGAGCTAGAGAGATCATGAGTGTTGTAAGCCAACTTGGCATATTTATTGGGGCTATTGAGAGCCTTTATATTCCGCTGCTTTATCAATAAAAGAGAATTATTTCGTATACTCTGTGTAACTACAATATGACTATGCTTTCTTCCGCTGCAAATATTGCTAATTGAGATAACCATAAATGATTTATTCATCTTGTCTTGTACGAGTGCAACTCCAGACTCATACGGCATCACGCCCCAGCGAGGACGATCGATTCGGCAGAAATCGACGAAGGACGAACGATTTTGCGGGTCAGGGTATGGCACCTAGTGCCCGCCTAGTCTCTCCGACGCCCGACTATGTATGTTTTAGGATTTTATGAATTTTTCTGCAATTTTTTGTATGTTTTTTTTTTGGATTTTTAAGCCGCTTAGATAGAGAAAATGCCAAAAAATGAAAGATTAAGATAGAGAATATAGATATTTCAAAAATGGAAGAGAAAGAATAAGATAGAGAAAATGCAAAAAAAAAAAATGGTTAAACTTAAAAGGAGAACTCGATAAATTTTACATATAAGATAAAGAAAGATGGGACAGAGAGGTGGATTCTAATGTTATGTGGTACAAGATAAGTTGTATCAAGAAAGTAGAAAGATATTCTAGGAATTTCAAAAGGCAATGGTTGGACCTTAAAAGAAGTTTGTGGTGGAACGAGAAAGTTGAAAAAGGTTATTACGGCAAAAAAGAATTGCCTATAAAGCAAGGTTCACAGTATCGGTATCGGAATCGGTATCGGAATCGGTATCGGACTATTCCTACGAGTATTGGTATCGGCGATATCGGTAGTATCGGCAGTTTCGGATCTGAGTATCGGATTTTTTGGTATCGGAAAAAAAAACTATTAATAAATTATTTACATTTAAAAACATATATTTTATACATTTAGGCATAATTTAAGTATTTTTCAGTGTTATTTCGTATTACTTTTGAAATTAAATAACATTATAATCACCCTTAGCGATTAGTTTACATATAATAGATTGATTTTCTTCTTTTACATGTTTTTACAATCTTATTATGCTTTAAACCCTTGAAGATGTCTTTTTCGTTTAATTTTCTTTGCCGAATTGACCGGAAAAAAGACCCTCAATGTTGGTATCGGTAAGTATCGGGTATCGGTCGGTATCGGATCGGGACATGCCAAACTGTATCGGTATCGGCCGTATCGAATCGGTATCGGCCGATACTTTAAACCATGCTATAAAGATTGGCAAAAGTGTAAAAATGAGAAAAAAGTTGAGAGATATAAAGTAGCACAAAAGAAATCTAAGAAAACAGTTAATCAAACTAAATCTAAGGCTTATGATTATTTATATATAATGTTAGAAATTAAGGAGAGAGAACAATACATTTATAAGCTTGCAAAGAGTAGGGAAAGGAGGAGAGACTTGAGCAAGGTAGTCAAAGGCGCAAGGCGTACTCGAGACGTAAAGGATACGAACCGTCCGAGGCGTAAGGTGCACTTAAGACGCTCGTCCAAGCAAAACAAGGCGCAAAAATAAAAAATAATATAAATATATATAAATAAATAAATAAATTAGTAATGTAAAAAATAAAACAAAATAACATATTAAAACAAACAAAAATATGTGAAAATATAACCAAGTGAACTAGCAGAGTAGCAATAGTTGTAGCAGTCAACAGAACTAACAAGAATTTATATTTTTTCTATCACGCTTTTAGTAAATTTTATTTTTTCTAGTTCAACTATAGCCAACTTTAGCAATCCTTGAAAGGGCTACCTCTTTCCCACTTGTACGAGGTAAAGGTTATCTCTCTCAAAGTTTTTTGTAAATAAGACGCGTCTTTTCTTTGTTGTGTCTTACTGAAAGGCGCGCCTTGGGTGCGTCCGAGAAAGACGCCTCGCCTAGTGAGGTACGAGATAGTTGTTGTGCCTTGTTGTGAGGCGCGTCGTTGACTACCATGGACTTGAGTAATATTAAGTAGCGAGGACCAAAATGTATTACTAAGAGAAAATGATATTTATTTCCACAAGCTATCCAATGAGAGCAACCTAGAAAATTTTAGTTTAGATTCAAAGTTAGCTCAGAATAATTCATATTATAATTGTCACAAAATTAGAAATTCCAAAATTAAGGATGCATTAAAGAAAAAAAATGGAAAAACGATAAGACCTGATGATTTACTATTGAGGTTTGAAAGCTTAGGAGAGAGGATTGATGTTGCAACCTGAATTATTCAACCAAATCCTAAGGACTAAGTAGATGTCAGATGAATGGAGAAGCAATATTATAGTACAGATATATAAGAACAAGAGAGATGAAGATGCAAAGCTATAATAACTACCAAAGAATTAAACTTATTAGTCATACCATGAAACTAGGGAAAGAGTAATTGAGCAAAGATTAAGAAAAAAAAAAAGACTAGAATTTCATAGAACCATTTTGATTATGTATCAGAGGAAGATCAATTATAAAAGTCATCTACTTACTAAGAAGACTAATGGAAAGATTTACATTACATATGATTTTTATTGACTTAGAGAAATCTTATGATCTAGTTCCTACGGAGATAATGTGATGGACTTTAAAGAAGAAACAATTTCCCAGTAGTTATATTACGACTAATAAGAATAGAG
Organism: Iris pallida; assembly: GCA_029216955.1. Taxonomy (NCBI): domain Eukaryota; kingdom Viridiplantae; phylum Streptophyta; class Magnoliopsida; order Asparagales; family Iridaceae; genus Iris; species Iris pallida. The sequence continues at coordinate 14,448,055 of JANAVB010033011.1, read as the reverse complement.
TTACGGGGATCGTGTGAACTATTAAAGGAAATAGTAATATGTTCTATTGGCTTACGTCAACGATAAGTGCTGAGTCCTTACATTTTCACAATAATTATGGATTAAATTGCTAGGCATATGCAGGAGGAGGTTCCATGGTGTATAATATTTATTGATGAAATTATGTTGGTTGATGAGAGTAGAAAATTGTTAGATAATAAAACAAAGGTGTGGAGAGAGAAATTAGAATCTAAAGGATTTATGATTAGTAGAACGAAACAGAGTATATGAAATTTAATTTCAATCCGAAGTCAATAGAAATGAGGATTGAGTCCATGTAGATTGACAAGAAATACTTAAGAGTGATAGCATTCGGTATTTAGGATCAATCATTCATCGTGATGGAGAGGTTAAGAAGAATATAATACATAGAATTAAAACAATATGGTTGAAATTGAGGAGTTCTTCTGGAATACTTTGTGATCCTAAGATACCATTGAAGTTGAAAGGTAAATTCTATAAAACTATTATAAGTCCAATAATGCTTTATTGATCAGAGTGTTGGATAATTAAGAAATAACGTTTCCACAAAGTTAAGTCTAGCGGAAATGAGAATGCTAATATGGGTGAGCGGAAATACATTAAAGAATAGGATAATAAATGAGTATATTCGTGAAAAGTTAAAGGTAACGCAAATTGAGGACAAAACAAGAAAAAATTGATTTATGTAGTTCGGATATGTGAAACACATACCAATATATGCTCTCATAAGGAAGAGCAATAATATTGTAGTTAACGGAGCCACTATCACTAGAGGTAGGCATAGAAGAATATGGTTTGAAGTGTTAAAGAAGCATATGCATCTTGTTAGCGTTACAGAGGGGATGACCCTTATTTACCAAATGGAAGAAGAGGATTCAAACAACCGACCCCATAAACTTGTGATGCGGGCTTTGTTGTTGTTTTTGCGCAAGGTAATTGTATTATAGTCTATGCATCGGGCTAAGCCTGAGGCTTATTACATCATCCTTTCTCCGGCCTAACATCCTTCTCGATCCATCGCTCGGGCCGCTCTCCATCGTACACTCTACTCTGGCTAACTGTCAGTATTAGAATCTCCTGTACGGATAAACCGTTCCTCCAGTTTTGACTCCCATTCAGTCGCTACATAAAATTGTCGGTTCCTCCCGCTTTAATATTTAAGCGCATATCACGTTCAGGAGAATTCGAACCTTCGACACGATTTCTCAGTTCCTTATGTATTCAAAACATGAACACTTCCGCTTTAATATTTAAGAGCATATCATGTTCAGGAGAATTCGAACCTTTAACACGATTTCTCAGTTCCTTATATATTCAAAACATGAACACTTATATATATATATATATATATATATATATATATATATATATACATACCCACACACACGGGATCAAGCGGTGTCTATATGGGTACGGTGCTTTAGATCTGACCCCCTACATAGGCTATGGGAAAATTTGTAGCTGCATATTATAAGTTCTTGTTTTATTTAAAGAATTTCTGGATTTTGGATTTGTGTTGGTGGGCTAAACATCACCTCCGACATCGTAAGGCCCTACGAATGGCAAAAAACTATTGATCAACTTTCATTAGCTTAATAATTATACTGCAAAGATTTCATAAGGTCTCTTAAGAAATTTTCAAAAAAAATTCGGGAGTGGACAAAATTTGAAATCCAAAATTAGGTTAAACATTTTAACCCTATTCTTAGATCTCATGTTAGTTCTCTAAAAACAAACTCCACGAAAACTCTACAATTCTTAATTGTCGATTTTGTAAGTCTAGGACGCGTAGGACACAAATACTCGTACACGCAAGTGCAACTAATTTATGAAAAACCCTAAGTTGGATGATGTGTTTTTTTCGCTAAAACGGAATATCTTGTCAAACAGTTTCCTCGTATGGCGTGCTGACACACAAGACAAAATATGAATCGGGATCAGTAATCCAACCTAAATTGTATGTTAGACATGACTGTTTGTGATTTTAGAATTGCATTGGGGTAGGAGAGAACAACTGGGTCATACTGTACGATATCTTTGTAATATAATTATTAAGCCAGTGAAAGTTGATCAATAATTTTTCATCATTCATAGGGCTTTTACGATGTCGGGGGTGAGGCTTAGCTCATCAATAGAAATCCAAAATCTTGAAATTCTTGAAATAAACAAGAATTTGAAATTTACAATTAAAGTTTTCCACAACCTATGTGGGGGGTCGGATCTAAAGCAACATACCCATCATACTAAAAAATCTAGTGCACATATATGATGGCAATTGAAAAAATATGCAACTCAACAAGCTTTATGTGTTTAGCCAAAATATTGGATGCAACAAAATAAGGATGTCTAGACCTGAGGCATGAAGTGTCCTTATTTGTGTGCGTTTGTTTAGAGGGAGGAGAGGAAAAATAGAGGGATTATTTGATCCACACACGAGATCATACTAACAAATCTAATGCACGAATGTGACGGCAATTGAAAAATATGCATCTCAACGAGCTTTATGCGTCTAGCCAAAATATTGTACGCACAAAATAAGGATGTCAAGACTTGAGATAGTGTTTGAGATTCTGAAGTCGTCAATGTTGCAAGTGGAGACTACATCGTGAATAGAATGGCATCAAATTTTATTAGGGCCCTTTGCCAATATTTATAGGAAATAAAAAAGCATACAAAATGATATTATTAAACATAACTAGAAATAGAAAATAAATAAAATAAATGTGCAGAATATAAAATAATTAGTATACTTTTTAGCACGTCCTGTAAGCTGGAACTTTGGTGAAAGAAGGCAAAGCTTGGAGAGACTTAGAGGTGAAGGTTGTACCGTGTCGCCGCCAACCAGGCACACGCCAACATGCCTATGGGCGTGCTGGCGTCGGCTTGTACAATACGACAAGGCACGAGTCCAGCAACGGACCTACGTTGTGGTCCATACCTAGAAAAACGAGCACAACCATGGTTAGTCACGTATGTGGCATGGTTGTAGCTTGTGTTCATACAACGCAACACGTACACAGGCCAACACTGCACGACACGCCAATTTCCTAATGGTCAAATTTTCTTGACCAAATTACCCTTCTCCTATTTAGCCATTTTTATATTTAGGGGCAAATTGGTCTTTTTGAATTTAATGTCTCATTTTGATTTTTGTCACATACTTTTTTTACTTTTAGAATTTTTTAGCCTGAGGCTAAACTTTGGGCCTAAAAAATTGATCAAGCTAAAAGTCCACGATAAGGCACGCCCGACACGACAAATCATGTGTCGGCGTTGGCACGAAAAGCAATTGGCAATGTACTATGTTGAGTGTAGGTTTGGAAAAAAAGCATCAAAGTATGGATTTGGGAAAAAAGCAGGTCCATCACGACTTTGTCGACGGATGTGTCGGACAAGGGGCCTGCGTGTTGGTTGTCCAATCGACATGTGTGTTGTGCCTCGTCGGGTATGGTACTCATGTACATCTAGAGAAAGTGTGAAACAAAAATAAAACTAGAGATCATCTGAAAAGTAGGTCGTCGAGGGTTCAGTCGCCGCAAAAAATCATTTGAAGAAGATTGGGGCTCGGAGATCGAAAAGAATCATATAAAGACACAATAGAAGAAATCTTGAAAGAACAAGAATGAATGTTGGAGCTTCACAATGGAAGAAATCCCGGAAGAGATCAAAAATGAGACACGGGACTTCACAACTAAAAAAACCCGAAAGAGAATATCTAAAGTACACCAGGCTCTTAAACTAGAAATCCCGAAAGAAAATATATTAAGTAAGACGGGGCTCCGAAACAAAAAATCTCGGAAGAAACATCTAAAGTATGCTAGGGTTATGTAAAACGAAAAATCCTAGAAGAAAATATTTGAAATTTGCTAGGGTCGGAAAAGCAAGAAATCCTGAAAAAAAATATGAAATACGTCAGAGCTTAGAAGAAAAAAAAAATAAAAGAAAACCAAAGTACGTCGGGATCCGAATACCAGAGAAATCCAAGAAATAGACCAATAGAAGAACGAAACTGCATGTATCGAAGAAGTCCGGAAAAAAAAAAAGTCAAGCCTCCGCCTATAGAAGAAATCCAAAAAATCTATGCTCGAAGTAGCTGCTGAAGATACGGCCACAAGCATCGCCAAAAAAAAGAATGAAACATCTAAGTGTGAAAATCGCCACATATTTACAGGACAAAGGAGAAGAAAGAGAACCTAGGGCTCTATATCATGTTGAAAGTGGAGGATACATTGCAAATAGAATGGCATCAAATTTTATTAGCACTCTTGGCCAATATTTATAGGAAATATAAAGCGTATAAATTGACATCATTAACCCTAACTAGAAATAGAAAATAATAAATTAAATATGCAAAATAAAATAACTAATATACTCTTCAATAGTCATCATCATAGCTGATCAATTATAAAGATCCTCAAATATATCCCTCTTTGATAATGTGCTGATAACAGGGCACATATTTGTGGTTAAGTTTGATGATTATACATGTGCTCACATAATAATACTATACATATGCTCACATAATAATACTATACGATCCCTAATAGTGATCCAACTATCAAGCATGATTAAATTTGACAATTTCTTGTAATTGGTCATATACTATCGTCGTGCCCTCAGGACACGAACCACCGTGTATCTCCAATCATGACAAAAGGACTGCAGAGCACTATGGAACATTATTATGCTCCATAGTCAGCCCCATTATGATGGGATAAGGTTTGGATGACTACGATCATTATAGATAAAAAGAAGCTATATATAAGTCAAAACCTTGGGTTCAAAGCAAATATGATTTGGCAAGAAAAGAGTAAAAAACTACATATAAAAGGGGAATCAACCTCTTAAGATATCATCTTCAAGCATTTCTAAGACATGTGATGAAGGAGGTGATACAGAAAATGCTGCTCCCAGGCAACTAAGAGCATTTCCCTGCAAAGAAGCTTAAGATGAAATATTGACAAACGAAATCAATACAAATGCTATACTCATATGAAACTAACCAGTTGGGCAACATTTTCAATTTTAAATGCAAGGTCCTGCCTTATTCGTGTACATAAGGATGCAATGATAGTCTGCAACAACTCCCTACTCATTCTTGCATACCTGTTTAAGTTATACCAATAAACAGATAAAATGATCCAGATGTCAGTTACATACCGCAAAAGATGCATCAAATCAATGGGTTGAAATTTGAAAAAAAAAAAAAAAACCATATCCTTCTAAATGGGGTTTAAACTGTAGAATGTTAAGAATAAGTATCTCTATATGACTGAAGATGCCATGAGTTCGTAATGATGGGGGAAAAAACTTAAGAACCTTAAAACAATTCCGATTGTGTTGATAACATTACATCATTCTGAAAAATGTGAAGAGAAAAAGGAAATGTACAAAGTTATGAGAATCAGAAATTAAGTTAGAGTTATACGGTGTAGCAGATATCAAAAGCACAAGGACTTTGTACAATGATGTGAGTAATCCACCATGAGTTTCATGTTGTATCATGTAGAGTATACCTGACATATAGACACAAAAGCAAGAAGTGTCAGAGGATGTACAATAAAAAAGAATTAGACTGAAAAGATACTAGTTACTATTTTGAACAGAGGCAATGATTGACAAAATTCTAGATTATTCTTTTATAGGAACAACTTTCTTTGTTGCATGGTAACAATCAAGAGAAACAGAAACAATTACAAATAGTATGGTGTAAAACCAAACTCAAAAGTACTGCAAGGAAATGGACAAAAGAATAAGAGATGGTGTGTGAGAAGAGTCAAATTCTACAAACTTTCACAAACCTCTATATGCATTTTATTGATATTAAGACAACATGTGACACTTGTTCTTCAGTTGTTCTTATTTTAAGACTAGGCAGCCTAAGAACATTGCTCATGCAAGTATGGCAAAAATTACTTCTTTTGAGTTCCATGAAGAACATTAGCTGGCCTGAATGTAAGTCAACTACTATCGGGTGATAGTGATGAGGGAAATGATGCATACGCATATAAATGCCAACTAAAATGTATTTCATGCTCAAGGTAGTCAAAGGCGCGAGGCGCACTTGAGGCGCAAAGGGTCCATATCGCCCGAGGCGCAAGGCGCACTTAAGGCGTGCGCCCGAGCGAAGCGAGGCGCAATATATATATATATATATATATATATATATATATATATATATATATATATATATATATATATATTGCATTGATAAACATGTGTGCTTCCAATTCCTCCCTTGTGTAGGTTAACATGCAATCACTTTAAATTGAATTTTTAGGATATCCTTGAAGTGGAAAATTCAAATTAACATGACTTGATCTTATAAGATGGAAATTATATTTATATATATATATATATATATATATATATATATATATATATAAACAAAATTGCTAATGTAATATATATATATATATATATATATATATATATATATATATATATATATATATATATATATATATTATTTTTAGTAATTTTGTTTATATTTTGTTTATAAAAAAAAATATATATATATATATATATATATATATATATATATATATATAAACAAAATTACTAAAAAAAATATAAACAAAATTACTAAAAAATAATATATATATATATATATATATATATATATATATATATATATATAAACAAAATTACTAAAAAAAAATATAAACAAAATTACTAAAAAATAATATATATATATATATATATATATATATATATATATATATATATATATATATATATAAACAAAATTACTAATGTAATATATATATATATATATATATATATTTATTTATTTTTTTTTACTAATGTAATATATATATATATATATATATATATATATATATATATATATATATATAAACAAAATTACTAAAAAATAATATATATATATATATATTTTTATATATAAACCAAATTACTAAAAAAAAATATAAACAAAATTACTAATGTAAAGTAATAAAACAAACATATTAAATGAAGTTAAAAAACAATATTATGAAGTCTGGAAAAAAACTAACAAAAAATGATGTTAGAAAACAGTATACATATTAAACAAGTTAAAAAACAGTATTCAAAGTAAAAAAAGGTAAAAAAAACTAGAGAAAAAAAGTAAAAAAATAACAAACAACAGTTCAAAAAAATAGCAGCTTAAATAACAGTCAAAACACTCCGCCTGGAGGGCCCTGAGGTCAAGGCGCGCCTAGGCACGCCTTAGCTATTCCAAGGCGCTCGGGAAAGGCGTGCCTAAGGCGCGCCTTAAGAACTCTGCCTCGCCTTGAGTGTCTTGAGGCGCTACCCCTGCGCCTAGGAACAAGGCGCGCCTTTGACTACACTGTTCATGCTAACCAAAAAAGGATCCTAAACCTCGAGTTACGTCTACAAATCCTTCTCCTTCAGCTCTATTAAGGGCCATCGACTATATTGATTAAAAAAAACAATGTATTCTTCTTCAGCAAAAGCAGCTAAACACTTTTGATTAGTAAAAGTCATGTATTTCAATAATTAAAAACATCATAGGAAAGATCTTTCCGTTAACTAAATTGCAAGTTATTTTAAGAAAAATGCAATTCCCAAAAACCTGTGTGCAATTGCATCAGAATTTGTCCCAGAGAGCATGATAATGTGGTAAATGATCCAGGTTTGCTAGATCCTTTATGTTCTGCTACTTGTAGAAAGGTCAATGAATGCCCATCCAATATAGCAGTCAAAGTTGAAGCCGATGCATTACGTATCTGTAAATTATAAGGTAAGGAACAGTTCAAATATGGTGCCTAGATGACAATAACCAAATATAATAATAATAAATTAAAAAGACAAGATAATATGTGTAGCATGTGCAGTCCAATGGGATAACAAATTAACAATTACTGGTGAGATGAGGGAGGGCCTACACAAGATACATGGAGAGTGGAAAGCAGAATATAACAGGGCATGAGGTAGAGGAAACTAGGAAGACTATGCATAGGAGTCTCTTCCAATATGTGTAGCAGTATATTGAAATACACAATAGAATTGGCTCACAAATATTACCTTCAATACAGGATCAAAAAGCAAGCAGGTCATTAGAGTTGCCTGATACTTCCTGTGGACCAAAGAGCAATATTAGAAATTAAGAGATGAAAGAAAAAGGAAAACACAATGAAAAGGTTGCATCAGAATTACACCTTGGTTGTAGTACATCATTCTCGGGCAAAAGCAATGTACATAGAGAGGTCAGTGACTTCGGTTCAGCATGACAGAGATCCTTCAAGAATGATTTAGTTATATGTTACCAACGACACTCAATTTAACTGTGTAGATTTTACCACACGGACAACAATAAAGTTTCAAATTTTCCACATACATAGGAAAAGGTCAACACAAATGTGATTAGATTAGGAAACATTTAATGCCAAAATTTAATTTTCCAATTACCTTAGCTAAACTAGAGAAGAAGATTAGTGGCAGTAAAGATAGGATAGGAGAGCAATCATTACAAAGAGCTATATTTACTGGAAGTGGAATGGGGTTTGAGGTGTGTGCGATGGGATAGAAGAAGAAACAGTAGTGTCTAAGCTGAGTGGTTGTCCCGAACCCAGTACTGCTCGGAAAAGAAAAGAAAATGTTCTAGATCCCATCACAATCAAAAGAAAATTCAAATGGGGCAAGGAACAATAAAGATGAACAGATAAATTTGGCAACCTTCTAAGTCTCAGAAAAGAAATAGTCTTTTAAGTTCAAATCTAAATTGACCGAATGAGAGAACATATAAGAACTTCACTCATCATTTAGTCAATATTAGAGAAAATATTAAAAGGGATAAGTTCATGAAAAGGATGAACAGAGAGTTCAAAATGCTTTCGTTAAAATTCACAATAATATAGCATATCCACAAAAATATAGCCTCAAAAATAAATAAAAATACAGGGTTCCAAATGTATGGCAAGTTCTAAGATCAAACTGAGCAAGAAAAACATTTCAAACAGCAAGGTTAAGGAAAAGTGAGCATGACTAAGAATACAAGGAGATGGCAGTGAGAAGCTGTGATTGGAGATAGAAACCTGAGAAGTCGATGATCAGGCTGAGGTGCTTGCAACTCAGATTGATTCATTCTACTCTAAGCCTGATAATGAAGAACTGACCAGAGTTTCCACATCACTGGTATAAGCAATCCAAGGCCAATAAGAAAGCAGATGCAGTTAAAGCAAAGGTCGAAGGGGAAGGAAGCAGCCAAGCAAAGTGAAGGATACTAAGACCCCAATTCTAATGTCTATAGTAGAGTTGGGGAGCTTAGGCCTGGAAGGATATTCAACTAAATGGCATGGTTTTAAGCTATGTTGCATAGATACAGTAGGACACAACATGGTATGGAGTATGGACACTGGTGACACAGGAACGACACTTATTTAGATGTGTCTGTGTAGTTTGGAGTGTTCTGATGTGTTCAGTACGTGTCTAACACTATGTTGTCACAGGCCACGCCTAGACAGTGCAGGTTGGGAAGAAAACGTTTCGACCTGGGCAATGTTCCCCTGGCTTAGGCGGTGGTCACCTAGGCGCACTTAGGCGACCACCTACTGTCTCTGTGTGTTGTGGGGAGGGTGTTGGGGGGTTAACTTAGGTGATAAATTTTTTATGGGTATAAATGTAATTTGTCTATTTCAGTTTTTGTATTTGTCTTAATAGGGTTTGGTCCAATTCGGCTGGTGCTTTGGAAAAAAAATGAGAAGAACAACTCAGGTCTAGCCGCTCGGGTTAGGGGGCTGACCAACATGCATGTTCTTCTTCTTTTCCTTTTTTTTATTTCTTCTGCTGCATCTTCTTCTTCAGTTCTTTTTCTTAATTTTTTTCTGCTGAATTTTTGTTTTTTGTTTTTTTACAACTTGCTTATTTAATTGATTTCTTCTTTTTCTTTAGTTCTTCTGTGTTTTTTCTTCTCGTTTTTCTTGATTTCTCCTTTTGTTGTTCTTGCTTCCTCTTCTTTTTTAAACATGTTGTTAACTTGATTTCTTCTGTTGCTTCTTCTTCTTCTTCTTTAGTTCTTCTGCTGCTGCTGTTTTTTTTAAAACCGGTAGTTTTTCTTCTTCAGTTCTTTCTTCTTCTTCTTTTTCATTTTTGTTTTTTTAAACTTACAATTGAACTATTGAAGTATGTTTAAAAAAAATTTAAACTAGTTATTTCCTAGAAGATTGCAGACAACAGAACCTAGTTCCTGGGCAACGCCTAGATGAGGCAAGAGGTCACTTGCCTCTCCTCACTTAGTGCCCAGAGCAACATAGGTCTAACACGACGCGACACCAACAAGGCATAGACTTTTGGCGTATCCATGCTTTACTAAGTTTTAACTTTTAAGCATCGTACAATACCGAAATAGCCGAACTCCAGCAATTCAAAGCCCCTGAAACTTCCAAAACTGATATTCACAGTAAGGTCCATTGATGATCCTTTGAAGCTTGGTAAATGGTGACATTGGACAAGACAGAAGAAATAGGAGTAGGACAATGAGAGGAAGGCATACCAATAAAAGGGTGTGAAGTAGTACAGAGCAGGAACATTATGGATAGGATTCAACAGGCAGATGGTCAATCTTGGTGAGGAGCCTAGAGAAACCAGTGGCAAGAGGTTCAAGAAGTCGTCCATGTCAAGTGTGATGGTGTTATTTGTTGTCATCACCTTGATGTTAAACCGAATAGATCTGGAAGACTTGAATCGAAACTAAAGTCACCAGGACCTAATGTGAGAACAGAAACCAAACTATTTCACATAAACTACAGCACCACTGACATTAAAATTGATAGGGGCTGCATCTCCAAAGACTTTCCAACTACATACAAGAGCCCCTGATTAATGTCATCCAAACCAACACTCATGACTCTTAAGAAGGGATGAAAATTCAACATAAATGACATTCCCCAAATTTGCAACAATCAGGTGTCTGAAGTGGGTAGTCTTCCATTCTTCAGAACCAATATTCATTAAGGCTCGCCCAGTAATGGATGTATATATCCCTATGCACTGATGCGCTAACCTGTGATAGCACTGTATTCCCAAAGAGAAACAAACATAAGCATGATAAGATATAATGGTTGAACAAGTAGATTTAGAACATTACTTGTATGCAAACTATTACAGCTAATCTAGTTTTGGAGCTCCGATGATGGTCCCCATTGATTGAATATCCATCATTGTCACTAAGATCCGAATCTGATGAAGATAGACCATATTTTGAAGGCTCGCTATCTGAAGAGAACTGAGTATCTGGTAGATGCCTATTAATACTTTCCCTTCTTCGAAGATGAGGGGGAATATAAGCACCAAGAATAGTTCTCTTTGACTCCACCTTAGGTTTTTGATTTGGAGATCTAGCACCCTTCGCTTTTGGGTCAGCATTTGAAGGTAATGGAGGACATCTACTAGAGAGTCCATATGTCAGAAACATTTGCAATGTTGCAACCAAACCTGCCACCTTAAATGTTGATTAAGAGAAGGAAAGCATAAGCAGAATATAATATTAAATGTTATTCTCATGAATAAAATGCATTTGTGCCAGAAGACAACTCACAAACCTGTCCTAAAAGGGAACCTTTAGGATTTGTTAGAACCAGATGTAGGCAATGAAAAAGGGTAGTATAGAACCTACAAAATTGGGATAAAAATCCAAATTCTGGTCAGGGGTTGTGTAGTAATGAAGCAGGACATGGACTGAAGGGAAACTAGATTGGTCGATGATGCAATGCAAGATATCAACAAAAAATAAGAAATAAACAAATGATACTTACATGCCTAGCAATAAGTCATCCTAGAATCATAAGATTTTCAATTAATTAACAAGTAAAGATTAGTGTTACCAGAGGATTGAGAATTAGCGCACAATCAAAAACATGCCCACAACTCTTTCGAAGAGACCATCCTTGCAACCAAACCTTTGTGTCGAAGATCAAAGGATCAACCTTGACTTAAGTGTAGAACTTGATATTGAGATAATAATGGTGATTGGTTGTTTGAATTTTATATATGTGCAGGGGTAAAGGTGATGACGAAGGCTGATTTTGGTTTGCAACAAGGGTATAGTAGTTGTTTTGGGTTCAGCAGCAGCAAGTAAGGATGGGGAGAGACCAGTACAGGGTTGTTCTTGGATGTGCAGTCTAGGGGAGCACAGAGAAGGGGACAAAGGCCAGGCGGGTGGGATTTATATGGTTGCAGCATAATACAGCAGCAGACGAAGATGGGAGGTTGGTCTCGAAGGTATGGGGCAGCGGTATGAGGGGAGAGGAAGTTCCGATGGTTAGTGGTTGCATAGGGAAGAATAGGGAGGACTTTAATCAGGTGCAAAGGAGGGGTTGTCTTGATTATGGTGAATGTGGACGTGATGGCCAAGAAGGGAGGCTCTGTAGTAGGTTATAGGGAAAGATACAAGAGACGGATAAAAAAGTGGTTTTGGTGGCCCAGCAGGTCGACAATGCACCCGCAATAGGACTGAAAGCAGGACGTTAGTAGGCAGGTTCTGCAATTTCATGGTGGGATAAGATAGGAAAGGGTTTAAGAACAAGTAACAAAAAGGCAAGGAAGAGGTTTAAGAAGAACAAAACTAATTAGGATTTTAATAGAATAAAATCAAAAGTGGGATTTGGTTTCACACCAGCGACTTCACACCCAAAGTACCTCACATGCCACCTCCCCAAAGAAAGAAACCAAATCCCAATTCTTTCCCTCTCACAAAAGGGATCAATCCAAATCTAAAAGATCTATTAACTATTCATTATCTAACAAGGTTTAGAGTGTATGTCTTTTTATAGCCATCTAGATATGCCATCAAGAAACAACTTTACAAATAAAAGCAAATACTAAACTTGACCATCAGAAAACAACTCCAAATAAAGACAATCCTAACTTGACTCGATCAAAACCCAAACTTAGACCCATTAGATAAACCAAAGCTAATAAAACCCAACGACTCAACTAGACATAATTATGACACCAATAAAACTCGAATTGGATTTTCAGCAAGGCTACTTCACCTACACCAACTTTTATTCAAGAGCATCGTCTATTTATGTTCCACGAGAATTAAATATTACATTTCCAATACAGCCTCCACCATGACCACCTGTACCACCTTATAGGCGTCCAATACAACCAGCAATTCTTGTATTGCCTTTTCCACGAGTATTGCCTTGGTGATAGGGGTTGAAGACCAAGAAATGAGTTATTTATACCATGTGTTTTCTTAGTCCTTGCGAAAGGAAAAAGAGTTCCACTTTCTCCTTTCAGGAAGGGAGAATTAGATAGACCCTATGAATTGTTGATTTCTCCAGACCTCCGTAAAAAACAGGAAAAAATGGCTCGATGGGCACAACCCCTTGTCAGTATGAATGAAAGGGATCATCTTGTAGTTCTTGGTATGTGAAGATGCATTGTCAGATACTCCATTTCCATTGAGGCCAAACCTAAACCTGTGTCAAGGGACCGAGTACAACTTAGATGGTGAGGTTACTGTTGTTCATGATCACGAGGCCACACACTATTTAGTCCGTTAAGGTTGTCCAGATCCAGAGTGTTAGTGCATGACGATGAAGAGACTGCGCAATTCAGCAGTTTGTCTCAGATTTGCTAGAGGAGTATCATCTTTATTCACCATGAGTTGAACTTTCAAGCCGGAGAGATTGATGAAAGAACGCTTCAAGTTTGAGTCATGGTTGATCCTAATAAGTCGACTGGTTTATTAGCTCTGATTTATTTAGTAGGTCTTACTTAGGATTTATTTATTTGAGTCAAATTTAGGATTTATCTTTATTTGTAAAGTTGTTTCTTGATGGCCAAAGTTAGATTTGTTTTTGTTTGGAAAGTTTTCTCTTAATGACCAAATGTTTATGACAATAAATAGTACTCCAACCTTGTTAGATAGAGAAATAGTTAATGAAATTTTGAGATGTGGGAATGGAATGAATTGAGATTTTGGTTATTATTCTAGTGAGATGGTATGTGAAGTACCTTAAGTGCTTTGGGTGTGAGGTCCTAATCTCAGTCTTGATTTTATTCTATCGAAATACTAATATAAGCATTTATTGCCTAAACCCCCTCCTGTTCTCAAACCTGTCAAACAACCCCCCAACCCCCTTGGTTTCCTTGGCGCGTCATAAAACTGTGGAACATGTCTCCTACTGACCTATTGTTGATGCCATTCCCACTCCAATGCCAACCCAATAGGCCACAGGAAATGCTACCACATCCATCTCTTGTATTATTGCCCTACCACCAACCATCTGGCCTCTCTCCTTTGGTCACCCCATCCACTGAACTAAGACAACTCCTCACCCTTTGCACCTTATTACAATCTACAGCTATCCTCATTCCCTTCTTCCATTGCCAAACCCAAACAACATACTTTTTCAGTACCTCACATCGTTAGAAATCAAACCCAATTATTACCACCCACTATAATGCAAGTTCCAATCAGATTGCATCAAGATCGATCATCAAAATCTTAGAAGCGTGGGCTTCGAGGCAGAGGAATCATCTTTCGAGGTCAAGGTTTACACTTGGGCTTGTTTGGTTGTCTGGCTTGATTTCATCAATCCTTGTGTTAACCCTGATCTTTACCTTGTTATTTAATTGCAAATCTTGTGATTTATAAGTTGTTTATTGTTAGGCTTGCAACTGTTTATTGCTTAATTTTCATGGATATCTTGCATAACCATCGCATCATCGATCCATATAAGTTCACTTTTAGATGTTGTCCTGCATCATGTAACCATAGAAGGATACAACATTATTTAACATATACCTCGACATGATATTGTCCACTATGAGCAAGTTCTTCGATGCAACAAAATCCATCACCTTTCTGATAATCTAGTATTATAAACACAGAAATAAGGGAATTGTCGAAATACATGCCCCAAGATTTAGCAAAATATGCTCACCTCAACTACAGATTGCCACAAACTAGCTGAAATAGAAGATGCAATTCTAGATAAGGCATCTTCAATCATAGAGAATGCAGTAGTTTGCATCTCCCATAAATTGTTGCAATTGGTATCTCCAGTCCCAGTATCAGTCAAATGAATATCACTCGAACGATACATGATAAGTAGCTCAGAATGCAAGCATGAAACAACACAGCAAAGGAATTCTACCAATTGCAGGTTGTCGGATAATGAACTGATTCTTCCAAATGCCTTGTCAATAAGCCTGCAAAACTTATAATAAAATTGTGTTGACACAAGTTTAAAAATCTGGCAAAAAAAAGCAAAGTGCAAAAGAGAAGTGGTTCTCTCAAAAAAAAAAGAGAGAGAAGTGGTTGGTAAACAAGGACACAGTTTTTATTTTTCTTTGCAAGGTACAGAATGTATTGTCAAATATTCAATATGATTCGAGAATATTATTTTCTTTCAAGTACCGGATTCTAGCCAATTGAAAGGATCTTCTGATAAATCCACAAACATTTGAATTTCTTTAGAACTAAGGATTCAGAATATCACAGTTGATCAATGAAACAGAGATTCACCAAGTAAAAAAAAAAAGAATGATTTTTTAGGATTCTTCCTTTCTTCAAACAAAAAGGAGAGGCATAGAATCAGATTGATTCCCAAAATTACAAATAGAGTGGATATTGAGGGGCCCTCGGGCCTGTTTAAAGAAAAATATACAACGCAACAATTTGGAGAACTTGCCAACCAATAAGAGAATGGCATTACATATATCTATAAACTGCTTTACACTGTAATAGTGTCCAAAGTCCAGTGTACAGAAATTCCAACATGGAAGCCTTCCAATAGTCTGCCACGTGGACACAGCATAGATACGTATGCAAAAATGTGTACGGGTGTTTGCCCGTATCTGTCTATAAAGTACAACAAAAGAATGATACAATCAAGCAAATTGCTTCAAAGTATGTTTGAAATCATAGACATTGGTCTAACACATTCTAGACTTTGCATATTTTCTATTAAGTGCCAAATTATTGTGTGGGGTTCTTAATCATTATGAATTGACGAATTGAATCCCCTCGAGTCCTTGAAATGTCCTAGAGTGTCCAAGTGCCAATGCATCTCTGACATGTCAAAAACTTCAAGTTTGATGTGTCCATTTGGCACTTATTAGTAGAAAATTTCCACATAATTTCATGATAGTATTCGGCTCAGACATTTCTAGAGAGACAAATGTCATTTGGATCATGATAGAGCAGAATAAAATCATTTAAGCTTCCCCTTTAAGATGTGTTAGGCTATGAAATACAACCCTCAAGGGTCAAGCATTTAGATTGACCAATTTTCTGACTGTGATCAAGTGCCAAACAGCATGAAGCCTCACAAGTTCTAGCTAAATGAGAGGTATTGACATATAAGATCAAATTTTGTGATCTATCCTCTATGGTAAAAAATTCATGCACGTCAACAGTTAAAGCAGAAGTACAAGATCAAATTTTGTGACCTATTTCCCTATGGTAAAAAAAAAAAAATCATGCACGTCAACAGTTAAACAGAAGTACATCCTACATTAAGTGTGCATTCTATTTAAAGTAGGTGTTGCACAATCCTTACAGTAATAAAAACTATTTATGCAATCATCGTACAGTACTTGCGGAAATTGGAGACAGAAAAATGAAAAACATAGCTGTAGATCAACCTGAGTATCTCCAAAATCTCGCCTATAATTTTCATTTTAGAAGTACCCCCCAAAGAGAAGCTCATCATAGGACTTCCAAGGATGTTCTTTACAATATTTTCAAGAAAGTTCAGTACGATGGTCCAAGAAGATGAGTTAATTCGCATACGAACTTTACAACAGACATCATGCATCTGCACCAGACAAATATGACAAAGCTTCACATAAGTTTCACCTTCATTCAAGCGCACATATGAACCGGATGTAAAATCAGCAATGTATTTGTATAGTATAACAAATAAATCATTAAGGTATTTAACAAATATATCATAAAAGATGCTTAAACAAATCAGCAAGCAGGAAAATTGATATGTACACAGGTAATCATTGCTTGCTTGCATTAGCATAACTGCAGGACCAAATAGGTCCGTCTACCTATGGCAAAATGGCCTTCTAGCTTTTAGGGTGAGGTCCTCTCTTGCTCATAGTCATAGCTATCTTGGCTAGGAATTCGGTAGCAACAAGAAGCGTTGACGTCAGGTCGACAACCGGTTAAAAGACTGTCAATTCCTTTGAGGGGCTTCTCATGCTCCCATTTTAGTTAAGGCTTGGATTATGAAGATAATGACCAGGTGATGGTTATGCAGCATTGCTCATTACAAATATGGACGCAGTGATTCTGGCAGAGAAGACTTGGATGATAAAGATAATGACCAGGTGATTGTTTGCAGTATGGCTCATATTATGAACTAATATGGATGCATTGATTCTTTTAATGTCTGTGTGTGAAGTAAATTTCTTGCCAATGAATGGACTATTTACCGAATCTGGAAAAGATATTAACAAGAAGAACGAGATGCTTACAGCAATGTGATGATAATTTACCATGTACTTCATTCATTTAAATAATGAGCTCGTACTGGAAATGTCGACAGTGCTACAATACCGAAGTATATTATGTAGCCAGTAAGACTTGTGATGTATCAGTGCAACATAATTGGCAACATATTTGTGCTTCCATGAGAAATTTATCAGATTCAATCACAACTGCTTAATGAAAATTGAAAAGAATCATTCATAGCATATATTAGGAATATGGAAGTCCGAGAATCGAGAGAAGTTATGAAAGATGCACAAACAGCCTTGTCTTGGGCCCCATTAGAAAGTCAAATTGGAGGCTACGGGCCTGTTTGGTTGTCATTTTAAATGCAGCTTTCGAGATGTAAATGCTACAGTTCATAAAAAACAACGTTTGGCTTGAAGCCACTCTGAAACAACTTTCCAAAAATATTTTCCAAACCCAACATTATAACTCTGCTTTCTGAGCGTAGATCAAAACTGTTTTGGGAAAAAGTTGTTTCCTCAAAGTAAAAGCTCTCCTTGGAACATGCGCTGAAGGGAGAGGGTGTTGGTGCTTGGGGATTCTCTCTCCTCACTTGTGAGTCCCTCCTGGATCTCAACCAAGTACTTGTCCATCAGCCTTCCGAGCCCACTCATCCTCCTCGACGTCGCCGCCGCCACCGCATCCTCCTCCCAACCAATCTCGCCGACGCGGTCGCCGCCCGCAACCAGCAAATCGTCTATCGTCGTCGTCGCCGCCCGCGACCAGCAGATCGTCTAGCGGCGACCGTCGAGGACGACGACCTCGTAGTCGAGGACGGCGACTGCTGCTCGCTCCGGCGACAGTCGAGGACGGCGACTTCGTAGCTCGAGCTACGGTGACTGTCGAGAACGGCGACCTCGTAGTCGAGGACGGTGACTGCTGCTCGTTCCGACGACAGTCGAGGACGGCGACCTCGTAGCTTGAGCTACGGCGACTGTCGAGAACGGCGATTGTCGAGGACGGCGACTGTTGTTCGCTCCGGCGACAGTCGAGGACGACGACCTCATAGCTCGTGCTACGACGACTGTCGAGGACGACGAGTTCTCTAGGGCAGTCAGGTGGAGGACCCAGATCTGGGCGGAGGGCGACGCCATGCCCGAGCTCGTAGCTCGAGCTCCGACGAAGGGGCTGGACGGAGGATTGGACACGGTTGACAGTGGACTGGACATGGAAACAGAACAGTAAACAGGACACATGACATAAAATTTTATTAAACAAATTATTTTACCAAACAAAATTTTAATTTTTTTTGTTTAGAAAATTATTTTTCAGATGAAAGTAACCAAACGCAAATTCAGAATTTCTATACTCAGAAAACAACTTTATAACTGACTTTCATAAAACTTTTTTTAGAAGAAAAAAATTCAGAAAACATATCCAAACGGACCCTAAATCACCTCCCTCCATATAACATGACACTAGACTAAATTTGCGGAAAATGGGAATTGGATCCATAGTCTTGGCACTACATATTTTTACTGACTCCGCAATAGTTAGAGCCACGGTGGACTCCTACCGACTATTCAAATGTCCAACTTTCTGAAACTACAGTTTTTACCTTACGCAAAGATATACAGTTCTGGTTGACAGTCTAGATACCATCCTGATAACCTGAGACTTATCTTCAGATGTACTCTCTTAATGTAGTGTCTCAAGATTTCATTTCAATCTCGATCCTTGCATGGGTATTGCGAAAGTCTTGATTATCCGTAGTCCATATAGGTCTTAGGAGTTGGGTTCAATTGAACCATTTCAATCATTGAGAGACTTCTGTTATTTCCTTAGTTTAATTTCTATTTTTTGTTTCGTAGTAGTAATGGATGCATGCACCGTTTTCCTTTTAGGGGCTGTTGGGATATAGGAAGTGAGAGGGAGGTGGGAATGTGTAAAATTCATGTTGTGCATATGCATGGTTTTACATGCACTTTCTTGTCTCTCTTCTTCCAAAATGTGTTCGGATAACTAACACCACGAAGATGGGAAGTGAAAAAGTACACTATACTAATAACAAAGTAACTAATTATTTAACTAAATTAATCATTACTTATTAAGAAGAGCCCATAATTATAATAAAAAATGTTGATTAATTGTTTTAATAAATTAAGATAATTAATAAATACTAATTATTATTATTATTAACAAAATAATTTTATTAACTAATTATTATTGAGAACTAAATCATTTTTCTTAAATATTAATAATTATCTTTTTACTAATAAATTACCAAATCACATAATAATGATAGAAAATAAAACAAATTATCTATTAAATTGATAATTAATTTTTAACATATATTTAACAATTTATTTATTAATTAATGTTGAATAATTACTCTTAACAATTGAATACTAATTAAGAATAAAAGTTCAACATCAACTAAATAATTGATCAACTGTTAATTAATCATCTTAATTTCTTTAATAATTAATTATTGCAATAACTGAATAACAATTAAGTATTATTAATTAGTTAATACTATTAAGTATCTTATTAAATTGTTAATAACACACTAATGATTTATCAAATATTACAATTAGTTAACTAATTAAAAATGGAAAAAAAAAATCTATCGATTTCCTCGTGTTTGGAGAGGGTGTGGAATGGTAGAAGTAAGGAGGACAAGATTTGGTTTTGTCATCATTACGCCAGATTCATCCCCTACTTCCTCCTCCAACCAAAAATGGAACTCCAAAATCAAAATTCTTTCTCACTTTCACGGATTTTTCACTTCTACCCTCCACTTTCATCCTATCCAAACATGCCCTACTTTAATAAAGCTTCATATTCCTTGTGGCATCTTCAATCAACCATTTTAATGTAATTTTTCATCTCATGTACTTGTACTCCTCAACAAAAAGGTGTGACGAACATAGCATTCACTTGCGGTGGCACACTCACTCAGATGAATATTCCTCTCAATTACTTGAACTTTTGCTCTACTTACGACTTGTCATCTTACTAAGCGCATGCCTCGATCTCCCTTCCCTATTAAGTTTGCTTCTAAGAGGTGTTCTAAGTGGTTCTTGAAGTATTTAATTGCACATGTATATTGTACTTATAGTTATCATATCTTGTTCGGGGTCTTATAAATTACCAGCTCGAGTACTTTACTTTGAAACCAAACCTATAATTCTAAAATAAACGGGTTGGGTTATCGATTATTGTTGACGGTCCTAATCACATATCTTAATTGACAATCCTAATCACATGTCTTATGTAACAGCTATATTTCCAATATCACCATCTCCCCTCTACCACATAAGCCGCATCGTCATCTTATTTCTCTGGATGACTCCCCGGATATACCTGCTACATATACTCATAGGTTTGTTTTATCCAAGGTTCTAAACGGCAGTAGGTGGATGCACGCCGGAGAGAATCCGCCTACCGCCTAGGCACCGCCTACCGCCTAATTTTGGACATTTTTTACTATTTTTACCATTATTTTTTGCATAATATGCATATTTTAAGGGTGTTCCATGCATAACTAAGTTGTAGAACGAAGATTTATGAAGTTTTAGTTTTGTAAAAGTGAACCATAGGCCCTTAATACTTGCAAAACTTTTTGGCCAAAACATCTTGTTAGATATTGCTCTGCCTAGAAGCCCGCCTACGCCACCTCACCTCCGCCTACGCTGTCAAACCTCCATTGGCCGCCTACTCCACCGCCTACCGCAAAGACGGTGCAAACAGAGACCGCGTACCGCCTAGACGGCTGCCTCAACCGTCATTTAGAACACGGGTTTTATCTTATAGGCATTCGAAAGAGCAAGAAGAAGCCTCGATAGGATACCGTGGCACTGGTACCTCTCCCTACTCCTATTTTACACATGTTCTAGATGATCTTTATATTGCTTTGCTTAAAAATCATGTATTTGTACTATGTATCATATTGCAAATTTTGTTTCTTACCATCGGCTAATTGCTCTCCCTACATTTGATTGATCTCTTTCCTCTTTTTCTCCTACTTAGGTAAAGGAGACACTTAAAGCTGCTATGCATGAGACCATGCATGCTTTGCGATCTATGGCACTTCGGATCTTGTTCCCTTACATTGTGGTCACTCTCGTGTGAGTTGCAAATTGGTCTTTAATGTAAAGCATAATTTTGGTGGTTTTATTGAGAGATTATATGCATGTATGGTTGCTTGTGGATTTATCGAACAATATGGCATTGGTTTTGAGGACACATTCTCGGTGGTTGCCAAGCTCCGTAGTAATCGGATTTATAACACTTCATGTTGTGCATTGTCAATGGTTGTTGCACCAGTTGTATATAAAGGTATTTAATAATTGCTACGTGATCGAGAACTTTTACTTGATCGAGACCGTTTAATATGTAGCAATATGCTAGTTACGAGAGTTCAAGGAAGTCCCTAGTATGTCATGTCTGGAAATTTCTCTCTTATAAAACAATCTCCTCGAGAATGCTTGAATAAATTCACTCAACTTATTCACAAAGTTGGCTTTCCTCGAAGCATCACTCCTCCCTTTTTATTCACCATTTGACTCACGACCCAGAAAAAGGGTGGTTATCCTCGTATATTTCTACGATATTACCATCACAAGAGATGATTTTGTTGGTATTTTTAAAATCGAGGCACAAGTATTTACTCAATTCCAAACAAAAGACTTTTTTCCTTGAGCTATTTCTTGGTCATTGAAATTGCTCGCAAGAATGATTCTCCTCATAACAAAGTAAAAAAACTACTATGCTTGGATTTCTTACAGGTTTTTGGGTTCTTGGGTGTAAGTATGTTGAGACTCCCTTGTAGCAGAATACGAAGCTCTCTAATCTTAGCTCTTCTTATTTTCTTCTTCCCAATCCAGATATGTATTACCGCTTGTAGGCAAGTTCGTCTACTTGACGATCGCTCACCCTAGTATCTCTTTTGTTATACGCAGTCATCGTGGATCTTCATGATGACGAGTGTATTCTCTAGTATATGAAAAGTATTTCAGCTAAGGGCTTGCCTACTATCTCTCTTCCTCTCTTTCTCTTACATATATGTTGATGCCAACTATGTTTGTCTTTATTGATGATCGTCAGTCTACTAACGAATTTTGCAAATTCTTTGGAGGTAACCTAGCCAACTAGTGGAGAAAGAAGCAGACAATTTTAACTCGTTCCTTGGATAGGTCTGGGTATCACTTGATGGTCCATGCAATTTTCAAGCTTACATGGTTGAAGAGCCTTCTCTTCAAACTTGTGTCGCTCCTCTCCACGGCTTCTCTCTAGTGCAAGTAAAAGGCACCAATTCATATTGTTGAGATCCAATCTTTCGTGAGCACACCGAGTACCATTTCATCGAACAAGGTCAAGCTCCATGAGGTCTAAAGCTTCACCACTTTCCAGCTTCCCCTCAATTGAGAGACATCCTTACTAAGGGTAAGGCTTTGCCTCAAGCGCTCTATCTTCACTTTCTCTCCAAGTTGGACATACTTGAGATATACCCTCCAACTTGTGGGACAATATAAGAGAAAGCACTCTATGGATATATTTTGCTTTTATCTTTATTAGCTTTGTTAGTCTTACTTTAGTCTCATATCAAGAAACTTCTAGGAAAGGGGGCAGTCTCTCATGATTGTCCCCACTCTTTCCACAATAAAATTGAGCCAAATGAAGTTGAGCCAAGTTCTCAACAACTTAATAAGGACAGTTCCCATATCCCTTATGACTCCAAAAATCTGCCACTATATTATTTTGTCCATGACATCACTTAGTATCAGCTCCTACCACAAGTTTCTTGTCCTCCCCATCATCTTATTCCCTCAACCTACAAGGAAAGATCCGTATAGAACACAAAGACCATGAACACAGAGTGATCCCCCATCATCATCATCCACAAGTTGCTCTTTCTCCACCAACTTCTTATGTAACCTTCGTAGATTGAAGACTATGAAGCGCCATCCAACTATCATGAACTGCTGAGCACGTTAGACCAACATACCCACCGCATGCATCGAACAGATGCTCGACAATAAAATCTTGATGAAACCCAAAACTTAATATTTATAACAGTACTTACTGCAACATGCTCAATAAACTAGGCCTTCAAAAATTCTATCTTCGTGTATCCCTAGCCTCTGTAGCATGATCATACATCTCAAGATGAGAAAATGATAATTTTGCCTCCTTCCTAAATAAAGAAACTCACTTTCCCTAAGCACTTCATCTCCTGTGACCCTATGATATGTTACAGAGGTCATCCAATCCCTCTCTAACAAGCTTAACCTTCACTACAGAGGTCGACTATCTAAGAGCATGATCTCCTAAAGCCACCAACGTGATAGATCCTTGGAAGATTACTAGATATATATTGCTTTGTCAATGCGTTTCACATCTAAAAATTCTAATTCACTTTTCCGTATGGAATATTGTTGAATCCCCAAAAAGAACCTGGGATAGAGGCTTCAATGTTGCTGTTTTAGAGACAAGAGACATCACTAAGTAGATGTCCACTTGTTTACGGGAAATATATAAACATACTCTCTAAGAAGAGACAAATAAACTTCATGATTCAAAATAGGAAATTACTCCTTTAAAGTAATGTTCTTGATACCTGACTTGTTTAACCAAATGATCAACCAGTGAGCTAGCTGGCATTGGATACAATTCAGCTAAGTTTTTGTACCCTTTTATCCCTTATTGACCTTTCATGCACCTTACTTTCTCTCGCCCATCGCTACGATTAAGAACCTCATCAATGATGTGTATGAAATCTACTCATGTTAAAGTCCTTGTCACTATGCCAAAATATAGATATATGGCCAGTGCTGAGGTGTAAAATAAAAAAATAAAAAAATTCAAATACGTCCTCTTGGATCTTTTGCCCATTCTGGATCAAGAGCTGGATTCCTGCAGTAGTATATTTTTCTTCTAAAATCTGCTTAAAATAGCACGACCAGACGAGATTTGAACCTGGGTGGCTCGCTCACTCTGATACGGTGATACCATGCTAAAGTCCCTGACACCCACTGCCCGAAACTTCAAAGGTGTGGCGAGGGTTGAGGATTGATGTTTATACTATTCCCATGATACTCTAATCAGCTCACCTCGGTCCGAAGTAAGCGCATGCCGCGGAAAAAAAAAAAGTCTTTACGCTACTAATGAACCCTAATTTGAATCGAAAGCGAGCTATTAATGTAGACTAACAACAACCTCAACGAGAGGGGGAAAAAGCTCAAGAATTACCAAATGGCAAATTTGAACCAAGGTGTCGTCCGCCTCGTGGCAGTCCGAGACCGAGAGTGCCAGCTCCGCCAGAAGGATCACATCCGAAGTGACCTGAACCCATCGAATGTAATAAACTGTTATCGAATCGAAGAGGGGATGAGATTAGGGTTAGGGTTTCGGATCACCTCGTGAGGGGGCAATTCAGCGGCTGCGGCGGCGAGTTCAGTGGCGGAGTGGGAGAGGAGGAGGTTACGGAGCAGGGGGGAGACGGAGGAGGGAGGGGGAGAGGCTAGGGTTTCGTCTCTGAGAGTGAGGAAGGAGGTCCGCCATGGCCGGACGTCGGCGGCGGCGGCGGTGGAGGACATTGCCGGAGAGATCTCGGGTTGTTGTGTATCCGATGGGTCTGGTATTTATAGTGATCGGAGGCCTATGGTCACCCAATTGTAGAGATTTTTGTTTGCATTATTTAGAGCATCTCCAACCCTATTGTGAGTTTGAAAAAAAATGGTTGCCACGTAGGAATGACACACATTTTTTTCCAAAGAAAAATGTTTGGTTTACAACCAAACTTTTACAATCTTCTTACAACTTACACCCATTTGCTGACATGTGGGCCAGGCCACCACCTGGCCCACATGTCAGAAAATGGGTGAGTGGTTGTAAAAAGGTTGTAACTGTAGCATTGCTCTTTTCAAAAAGAGCAATGCTACAGTTACAACCAAACATTTACAACCTTCTTACAACCATTCACCCATTTCTGACATGTGGGCCAGGTGGTGGCCTGGCCCACATGTCAGCAAATGGGTGTAAGTTGTAAGAAAGTTGTAAAAGTTTGGTTGTAAACCAAACATTTTCCTTTCAAAAATACTTCTCCAATGCAAATGTGAAATAAATTGTGAAGTTGACATGGCAAGGAGAATGTGAAGTTGGTTGTCTAGATCTAGACAATGCACTTCACAATGACTTTATGTCCACATCATCAATTATGAATAAAAAATAGGAATATATATATATATATATATATATATATATATATATATATATATATATATATATAAGAAGAAGTGAAAAAAGTTGTCTTGGAAGTTGAAAAAAAAAGTAATTTTATTGTCTTCTCAAACTTTTGCATTGGAGAACATATTTTTATCTCATTGTCTGGTGTGAATGTCATCTTGCCACATAGGAAAGACATTGTCTTATGTCTCATGCCACATAGGATTCACAACACAAAAACAAGACAATAGGGTTGGAGATGCTCTTATAAGGGCACATCAAAAGTTGATCAGGGTAGCCCAAATCTAACTTTGATTTATTTACAAGTTTGCCATTGAAAAATTTTACTCAGGGCTAGCCAAAATTTAAATATATAAATCATTTTTTTATTTTATTTTTTGCTCTCCTCCTTCCTCACAAGGAGAGAACAACTTTCTCACAAGAAGAACAACAAGAAGAAAGAAAAAACAAAAAGAACATCTCTTTCTCCAAACCTTAGTTTTTTTTTTTTTGGCTCTTTTCTAATTTCTCATATTTCTTTCTCAAAACCCTAGTTTATAAATGAAACCCTAGTTGTAGAAGAAATTGGGTTATCAAATCTATTAATCAATTTTTCTTCATTAATAGAAGAAATTATGGATGAAATTCTAGTTGTAAAAGAAACTATAAATGAAACACTAATTCTAGAAGAAATGGACTTGTTGTACAGCAAGTCCATATCTGGACTGTCGCAGTCCTAGAAGTATTGAGGACTGCCAGAAATTGTGGCAGTCCTAAAAGGGACTTACTGTACAACATGACTGCCATAATTTCTGGCAGTCCTCAATACTTCTAAGACTGCCACAATTCCTGACAGTCTTAGAAGTATTGAGGACTGCCAGAAATTGTGGCAGTCCTAAAAGGGACTTGCTGTAGAGCAGGATTACCACAATTTCTAGCAGTCTTAGAAGTATTGAGGACTACCAGGAATTGTGGCAGTCTTAAAATCGAAATGGGCGAATGAAAAAACATATATTAGGATTTATTTCCATCTTGATAATAAAATGAAATATACATTTTAGGGTTTATTTTCAGCATTTTTTTGAGAAAGAATGAAATAAACATGTTATGGTTTATTTTCATGCATTCTTTGTGAGGAATGAAAATGATGAGAATGAAAATTGTGGAGAAGAAAACTAGGATTTTGATGGAAATGATGGAGAAGAAAATTAGAGTTTAGAGTGGAAAAATAATGGAGAATAAGATGAAGAAGAAGATGTATAGATTGGGGAGTGGGAAATGGTGGAGAAGAAAAAGAAGATGAAGATGAGAGAAAATAGAATTTTGGAAGAGAGAGTGGAATTTACAAATGAAAGTCAAATTTGGGATTTGGGGGGTATGGGTAGGGACAGCCCAAGGAGTAAGAAAATGGGATGTCCTGAGTAATTTTCTCTCAAACCTGGGCTAGTCCCAATCCTGGCTAGCCTTGATCAACTTTTGATGTGCCCTTATAAATAACCTTTGTTAGGGCTGCAAATGAACAAAGTGACACGCGAGCACGAGTCTGGTTAGTCGAATCGACGTGATAAAGGTACGACTAGTGCGCTGGGTTTAGAATTGTTTATTGTTTTTTATTTTTGAAAAATTTTAAAGGCACGTCAAAAATTACTTAGACTAGTCTTTTTTTTTTTTACTTATTTACAAGTTTGCTATGTGAAAAACTGCTTCAGGCTAGCCTAATTTTTTTAGGACTTTCAAAAAATTTGACAGTCATTTTTATTGGAAGGAGTGTCAAATATTTTGACAGTCCTTACTTTTAGGATTATCAGAAAAATGAAGGACTGTCAATTTTTTTGACAGTCCTCCTTCTCCTCCCTTCCTTCTCCTCTCCTCCGTCGCCTCCTCCTCCTCCTCTCATATCCTTCGCCTCCTTCTCTCCTTTGCCTCCTCCTCGACGGGGTGGAAGCGTCGGCGGAGTGGCGAGGAAGTGCAGCGGCGGAGGACCGTGACAACAAGGGGCGCGACATTGGCAGCAGCAGCAACATCGAAAACAGCAGCATAAGGGGGAGAGCGATGGTGGAGGCGTGGCTGGGGAGCACAACGGCAGGGAAGCGTGGCGGGGCATGCGACGGCAGGGGCGGAGGGATGTGGGCGTGGGGGAGGAGGAATGTGCGCCGCTCCAAAGAAAAAATTGGACTGTGCCGAATAAACATTGCAAAAATCTGTACTGTCATGAAGTAATAGACTGTCCTAAGTAAATTTGGAAGTGCCTATAGAATTTCTCTTATTTTAAATAAATTTAGTTATTAATGCTCTTATATGTCCTAAATTGCTTCAGCACCAATTTCTTTTACATTCAATTATTGTCAGAATTATAATTTATTTATTTTTGGTTGTTCATACTCATTTTTCTTACAAAATGATCCAACAGCGTTAGTAACAACTAGGGTGAGGTGAGGACGAAATCAAATCGAATGGAATAAGATATTTGGCTATATTTGGAAAGATAGAAAAAAAATCAAAATTGAATAAAATTTAATCAATTATTAAATATTCTCAAATTCATGTATATTTTATGATAAAAATGTGTAATTTTTTGGGTATATTTTGAAGACTATAATTATATGTATGTCTATTAAAGCAAACTTTAGTAAATTAAAAACTAGATGACTAGACATCCGGACGTTAACACCCTAGCTAGGATACACCAAGAGGCTATAGTTCTCGTACTCCGTAGAAGAGTTATCACGAATTTTATAAAATATTGTAGCTCTCCATCAGAGCATCATTAGTAAGACTCGTCCCATTTTCTAGATTCTAAATTTAGAATGTAGGAGATCATTTTGTAATATAGTAAGTTTCATTCATAGTTTCAATTTCTACAATTTCGGTCTTATCCTATCAATAGGTGCTAAGAGTTGGGCCTCCCAATTTCTAAATTCTAGATTGTAGGAACTTATTTTGTAGAATAGTAAGCCCCAATTTGGAGCAACTTTCTAGATTCTAAACTTTACATTATTTTTTTCCATAACAATTTTTGACCACACAATCTTGGAACCGGAGCTCACTTTATCATTTCCTACTATTCTCATACAAATCCAACTCATTCTACATTTACCTTCTTCTTTTTTGAATTTTTGGGCCCCAAATTGCATTTGAGAGTCTCAAGTACTAATGATGCTCTAAGAGCATCATTAGTAAGACTCATCTCATTTTCTACATTCTAGATTTAGAATGTAGGAGCTTACTTTATAGAATAGTAAGTTACATTCCTAGTTCCAATTTCTACAATTTTGGTCCCATCCTACCCATAGGTGCTAAGGGTTTGGCCTCCCAATTTCTATATTCTAGATTGTAATAACTCATTTTGTCATGCCCCAGTCCCAAAATACGCGGGACCGAGCCACGTGGCATAGGTCAGCTACGTATTCAACCAGACTCTAGTCCGATTCGAATACGTATAAGCTGTTTAAAATGGTGTAAATATCACTATATCAACTATATATCTCAATCCATATAACAAAAGGATAAGAAATGAGAAATATGAATACTAGTCTGCAGCCCAATAATTATACTCATCCGAGTAGACTCGAGAGGTAAAAAGTCTATAAATACTGCACAATCAAGCAGAATATGAAATATAGAGATGAAACATATATACTACAGAAGAGTAAGGGTACATGCCATGAAATGGGAGCTCAACAACACTCCAACAAAGGACCCAACAAATTACTTAGCCAACCTGGAAGAAAACCACGTCCTCAGCGGGACGCAACAAGATACATAATATATATGCCACTATGGTAAAAAGCATAATGAATCATGTGTGCTCTATCAACTAAGTGTATATGCAAATGAAGACAACTTTCGACACATGGGATTGTCTATGTATGTGTACTCGTATAGTGGCACTCCCTCCGGGCACCCGTCATGCAGTAACATCAAGTGAACTGAACTCGTAGCCCCTACGTCTAGTGACTGTCCTCCCCACCCAATGAATCTAGAACATGTCGAATCCTCGTCACGTTCAATCCTTAATCAGAAGTCCAGTAATAGTACAATGAAATGACCAATATGACTATGCCGGCACACGTTCTGTTGTACAGATGATCAGTCGAGTACGGGGATACGTGTCCTATATCTCATCATCATCTCTCCGTGTCCAAAGTAGTGTCAAGGTCCTACGGGATATATGAGTATCCGCTCAGCAATGTAAGGGTAGTCTCCTATAGCCTATGTTAGAAAATAGAGAGCAAACATATCTCGTTGTTTAAACCCAGAGTTGTACTTGGACGTGCACATGTGATATATCAAGTAAAATAGTAGACAGGCAAAATGTAACTGAATGAGGAAAACATAGTGGCAAGTTATACTTGCCTGATCTAGCATCTGTCAAAGAGAAATTGGTCTAGAGTCCAAGTCAAAATGGTCCAAGGAACCTAAAGTACAGATTAATTAGAGCAAATAAATAAACAAACTATCGATAGAAAATTGTTTAACATATAAACAATAGTTAGAATTAGAATTAGGCATAGATGTGCAAGGCTACCTATACCCTTCAAAAGAAAAAGGCATTTTCTAATAGGTTTAAAGGAATATAACTTCTAAACCACCAGTAGACACCCAGATTATTCCCTATGCTTATAATATTGGCCATAACATAACCCTGCTCCTTTATGGACACCCCAAGTCATATACTACTTCCCCCTCTCCACAAATCCTTACACATGCATATTCATCAACTCCATGCATGTATCATTCTATTTCCTTAATGGTTATAGGAGATTCTGGATTTCTCTAATACACATATGGGCCCTGTCCACCTACTGTTACTAAGGTTATATCCTCCTTAAGTCATATATTCATCATATCTAGGTGACTTCCATTGCCTACACCACAGCCTTTCTGTTCCTTCTACACATATAGTTGTGTACATCATCAAGCAGAGCTTAATCCACCATTCCTCACATATAATGTATGCTCACATACCCAAGACAACTCTGTAATGACCACCTCTGTTATAACAATACGTTCTGAGTCCGGAGAAAATGAGGAAACACGCAAACATATATCTCTTCATATTTATTCAAGTGTGTATTACTTCCCACACGTTGTGCTCATTCTTCCTATCTAACTATCATTTATTTATTTTCCAAAACAACCATGTCAGCTCTCTAACACACGCACACACAGATGAAGAAATTTTCCATACACACACGGCTATATTCTACACACCTATGAATCATTCAAATGCACACCTCAAGCCATTAGTAATCTTTGGTTATTTGAAACACATGCAAACACTGATGGCCATACCAGAAGAAACAAAACAAATTATATACTAACATATGGACATAACTACAGAGGTAATCGGAAAAGAGCGAATGGCTTTACCAGTAGAAGGAGGAACTGGATTCACACGAGCAGGACTAACTCCACTGCTCGGTAGCTCTGGTACGTAGATGGAAATAAGTGACTATGGGCGGTCATCGTCGACAAGAAAGGGGAGGCGTCTTCCACCACACCGATCACACAGAGATCTAAAGATTTTTAGGCGACCGACTAGAAGAAGATGCATGGCTCCGCTTGCGTGCCCACGACGGACGACAAGCAGTATCGACATCGAGGTTCCTGATGGGCAGAGAAACGGCTCCCCCTGTGGTGTCACGCCCCGCTCCCGTGGGAGCGATCGTCCTCACTAAGGCGTGATGTCGCACGAGCCTAGATTGCGCTCGTGCAAGGCGGATTCCATAACGGTCGATTACAGCGGCTGCGACGAGGTCGTCGCACAGAAGTCCCATACAGAGATATTAAATAATAGCAGCGAAAATTTGAAGCAAAACACAAGTTATTCAAAAGAACCTCTTTATTGATATTGAAACAAATGTTACAAAGGGCGCAAGGCCAAGATTACAAGTCACTCAAGCTCACTCATCTCATATTACAAGTCACTCAGCTCTCTCTCATCTCTCAATACATGTCTTGAACCAGCGGATGCTTTGGAAGGCGACGTCCATACATTATGTCCCGTATAAGTCTTGACTCTATGCGGCCGCACGCTTCGAATCGCCAAGGAACTCCGTGCCTCGACGCATCCAAGCGAGCTCCGCGCCACGAGCTTCCACCTGTGCCTGCACATGAAAACTATGTGGGTGTCAGTACTCAACTGTACTGGTGGAATGAGCTCATCACCCACCCATGCAAAACCAACACGTTTGATTTACTTTGTGCAACATAGTCCCTTCTTATCGATTGTCTTTCTAGTCACGTCTTAGGATCAGTTTTATGACCGACGCCTTGGCCTATTTTGTGTCTCTAGTCCATCTCGTGCTTGCAACAACAACGTTAACCTATCAAGTCATGTTTGCCTTTTCGGCACATACTCAGAAACGCAACTACGCGATAGTACCCAATTTTTTTTGTGACCGTGCTACAAATCCATCATACCGTGCCTCGCAACTCAATGTGACTTAACCATATCACCGCCTCGCAGCCCTTGCTACTTCGATCACCAACAGACCCAATCAAGACTTGTGGACTAAGTGTCACTTGACCGACTTTGCCTTGCGGCATTTTTTGACTTAAACTCAAAATGACTCAAACCAACTTATGCAACTTATATGCCAACAACTTAAGACCCGATGCCGCATCTCGTGCCGAAGCACGTCGCCTATGTTGATGCCAAATCTTAGGCCCAAACATTGTGTTCTAACTGTACACACATTCAACTGACTCAATCCAAAGGCACACACACGGATTGCCGTCCGTGCCGACCCATCTATATGAATTGGTCACTAACATCACAAGCTATCATGGACTATAGCCTTGCCATTCGGCGACCCTTTCAACGCAAGTAGCTAGCCCCGCTGAAAGTTCCCGAATAACCCGAGCGGTTCGTCCAGCTACGGCTATACCGTGTTTTTCCCCAGGATTACGCGGTCCCATGGCGCCCAGGGTTGCCGGTCGTGGAAACTCCTCCTTGTCGACAATTTGTCCAATGATCATGCAAGACTCGACTCGAACTGACATCTCACACAATCATTCTTCTTCCAGTGTTACCATCTCTTTCAAAACCAAGTTCAAGACTTCTATCCTTGAGACCCCTCGACGACCCACGGTCGCGAGCATTCTTTCCATGGTACCATATCATTTCATTCAACTCATGAATGCCTATTTGATAGTCCTTTCTCCAAAATTCACTTGAATCAATTATGGTCCTTACCTTAAACACTAAGTCCGTGACATTGTGTCTTAAACCAACTTGAACTCTATGCGACACCAACGCCCAAGTCATACTCTATATGACGGACCTTGAGACCATAAGACTATGTGGTTATACCCAGTCGTAGAACTCGTAGGACCGTGCTTGCTACTACTCCGATAGCCTAACATAACTTGCCTAACTTAACTTCGCAACAACTTGACGAGCAAAGGCTGTGTCAAGCTTTGCCTCGATGGAACGTGCCGTGCACACGTTCGACTTTGAACGATCAAGTCATTTGGGTGCCTAGACTTATGTCACAAGCCATTCAACGCAACTTAACTCATAGGCAAGCCAAGGCTGTGCCAAGCCTTGGATGATGGGACCGTGCATGCTTTATGAAGCATTCATGCGGGTGACGCCTATAACTTAGGCTACGTTCATAACTTCGCCAACTCAAACCAACTTTCTTTCTCCCAAGCCATGGGCGAAGGATCGAGTGTGATTTTCAAAGCACGCCGTGCACCAACTCTAAGACTACCGTTGGACCTTTCCATATTCTATCTCAATCCGATCCGTCGGGATTATTCCCTTATCTATATGGATTTGTCTCTTTTATTATCAAACCTACTTGTGCAAGTTAAAAACATACGATTTATTATATAAAGGCTAAGATGAGGCAAGTTCATCGAAACTACCCCACCTAAGGGAGGAGTCGCCTCGACCGAGCGATGTCTTCGAACAAGCCGTTGCAAGGCTAAGTCCGAACGCCGTCGACATTTTGATTCCTCCGATTGACTGAGCGGAACGGAGAACTACATCATACACCACTCAAAAAAGTTTCGTTCTCGAAACTAACTGAGTACACTTATCGACTTATCACTTTACTCAACATTCAAGGACTCTCGCACGCACTACTCCTATGTGTTTTCTCAATCTGAGCCACGCTCGCACTACCATCATATTTCTTTGAAACTCTATTTCTAAATCCTTGACCCTTTTCCATTCTTCAAGTCTCACTTGATTCAACGTAGCACTTAGTTGGATCGTACATATATTCTAGACGTCCCTAAAATACATACATTTTAGCCAAGCCTCGTGATAGAGAATCCGCCATCACCACTCGAGTCGGATCGTGCACAAATTTGGGCATCCCTGATATACGTGCAGGTCAACCGAGCCTCATGAATAGTGCCTCCATAATTTCTATCGCTCTATACCGGAACGTCTGCCTAATTGTTAGGCTATGTCTTTAGGCTAAAGTCATTCGTCAGTATTGGAATCATAGTTCACAAACAACAATATCAATACTGACCCCATCCTAAGGTCAAACCAAGTTGATAGTACGGGATTTTTTTATCCAAGCTTGTATCACTTCAATTTCTAAATTTTGGGCATAGATTTCCTACACACATTCCAACATTCGTCGCACGAGGTCCGAGTCATTCAGCAAAGCCATTCTAGCGTAAGTTCGCTCAACCAATATTTTGACATATCGATTTCGTTCATCTAACGACCCATTCCGCATAGTCTATTTCCTCGAACACGTTCGATATAATTTATCTATCAATCCTTCCAAGTCAAGTATGCTACGACACGATTTATCGCTAAACCATAATTCACATTTCACACTCCTAAGTCATTATCACAATTCACGTATTCGATCATAAGGCCGTCTAGTTTAACAATATGTTGCGTCCGATCTCACGCGATTTAGATTATCCACGGTGGGCATGAATCACCATGCATGCTCCCGCGGGATAATCATGCTCATCAGTACGTAACTCTTCTTTGAGTCTAGACTAGTTTATTCTCGATGCGTGGATTGGACCTACTCAATCCTCAAGTTTCATTCATTCGTCAATCACAAGTCCTACAAATCCTCGAATTCACCTTCACATTAAACCAATAAGTCGAGACAATCCAAGTTGCCACGTCCCAATTTTCCAAGTTCGATCATTCCCGCGACATGAATCACCATGTCAGCGCTCACGCGGAACGATCGTCCCAAATCCGACGTAACGCATGTGCGAGGCTGGAGTTACGCTCGCGTAAGACGAGATCGTCGACGTTGTGGTTATCAACGCAATCATCAAGACACGATTGTGTTCATCCAAAATTCATCTCAATCAAAATCCTAAGTATAGCATCCATCCAAACAATAATACTTGTACGATCGTCATTCGCCGAGTTAGAGTACCCCCGAGTTATCGCATATCATCGTTAATACGCCTCAATACCATCGACAATATACGTAACTGACGATCTTCGTTTGCAACGAATTCTGAGTCGTGCATCTGATGCTATCGTCCGTCTGAATAATCTTCTCGATATTCAAATTCAAGTTCGATCATTATCCCTCGTATCTATTCACAACATCAATTTCCTCAAACCCAAATTCACGTATTGTTCATCCGTCTATCTTAAATTATTGACCAACGTATTTTCTCAATTCGCATCATTCCTTGCTAACTCAAACATCGAGCAACATCGATTTCAATCTTTAGTCATTTTGTAACTTCAAACTCAAACTTTTCATGCACGCTATCTTCCGATCGTGCTAACTTTCGTATATGATTTTCAACGATTTCCTCGATTAAGTCATCCTTTTGTACACTTAACTTTTTTTCGATTCAGTTTCACCTACTCAATCATGTTCGTGTTTTATACTCGCGCAATCCTCAATCCCGTGCACATTCCGTGTGCGTCAATTCTAGGTTGTTCGAATCAACTCGTCAAATCTTAAGACTACAACTTATTCAACGATACTCAATCTACGGCTTTGTATACACGCGATGCTTGCTGATAGACTCATTGATACCCCATATCCTTAATCGATCGATCTACATCCCTGAGGCTATCGCATACACCACTCAGGGATGAAGTCATTCAATAAATTTTCAACTTATCATTCGATTCACAATCTATTTCCTCGAATTTTCGTCCGAACGATCCCTTAAATTTTAAGCACGCTCATCTATATCGCACCGACGTTATCGTCACTCGATAGTACCCCTATCGATAGTCATCTCACTTTACTTAATCGAGTTCAACTCATTCTTACTTGACACAATTCGAATCCTGCACTCGATTTTCCAAGTTCGGCACAAATTTGGTGTATATGCCCAGCCCGACTTAGTCAATCGTGCTTACGCGAACCATCTTTTGTTTCTTATCAAAAACTGTTCTCCTACGTTTTTCGTAAATTATTTAGACTTATTGTATGGACATCCCGTGGGACATTTGAGAGAGAGCGCACCAACAATATTAACTTACGGAAGCAACATTCAGAGTTTGCGGAAATATCGAAGTTAAAGAATTCAATCGATAGTCCAGGGACGTAAAGCCGTGCTCTGATACCATTATGTCATGCCCCGCTCCCGTAGGAGCGATCGTCCTCACTAAGGCGTGATGCCGCACGAGCCTAGATAGCGCTCGTACAAGGCGGATTCCATAATGGCCGATTATAGCGGCTGCGACAGGGTCGTCACACAGAAGTCCCAAGCAGAGATATTGAATAACAGCAGCGAAAATTTGAAGTAAAACACAAGTTATTCAAAAGAAGCTCTTTATTGATATTAACACAAAGGTTACAAAGGGAGCAAGGCCAAGATTACAAGTCACTCAAGCTCACTTATCTCATATTACAAGTCACTCAGCTCTCTCTTATCTCTCAATACATGTCTTGAACCAGCGGATGCTTTGAAAGGCGACGTCCATACATTATGTCCCGTATAAGTCTTATCTCCATGCGGCCGTACGCTTCGAATCGCCAAGGAACTCCGTGTCTCGACGCATCCAAGCGAGCTCTGCGCCACGAGCTTCTACATGTGCCTGCACATAAAAACTATGTGGGTGTCAGTACTCAACTGTACTAGTGGAATGAGCTCCTCGCCCACCCATGCAAAACCAACACGTTTGATTTACTTTGTGCAACATAGTCCCTTCTTATCGATTGTCTTTCTAGTCATGTCTTAGGATCAGTTTTATGACCGACGCCTTGGCCTATTTTGTGTCTCTAGTCCATCATGTGCTTGCAACAACAACGTTAACCTATCAAGTCATGTTTGCCTTTTCGGTACATACTCAGAAATGCAACTACGCGATGGTATCCAATTTCTTTGTGACCGTGCTACAAATCCATTATACCGTGTCTCGCAACTCAATATGACTTAACCATATCGCCGTCTCGCGGCCCTTGCTACTTCGATCACCAACAGACCCAATCAAGACTTGTGGACTTAGTGTCACTTGACCGACTTTGCCTTGCGGCGTTTCCTGACTTAAACTCAAGATGACTCAAACCAACTTATGCAACTTATATGCCAACAACTTAAGACCCGATGCCGCATCTCGTGTCGAAGCACGTCGCCTATGTTGATGCCAAATCTTAGGCCCAAACATTGTATTTTAACTGTACACACATTCAACTGACTCAATCTAAAGGCACACACACGGATTGCCGCCCGTGCCGACCCATCTATATGAATTGGTCACTAACATCACAAGTTATCATGGACTATAGCCTTGTCGACAAGTTGTCGCTCGTGGAAACTCCTCCTTGTCGAAAAGTTGTCCAATGACCATGCAAGACTCAACTCGAACTGACGTCTCACATAGTCATTCTTCTTCCATTGTTACCATCTCTTTCAAAACCAAGTTTAAGACTTCTATCCTTGAGACCCCTCGACGACCCACGATCGCGAGCATTCTTTCCATGTTACCATATCATTTCATTCAACTCATGAATGCCTATTTGATAGTCCTTTCTCCAAAACTCACTTGAATCAATTGTGGTCCTTCCCTTAAACACTAAGTCCGTGACATTGTATCTTAAACCAACTTGAACTCTATGCGACACCAACGCCCAAGTCATACTCTATATGACGGGCCATGAGACCGTAAGATTATGTGGTTATACCCAGTCGTAGAACTCGTAGGACCGTGCTTGCTACTACTCCGATAGCCTAACATAACTTGCCTAACTTAACTTCGTAACAACTTGACGAGCAAGGCTGCATCAAGCTTTGCCTCGATGGAACGTTCCGTGCACGTGTTCGACTTTGAACGACCAAGTCATTTGGGTGCCTAGACTTATGTCACAAGCCATTCAATGCAACTTAACTCATAGGTAAGCCAAGGCTGTGCCAAGCCTTGGATGATGGGACCGTACATGCTTTATGAAGCATTCATACGAGCGACGTCTATGACTTAGGCTACGTTCATAACTTTGCCAACTCAAACCAACTTTTCTTCTCCCAAGCCATGGGACGAAGGATCGAGTGTCATTTTCAAAGCACGCCGTGCACCAACTCTAAGCCGACGTTGGACCTTTCCATATTCTATCTCAATCCGACCCGTCGGGATTATTTTCTTATCTATGTGGATCGTCTCTTTTATTTTCAAGCCTACTTGTGTAAGTTGAAAATATACGATTTATTATGTGAAAGCTAAGATGAGGCAAGTTCACCGAAACTACCCCACCTGAGCGAGGAGTCGCCTCGACCGAGTGATGTCTTCGAGCAAGCCGTTGCAAGGCTAAGTCCGGACGTCGTCGGTGTCACGATCCGCATCCGCTGTTTTGGATACGAGAGTGTCCAAGCCAGCCTACGTCGCAGTGTCGACGGTAGAATGCTGTATAGCCAGAAAGCTCAAAATTGCAAATAATGCTCATTCACAAAATTTCATTTAATTTACAATATTCACAAGTTTTACATTTTGCAGAAAATATAAACTCTCACAAATATTAAAATGATACAACTCTATCTAGATAATCTCTAGGTTTCTGTCTGCAAGTAACCCGTAACTTCCCATGCTAAGTGAATCCACAGCTAACCTAAAAAATATGGTTTTCAGTCAGGAATGGAACGAGTACAATTCACTGAATGCAGTTTCAATATATGAAAGTGACTATACAATAGAGATTAGCCTTTAGACATATGATTTGAAAATAAACACAAAAAGACAAATAAAACTAAACAAAGAAAAATATTAAATAAAGACAATACTCACCGACTGACTGAAGTACCTTTGATATGTGATCGATCTCGGAACAATTAACGACACTGTCTACATTGTATAAAGTTACACTGTCTACATTGTATAAAGTTATACGGTCTAAACTGTATAATGCAATAGTGAAGCACTGTCTACACTGTATAAAGCAATAATAAAATACTGTCGATACTGTATAATCACGGTCTATGCTGTATACACTGTATAAGGTCAGATCACACATCGTTGGCACTTACCTCCCCGACACCATAAAGAATAAATCAACATAAAGACTAAAATCACATATCTATCGACTAACAATAATGTATAGTAAAGATCATACTGAAAATAAATAATAAACGTACTCGCCTGAGGTCCTTTGCTGGTGAAACCGATAATCCAAACCACGGTGTGCCACAATAGTCAAAACTCGTACAACAGTCTCTGGATGCTGAAATAGATATTACCAATGTTTTCAGAATAGTCAAATAGCTAGAATTGCCTTTCCTTAAGTTCAATTTTGGACACAAGAGCAAAATGGTAATTTCGGGTCAAAACGGTGTCCGTCGTTGGACCCACTTTGCACCAAAAAATGTGCCAGAGTCAATGGTCTCTAAAGTCGTCAAACTACATGTCTACGGATTCGTTTTGATGATACGAACCCAACCGTATGTCCAAAGTTGAATTCCGGCAGGACGTGCGCCAAAATAGTCCGTTGAGTCGGACCGTGGGGCCCACAAAACAGCGATCGATCAACTGTCCCAAAATTGACCAAACTTGGCATATAGGACCAGAAAAACGATACGGACCTGTTGGCACAAGTTTTGTTTTGACCTGACGAACGTGCACAAAGTAATTAGAAAATTTGCACAGAGGCCGATATGGTAAAAATTTCGACGGATACGCATCAAATTCGTCGCGACCAATTTGAATTCCGTCAAAACCTACACGTCCACGAAGCCATTATGCACCTTTTAATGCTTTTGGCTTGCGACCACGTCGCCCGGATTAGCGGGACGCACGTCGTATCGAAGAGTTTTTTTTAATATTTTACAATTTTAAAAACATGTTTTTTGCCAAATTGGGAATCCGATTTCTCGACGTACGGTCGACGAAATCAAACTCTGTAAGTTGGGTTGCAGAGCCCTATAGGTTGTCTAGGACTGTATCGAATTAGTTTTGGATAATTCCTAGTGTTGGTTCATAATCTCTTCCAAACCAGAGGTTGAGGATGAACCGTTGTCTTGTTTTGGGACTAATTTACGTCAATTTTGAATCATATATCGTCGTGTTCGACGCGAAAAACAATCTAATTAAAGAGGCTTGTAGGGGTTACATGGGGATCTGACCTGTGAAATTGGTTCGGAAGACGGTGGAGTGATGGCAGAGAAATCATCGTGCGAAGGAGCTTCGACACGCTGCTGCTGCAGCTGTTTCTATTTGCGCGCACTGTGCCTCCGTGGCCGTGCGCGGTCTTGTCCGACGACCGCCGCCGTCCCGCGGTGGCGCAGCAGCGGCGCGCGGCCAGATGCTGCGTGTGGGGTTAGGGTTTCCTATGAACTCCCCCCTCGGTCCCGCGTTCTATATAATACATAACTGTATATGTATAACCCCATGTTCTCGGCTGGGCTGGGCACTCCTATACGCGGGTTTGGGTACTTATGTGACTCACGAGATATTGGTCCCCACCAATATCTCGTGGGTCATTGCTATTGCTGTGGTTTTTGTTTTTTGTTTTTGTTTCTTTTTCTTTATATATATATATAATATTCTTCATAAAATCTAATTAAAACTTCAATGCTATCCATTCCTAGCGTAGGGCCTATTTATATAAATACAAATATATATAACATTTAATAATATTATATAATAATAACCTCAATATAAAATAATAATAATAACGAAATTCAATAAAACAATAATGGTGTATATATATCATTATGTGCAATCTAAAAATCCTCAAAATGTACAAGGACGTATTTTCTACAATCATCATCGAATATCCACTAATAATGATATTTATAATATTTAATTATGAATACTTAGAAATATTTATTAAATCATTAAAACGGAATGCAACACACTCATACCAATTTACATCAACACGAATGGCATTGGACGCACCGCATGACTACATGGGCTTGGGCTTGACTTGGGTCTAATCTGGACTAGTTCGGTACAATCGGGTTTCCTAAAACCCAATAATATAATTAATAAATAAATAAATCTCGGTAAGGATTAAGTCGCAACTTGGCCTGATTTTTTCTAGTTAGGATATCACTATGGCTCGGCCTTGTAGAAACATAAAAAATATGGAGTTCATGTGGATTACAAATTGCCGCATAGGTACTTCGGGCCAAACAGGCGTATGAAGAAAAGCTGCATAACTGTTCAAAGACATATGCGGCCCATCGACGAACAGCAGTAGAAGGAAAATATGCGACCAAGGAGGAGCAGTTCGACTGATAAAGCTGACAAGTCCTGGCAAAATATGACAGTTCTGACACTTCGACAAGAAAGATAAGACGTGAGACGTCGCCAAAAGCAAGGTTCGTACACCTCCATGTGGCCAAAAAAGCGTCATCCAAGCCGCATGAACCTCATGCGGCCCAGCTTATGCGACCCCAAAATTTCCAGAACTACAGGCAGGGAGTAATTGTGATCCAGACCGCATGCATGAGTCTCATGTGACCCCGTATGATCGAAGACTGAGAATGTTATACGCAACGGGACACGTGGCAATCTGACCAATTCCTTAACTATCCAGATTTGCTGCAACAAAATTCCAACAAACCGATAGATGGCAGCCCAAGAGCGGGTCTTCGCGTGCTAATCAGCCACGTTGCCGCAAGCCGTCTATGCGGTTCAAAATCCATCATATTATAAATAGCAGGGTGCCACACCCCTGCAAAAGGCTGGCAACCTTCAAGAAAAAAAGCAATATCTTCACGAGCTAGAGACTGCATCAGATAGTCCACTGTCACGACCCGTACCCTGAAGAGGGGCACGAACACGTGGTTACGTCCAGCCTACGCCACATAATCGGTAGTAGAACGCTGTATAGGTCATCTATAAATACTACAACTAAACAGTATAAAGGTACATGTACAGTATATACACTCCGAATGGAGGTGACATAGCAATACAGTCTCAATCACAAAATAAAACTAAGGTAGATAGCACGAAAAGAAAATATGATAGATGAAAGCAGGAAATAAGTTCAAGATCCCACACAAACCCAGAGATATACACAACAACACAGTCACAGAAATATAATATAAAATACTATAGTCTGAAAAGTACTAGCTGGTTCGCAGACCAGGCAAACCTAACTAAGCTACACTACTCTGGGTGAGCAAAGTCTAGTGGCTCAACTAACAAGCCACGGTCCAGGTCTACTCCATCTGATTTGACCCTATAATAGGTCGGCAATCTGCCTCAGAATCATCTGTAATATATCAACGGTATCCTGTCAGGAAAATGAGCAAGTACAAACACCAATAGCAGTTCCATATGAATTGACAAATTCTATTAGAGACAGTATAATGAAGTACAAGACAAAGATATAGGACGACTTGAAAACTATTCGAAAAGCCGAGTTACAACCGTTAAACCAAACAAGGACCGGGGTTGTAACCCTTCTCCCGAACAGAACTTAGTCTCCAATCAAGGTATAGCATAAAGGCATATAGAGCATGTGAGTAAAAGTACTGAAAGTAAAACTAAGCAGGATATAAGAATACGATAAATAATATAAAATGTGACTTGAATTATTAGACCGCTAAGTGATCGTCTAGGGAATCATGGTCAGGTTATCCACTTGGCCCGACAATCACACGGTGTTCTCACGAAAAGTCATGCCGGCCAACCTCGATAACAAGCACATGGAGGAATCTGCTACACCCTACGTGAGGTGAGAGTGATGCAAGTAAAATAGTGATATGGGACTTTGATCACATAACCCCTAATAATTCCCCCATCTCCGAATAGTATCACGGATCTGGACATGGCACGTCATGACATGAGATTCAAAAGCAGGGGGCCAGCCCACTCCCAAATCGATGTCTATATAAGTACACGAAACACGAAATATCACGCACCAATATACCACGAAAATTCGGGAATAACATCTCATGACAGGATCCGACGTATACTAGTCCGTGATCCATCGTATCAAAAATCAAGTAAGATACTACAACTGAATCGGATATAGTAGATATCAAGACAATAAAAACTATCAGTGAATGTACTCGCCTGTGGTCCTGAGCTGATAAGGTGAACAGACGCTCAGAGTAATCACATACCTAAAATAAGACACTATAAGTTAAACAGGATTTTATACTGAAAAGGAAACTAATTTAAGTCATGATATGCAATTCTATGTCAAACTAGGTCAATCTAGGTCAAACTGGGTCAAACTGGGTCACACTGGATCATACTAGGTCACTGGGAGTCAATCCAAGTCAAACTAGGTCAAACGGGGTCAAAGGTTGACTTACAATTAACTTTTGGTCAACTGGTCAACTCTGGTCAACTCTAGGTCAACCCTAGGTCAAACTAGTCTAATGTTGACCAACTGTTGACTTTCAGTCAACTGGTCAACTCTGGTTTGGTTTCGGTCAAATCTGGTCACTTATAGGCTAAGTTTGACTCTCGGTTGGCTTTTGTTGACTTTGGTCAAAATGGTCAACCGAAGTCAAAACTAGTCTAGGAGCGATATTTGTGACCATTACCAACCAAGGGAACCAAATTTTAACCATATCTTAAAACCTAAACCACTTTCCTTAGCTTCTAGGTAAATACCTATACTTACCCTTAACGAGGTATTTTCGATACCTTGCCCATTACAAAGGAAACCCCGCTAATACTCAAGATACTAGCCTAGGCTCCTTAGGGTAGCTAGATAATATCCTATCTAGGGTTTACCTACCAAGAAATATAGGTTTCCTAGATATCTAGTCCATCTTAGGATACATGTTGATTATTCAACATTACTTTACCCTCA
Organism: Iris pallida; assembly: GCA_029216955.1. Classification (NCBI taxonomy): domain Eukaryota; kingdom Viridiplantae; phylum Streptophyta; class Magnoliopsida; order Asparagales; family Iridaceae; genus Iris; species Iris pallida. The sequence goes on along the minus strand of JANAVB010033011.1, from coordinate 14,404,216 downwards.
TACCATTCTCACATCTAATTAAACACTCACACACACAATACTCACTCACTCACTCACTCATTCACTCACATGTGGTCACATATAACACCACACATATAGGTTCACATATAGGCTCTCCTATAGGCTCACACCTATAGGCCTATAGCTACATATATATAGGCTCACCTATATTCCCATATATAGACTCACACACATACACATATAGACATGTAGGACTGATTTCTAAGGCTGAATTGGGACAGCTATAGGGCTGGTTTATGGACTAGTTTGGGACTGTTAAGGTCTGAACATGTGGGGTTGTTATATGGTGTTAAGGTGGCTAATTTAGGGGCTGGAATAGGGACATGTTTGGGGTTGCTATGGAGTTGCCTATATGGCTGTCAATGGGTGTCCAAGTGGGGCTGTATGCTGTCCTAATTGGACCGGTTTAGGACTGAAATGGGACTGAACAAAGTGGACTAGATTGGGTTGCAATGGGCTGGTTTAAAGGGACTGTTTTGGGACTGCTTATAGGGGCTTCTAGGACAGGTTTTAGGACTGGTTTAGGAGTGCTTATAGGCTAGTTTGGGGGGCTGTTTGTGGATAGGTTTAAGGCTGATTGGGGACAGGTTTAGGGGTGATTTAAGGGACTGTTTTGGGTGTCATGTAGGCTTAAAGTAGGGCTGGTTAGGGACAGCTTAAGGGACTATTTTTGGACAGGTTTACACAGCCTATGGGTGCTAAATGGCCCCCCATACTGCTGCCTAATCAGCAGGTCCCCCTCCCCTTCACACTCTCTATTCCACTCCTCTCTATCCCTCTATCACTGTCTCATCCATTCTCTCAAACACTCTCAATACAAACACACACACACACACACACACACACACACACACACACACACACACACTTTCTAACACTCAACCAACTCCACCACCACTCTCAATCCTTCCCTCCTTGGCCGAAATCCACACACCCCCATAAATACATTCAAAAATAAAATATTTATATACATATTGAAATACGTGTAGGCAACTCTAGAGGGGGGTGAATAGAGTTTGTGTCAATAATCACCAAATAAAAAATTAACTCTATATCACCTCCACAAAAACAACTATCAAGATAGTAAATAAATCAGAAATAAATGCGGAAGTAAATAAAGATCAGAAGAGCATTCGCAGACACAGCAGTTTTAACCTGGTTTCCCTCGTGGAGGACTAGTCCAGGCCTGAGAACTCTAGCTCAGGATTCAAATCCACTATTTGTGAAATAGTAGTTTACAACCCGTGCCTTTTCTTCAGAAGAGCACGTCAACTTCTTACAGAGGATCGCAGTGGCGATTTGCTTGGAATTTTCCAAGCAACTTGGAATTGTCCAAGTGACTTTTCTTTTCAACTCTTGCACAAAAACTTCTAGCTGAATCGCACTTGAGCACCTTGGGGCTTAGGAAGTTTTGTGGCTAGTAGATTGGAAGAGTAAGGCTCTTGACTATATAGGCTATGTAAGAGAAGAAGAATAGAAGAGTGGATGATTTCAAATGAGAGAAACCAAGGCCTATTTATAGGGTTCGAGACAAGCAGAATTCGGCCAGAATTCGGTATAGATAATTCAAATTTTTGGCCGTTGGACAGCTTGTAGCAAGCAGGCCCTAAAAATCAGCTCCTGAAAATCAGGGGACAGAGTTCGGCCCGAACTCTGTGTGGAGACAGAGTTCGGCCCGAACTCTGTCTCCAGGAGACAGAATTGGTCCATTGGCTTTTGGGCTTTGTGGAGCTTGGGCTTGGTTCAGGAATTGGTCTGTTGTATGGTAGAGCTTTGGAGAGATATGCTAGGGGTTGAGATGACTCAGTGCGACTCAACGTACACATTCTCCTAGACTCAATAAATTGAAGATTACAGACTTAGAACAAGTAGGAAAACCAAGAGCCCTTTGATGATGCCTTTCTGATATTTGAGCAGCCCTGAAGACGTCTTTTTCCCTGACAGCAGTCGTCCGAAGATAAACAGATCTGAAAATCTGAATACCTTTCGGGGGCTTCGCCCCCGAACCCCCGACGGGGGACGTTGCCCCCTCGACCCCTGTCCGCTGACCGGGCAGCGGAACCCCCGATGCGAGGCCCCGGATAGGTCGCTAGGCGGTTCGGAGAAATCTCTTTGTATGACGCCGTCTTTGCTCCATCATTAATTCTTCATTGCCTATGTCCTGTTTGATCATGTTTGATCATGCTTACTGCATGTCTACAAATACATGTTAGGCCAGCAGAATATGTTGCAGTACGATACAAGCATAGCAATATAATATGGGACAATTAGGACATTGCTAAGTATAAGTAACAACATGATATCATGTTAGGCCAACAGAATATATTGCAGTACGATACAAGCATAGCAATATAATAGGACAATTAGGACAAAGCTAAGTTTAAGTAGCAACATGATAGTAAGTATATGAATATTAGTGACATCATTATGTTAAATTTAACTGATTAGCCATATTCAAAAACACAATGTAATCATTGGGCCAACACATATAAATTAGAGAGCCCATATACACACACACACACACACACACACACACACACACACACATAATATAGACACAAATACATATAACAATAATATATATATATATATATATATATATATATATATATAGAGACACAATATACTATAACACAATATATATAGACACAATATACATATAACAATAATATATATAATATATATATATATTAATATTATATATATATATATATATATATATATATATAATATATAATATATACTTAGAATATGATACAATAAGATACATTAGAAAAACACATCTCTAAATAACATAAATCTGTGATTTAAATCTAAATAATCATTTAAACAATATATGTTAAAAATACATGTGTCCAAATAGAGATTTTTCTACTAGGACACAATACCACTCATAGGACACTCCTAGAAGTCTCCAAAAGGACACGAAACGGACACAATGGAGACACAACCATGGGGGTCATTCCTATGGGTCTAAAATCATCCAATATGCATGAGGGAATGAAAAGGAGAAGAGATTTATACCTCCCGGTAGATCGAATCTAGAAAAAACCCTTCCGATACGACACGACACGTAGGAATCCCAAATGGACACGAACGAGCTCCGAATCCTCCCAAACTTGGCTAGCTCCTTCTTTAGCTTGAGTAGAGAAGGAAAGAAGAAGGTTGGGTGGAAGAATCAATTGATTTGGTGGAGAAATCTATAAAAACCCTCTCTAAAATTTGGGGAAGAACAAGAGAGAGAAAGTGGATGGATAAATATCAAAGAGGCAAGTCTAATCCTATCCATAGGTGGCCGGCCACTATTGCTAGGTGTCCCCCTCTATTGGAATGTCTAAAAAGCCCCCCACTAATCCTATTGTTTAATATTAGGAAAGGATAAATGGTTGAGGCTAAATTAGTCATTCTAAATCTCTAATCTAACCAAACCCTATCCATAATTAATTAGTCTAACCACTAACTAAAATTAATATCATGTGGGCCATGGCTAACTAATATGTGGGTCCCACTAGAGTCAATACTACCCCGGGTCCCGATACAAGTCGGATTGAGTTAAAATTCGAACCCGACTCAAATAACCCCAAAATAATATTATAAATAAATAAATAATTCCAAAATAATTCTAAAGTAGAAAATAAACAAAATATCCCTGTTCATGAAAACTGGGGGTGACATCCACGGAATAAGGCAGAGTTGATAGCACATTTTCGAGCCGCCACCATCACCCCCCAGAATCAAAACTAAACAATTGTACTTAGATTGTTTCCTAGTTGTAGCACCCAGTTTCCAAATGAGGGTAATTTTGAAATTTTGTGTTTATAATTATTTTAATAATGATATTTAATTCATGATATGTTTTGGTGATTTTAAATCATTTTAAAATTATTTAAATCAATGACTTGTGGTTTTGACGTTTTGCTAGTGAAACCCTAGAGACTGTTTGACCTAGAGCCTAACCATGTGATTATGATATTTTAATGTCATTTTTGGCCTAAGGATTTTTGTATTTGACCTCTTTGAATTATTTTAATATTATTTATTATTTATGATATTGTTTTGGGGTTATTTGAGTCGGATTCGAATTTCAACTCAATCCGACTTGAAACGGGGACCCGGAGGTAGTTTGACTCTAGTGGGACCCACACACTAGTTAGGCATGGCCCACATGATATTAATTTTAGTCCACATGATTGAAATATTTTAGTTAGAGGTTAGACTAATTATTATGGACAAGGTTAGTGTGATTAGAGACTTTAGAATGACTAATTTAGCCCCAACCAATTAGCCCTTTCCTAATACTCATAGAATAGGTTAGTGGGGGCATTTTGGACCTTACCATAATAGGACAAATAGCCCCATATGGCCAGCCACTTTGGGAGAGGATAGGCTCAAGTTCATTTCATTATTCTCATCCACACACTCTCTTGTTCTTCCCCAAATTCCTAGAGAGCAATCCCTAGCAATTTCTCCACCAAATCCTTCCATTTCGCCACCAAATCTTCTTCTTTCCTTCTCCATTCTAGCCAAGGAGGAAGCTACCCAAGTTTGGAAGGATTCGGAGCTCGTTCGCGTCCTTTTGGAATCTCTATGTGTCGGTGTTGCTCCGGGAAGGCTTTTTCTTCGATTCGATCTACCGGGAGGTATAAATCCCTTCTCCTTTTCATTTCCTCATGCATATAGGTCTATTTTGAACCCATAAGAATAACCCCCATGGTTGTATCTCCATTTGTGTCCATTTCGTGTCCATTTGGAGGTCATAGGAGTGTCCTTTGTGTTGTGGTTGTGTCCATGTGGGAAAATCCCAAATTTGGATACACTATGTGTTGTTGTTATGTATGAATGAATTATTACATGTTTAATCTCATATTTTTGTATTGGAGTTGTGTTCTATAGTGTCTCATATATATATATTAGTGTAGAGAGTGAGTTCTTGATATATTATGTTATATACTTGTGTTCTTTTGTCTCAAACTACCCAAATCCGTCATAATTTTTATCCACGTTTTTAATTTCAGCCCTAACTTAGAAATGTCATAACTTCTAGCTCAAAGCTCGGTTTAATCTCCTGTTTTTTTAAAAGAAGCGTATTGAAGTTAGCTTTCCAAAAACATGTATTAATAGACCTAATTCTTTCTGTAACTTTCTGGAGAATTATTTGAGTATCAGCTGTACGAAAGACAAACGCGTTCTCGGTGTTTTCGCGATTCCGGGAGTTTCCGGAAACGAAAACGCGATCCGTTTGAAGTTTCGGAAAACTAACACATAGATATATAACATACTTTAATCCTAGATTTTAGTTCATGCTGAGATGGTACAGTATTGATTATTAGTAGGAGTTACTATTCGGCATATGCATTTTGTGCACCCTTGTGTGTAATATAATGTTCTATTTGATTTTAACCCATGTTAATGTATATATATTATGTAATTAAATAGGGAATGCAAGCATGAGTAAATGTTTAAATAAATGATGTATGAGGTGTAAGTATCCTATCTAATATAAGCATGTATAAGTATGGCTTGTAATGAATATGTAGGTTCCATAGTATGTAATGTAGGGTACATATAGTAGTGCAAGAGAATAAATGAATGATGAATGAATGCAAGCATGAATGTAATATAATAATAGATGTAATGTATGCAATATACAAGTTAATGAGATGTAATGTTCTATGTTAACACAAATTCTATATTACCTCATGTACCCCTTACACTATGTTGACACTATCACACTTGACACTTTGTTCACTTACACTTTGACACTCTTTGATATGTATACACTATATATGCCCATTTAACCCTCACTTGCCCCTTTGCCATGTTCACATACACACACATAGCCTCTTAAATAAGTATTTATGAATATAGTTAACTTAGCTATGTATGTATATTATATATGTTAGCATATTGTGTTGTAATATATAAGTTTATATAACCATTTGAAATGCCATAATTATAGACCTAATGTTGAATACCAATATATGCGTGTGTATGTATGTGTAGACATATATAGGTTAAAGTAATAGATTACCTAGTGTATATCCAATGTGAATTCTTGCCTATTTGAGTATTGAATAATTGCATGTTATATAGAGTTGGGTGTATGTTGGCTTGTATAGCCTTGTATTAATGTGTGCTTGCTAGGATAGTCTTGGTTAGGCCTAGTAAGACTTGATGGGTTAGGACATGACCTAGTTTGACCTAGTTTGACTAGTGCAGTTGACCAGAGTTGACCAAGGGTTGACTTTGGCCTAGTTTGACCTAGATTCATGTAGAATACATTGTAGTGCTTTATATTACCCTTCTGGACATGTTGTGACTTGTGCTGTTCTAATTAGGAGCCAGACACCTCCCTCGGACAGTACCTTTACCTTGGACATTCAGATATCAGGCGAGTACATTCTCTGATCATTTCATATCTTGTTTAGAATTATTTTCCTGCTTTAAATTACTTTACTTGATACTGTCACGTTGGTCACACGGATTGGTACTATATGGATCTTTTTATGAGATGTTATCCCCCTCGGGAGCATCGGATACTGCATGTTTTGTGCGTTTCACGAATCATCACGTATCTCTATGCTTCCTCTGATTCACGGATCGCTCGTGACACATGTACTCCCATGTTCACAGAGCCATCATGAATCACCTTCACATATCACTCATTTTATGAGCCATGTGAAGTTTCACGAATCTTAACATAACTTGAACAGATCCTTGTGTATTGATTGGGGATGGGGGAGTAGAAATAGACATGTGAATATTATCCAAGTAGTTGTAGTCATGAATCACTCTCTTAGCTGTAGTCATGAATCTCCTATGCCATTCACATGTTTATATTTTACTCTGACTCACTAGTCACTGTTAGTTCTCTATGTATAGTAGATATTTCTATTACAGTTCTCTTTCTCTGTTTACATACTGTATTTCCTTCAGATCTTGTATCTTACTTTACTGCATGATTATATTTTCTAACCTGCTATGATCTGTTCAGATATACTGTGCTCGCTCCAGTCCTGACTGGACCCGTTGATAAATTTTACAGATAGCCTGGAGGTTGCCTGCTAGCCTAGAGGAGACAGTAGAGGTTGCATAGTTAGCTAGGGTTTTTGCTTATAGTTTATTTTCAGTCATCTTGAGTTGTATTTATGGATTACTGTATTTGAGTTTTGAGATGTATTCTGAGTTTGTATCTTAGACACTTAGACTTCTATCTGTTGTATCTCTTTTCGATTTCATGTTTTATCTATCTTCCTTTATGCTCTACCTTAGATGTGATTGAGTTTACATTCTGCTATGTCACCCCCATTCGGAGAGTATAAACTGTTTAGTCTTATACTGTTAGATGCATTGAGACCTAGGACAGCGTTCTACCACCGACACTGCGGCGTAGGCTGGGCATTGTTACGTTCTCGTGCCCTAACTCTAGGGTGCAGGTCGTAACACTAGGCTTTCTTTCTAGGCTCTTCTTTGTACAAGCGAGTTTGCAATCAATTCCAGTGTTCTGTAATACCTGTTGTTGATTTTTATGGCAAACACGATGGCGAATCTGCTGGGGACTTCTTTCTCTTTCGATGAGAAGTTGGTGACGCAATCTGACACGTCCAAGCTCGGCTCTACACAGCAGATGCTTGTGGTCCACTTCGACTAACAAGCCTTCGAAGAATTGCTCTCTGAAGGGAGCGCCAGCCTGTCTCAGAAGCGAGCCAACCCGATGAGGACTCACAAGGCGTCGGTGCGTAAAACTGTTGCCCCCGACCAAGTTTTCGAAGAAGCTCCTTCTGCAGTCCAAGACGGTGACCAGAACTCTCATATGGCTTTGTTTCCGACCGCAGAGGACCCCACTGTCCCCAAATTCAGCAGAGGAAAATACTACGATGCTGAGTATTTGGGGGCACAAAAGAACTCTATGCGGACAAAGAGGAGGCTGCAGAGAGGAGATGGACAGTCTACCCATGCAACAGCCAACTCTGGCCGCAGGCAGACAACTCATACGACAGCCAACTCTTGCCGCAGGAAGATGATCTATGCGACAGCCAGCTCTAGCCGCAAGAAGATGGTCCATGCACGACCAATCCTACCCACAGACAGGACGTCTCATGCAGCCCTGTCAGAAGCTATGTGTTCGACCGCCTCTCATGCGGGCCCGACGCCATACGGCCCACTAAAGATGCAGGATGTATCAGTCTGGACTCTTTTTACTATGCGCCTTTGGGCGCTAAGTCAAAAATGTCTAGGGCAGTACGGGCTCAACCAGCCCAGTCAACTGTCCAAGTTGCTGACTGTCAGTGGGCCCCGATAACTGTTACACGGGCTCCTGATGAAAAGTTATATATAACCATCCGCGTCCAGTGCCCCAGGGCTAACGGACAGGGTGGGTCTTTAAAGTCTCCCTCTAAAGATCCAGAGCAAGTGTTTTTACTAGCCACGGATCAGGGAGCAAACACGATGCCTAAGCACTCGTGCGGTCGGGATCCCCGAGTTCACAAGTTTGGTACAAAGGCAGAGCAGCTTCCTACCGACTTACGGGACGTGATTACTCACAAGCGCAAGACGGCAGCGTCAACATGCAATGAGTCCCTCTCGGGGCGTCGTTGCACTCAAGTCATCATCAACTGCTGCTGTAACAAATCAGCAGCGCCTGAAGATCGGTAGTCAATTTTTCAGCGACTGCAGCAGCCGGCATCTGTCCGACATGTACAAATTCCAGGGGACGAAGAGTTTCCTTTCGCCTCCTGTAATTAAACTCAAAAAGTTTCTCCAGGCAAGGGAGGAAAGAAGACAGGCTCTTCCAGCTCGGCCATCTCGGCCAGTATTGCAAGGAGACCCTCATCTGGGGGGTTCCCATCAACCACAGGGGGTGTCTATTTAGGCACTCGATCCAAGCAGAAGCTTCCGGCACCTGGAGGTGCGTCTTCAGCCTCCTTGAGAGTAGATGAAGCTGGGGGTAGAAGCCCCCTCAATGTATGTGACAACCCGGTGTACCAAGAGCACACACAGGGGTAGAGATCCCCCAAAACTCTTTAACAGAATCGGATTTTCCTGAGGGCCACCACCCTCGCCAAGACGATGCGGCTTCCTGCACAGGGGGTAGCACCCCTTTCGAGTCTGACAAAGATGATATTTCGACATTTTCTGACGATTTTTCTATACAAGGGTACGACACCGAGAGTACCTCTGCCACAATCCCTTCCACCTCTACCCACGTGAGGACACTCTTTATGACTGACGATGATCGTGAAGCGCCTTCCGACCGACAATGGCTAGAAGTGCTCGAAGCCATGCTCATGTCCTTAGTCAAGTCGATGGATGAGATCAAAGCCGCCTTACCAGCTCAACCAGCGAGGACACCCGGACAAACAAGCTTGGGACCCGCAGTCAATACAAACTCCAACACGACCGCCCCTCCTTTGGGTGATGATCCTGTAGCACCATCCATTCCTTCAGCTGCAGATGAAGCCAAGGAGGCTAGGAGAGAAGTCCAGGAGCTTCGAGCGATGTTCAATGCCCGAGACTCCTCTCAGGATCTCAGAATACGGCAGCCATATCCCGTCGCATGAAGGGACGTACCTTTTCTACCACGGTACAAGCCGTTCCATATCGATTCTTATGATGGGAAGACCTCTGCTAGTCGGTAAATGACTTACTTTGAAGTCACCACCGACCACTTTCCATATAGTGATGCCATCCTCACGCGATTATTCATCGGAGCATTGGAGGGGATCGCGTTCGACTGGTACCGCAACCTCCCCGACAACTGTATCCATTCTTTTGACTGCTTCAAGCACATGTTCCTGGAAAGATTCTACGAGGTGGCGAATGATGTAGGGGTAGGATCCAACTTCCTCCACCAAGACGCGAGCCCCGAGCAGCAAAAATGGAGGACCCAAAGTATTGTCACTTCCACCGCTATGTCCATCATGCCACTCATGATTGTTTTCAATTGAAGCGGTACATTCAGAGTCTTATCGACTCAAAAGCTTTGTCGATAGGCTTTGAAGAGGTTATCTGGCGGCAAACATGGTATCTATTCAGTTCGGCGACTTCCCTCCGACAAGTACTCCAGACGGGATAATACATGTCCCTCGAGCAACGATGGAGGTTACTAATCTTCCACCTGTCTGGAGCCAAACATCTGGATTGGTACCTCTCACCACATCACGAGGAGAGATCATGTGGGTGCATCCAGACTTGGTGCCTAATGTTACCCAGGGGGTGTCATCTCCTACCAACAAGAAGAAGGACAGGAAGTCTAGAGCCTGCCATACAATTTCAGCTAAAGTTGAAGAAGCTACAGATGTTGTTATCCGATCTGGAGCACAAGTCCAGCCCGTACGGGATAGTCCAACCGAAGATCCTCAGCTAGCAACGTTGCCCCCCTCCGATGTTCCAAGGCCATCTCAGCCTCCGCTGGCGGATAAGTCCAAGACAAGGGAGACCCGCTTCGACAGGCCACTCCATAGTGATATACCTCAGGGACTGGAGAGACCTTACAACTTTGACATATTAGCACAATTGGCTAATACGCCGGTAAAGTTGTCGCTATACGAGCTCCTAAGGCTCTCCAAGGATCTTCGTCTCGCATTAAGAGAAGCACTCCAGAATGTTGATGCCTACTTAGCTCAGGTTAAGCCTCCGGGGGAAGACCCGCCAGCAGATCTACAGGATGGTGGTAGCACAGATGCAATGTCCAACATCGTATTTACTCCGCAGGACATGTTGATTAAGACCAACTTACATGATCGCCCCTTGTACTACACTGGTTACATAGGCGACATCAAGGTTGATAGGATGCATATCGACCCGGGATCGTTAATAAGCAACATCCCGAAAAGCCTGCTCCAATTTCTTGGCATCCCTATGTACCGGCTAGCAGCAACCAACATTGCCATTAGCGGGTTTAACTCAAGAAGAAGCTATCCCCTAGGGAAGATCCGGTTGAAGTGCCAGATTGGAGACCTGAGGACGGAAGTTATATGTCATAGATACAGAAACCTCCTACAACATCCTCCTGGGACGTCCGTAGATACATGACTATATGATTGTGCCATCCACCCTCCACCAGTACTTCAAGTATGTTAGTAAACACGGTTCTGTGAAGACCGAATTCGCCGACATTGATCCCTTCAAAGGGGTTGAATCTTATTACTCGTCAGAGGCTTGTCTATATGACGAATCCAGGAAATATGTAATGGACGAACCGGAGGCCATCGTAGGGCCAGAATAACCCTTGAGAATCCGTCTCCAATCCCGCAAACCGGGCAAGGCCGTACCCCTTATCGTAACCTTACATAAAGAGGTGCTCGATTCTCCTGTCACTCCTGTACAGTTGGAACCAATGGTCATCCGTCTCCCGAGATCCAGTCAGAAGCCAAAACCTGTTATAGGACCAATGGTGATCCGGCTGCCAAAATCCAATCAAAGACAACAGGAAGATGCGAAGCCCTCGGTAATACCCATGGTAATCCAATTGCCAAAATCTGCTCCGAGGCGACTAGAAGACACAAAATCCCTTGCCGAATTGATGGTCATCCGTCTTCCCAAGACGATCCAGCAGCCAAGTGTTGATCCAACACTCCCAGGTAAGTCAATGCCTCAAGCAGAACCCTTGGTGGTCAAGTTACCCAAGATAGCGGCCCAAACTCTAAGCTCGCAGGGGGTAGCCAAGGAAGACGGAGAACTCGCCAAATATGTGGTTACACAGGCAGATAGCCCCTCTCATGATGATGTAATTTCGGTGGACAAAATTCCTTATTTTATCATAAGAGGCTGCTGTTAGACTATTCTGAGTATGATAAGCCTAATCTAACGTATGCCGCACGTGACTGTCTAGACATTAGCCTGCACACACAGGTGACAACCGTCCATACCCCGAATCGACTTGCTTCCATAAAAGGTGCTTACTTCCCGGTCTCAGACAGAAGAGGATGGGATCACACAATTATCTTTGGCCGAAAAGAAGGTCCTCAATCTTTCGCGTCACAAGAGTCCGACCTCGGACCCGAAGCTGGAAGACTACCGCTCTACTTATATAGTTCTCAAGCCAAGTAATTCATACAAAAGCAGGGATACGACATGGAGGCTACTCCGGGTCTAAATTATGACAATGGTCGACGATTGCCTCTACAGCCGTCGGTACCGGTAGGGAAGACTCGGGATCATTATCACAAATCCAGACGTGGCCTCGGGCATGTTACTCCACCTACAACGCCCAAAAGTTTTGACGAAGAATGCGAGTGGCACTCCCATTCGTCCGAGTCACCCATTTACGACTCCGATAGCAGTATTGGGGATATATTCAGACAGACATTATCTGCCAATATGATATTCGCTGATGTCGAAGAAGAAGACGAAGACCTACTTGAACCTCTTGAGTTGGAGCCGTGGGTTCAGCAACTAGATGCACAATGGAAGAAACGCTTCGAACATCGTGATCCTCCCACTGAAGATGAGGTTATGCAAGTTAACCTCGGCAATGAATCCTCTCCAAAGCCAATCTTCGTCAGTAAAAGTCTGACAGACGACGAGCGGGAGTCGTTGTTACAACTCATCAGAGAATATATCGACGTCTTTGTTTGGAGCTATGAAGACATGCCAGGGCTGAACCCCGAGATTGAACTCCATAAGCTCAACATCTATCCGAACGCAAAACCAGTCAAGCAATAGCAGCGGCAATTTCGTCCAGATATTATAAATTCCATCGAGGCAGAAGTGAACAAGCTTATAGCTAGCGGTTTCATCTGTGAAGAGCAGCACCCAGACTGGGTAGCCAACGTAGTGCCAGTCATAAAAAAGAACAAAAAAATCCGAATCTGCATCAATTTTCGCAATCTGAATACGGCATGTCCTAAGGATGAATTCCCTCTTTCGATCATCGATATAATGATCGATAATACGTACGGCTTTGAGCACATGTCCTTTATGGATGGCTTTTCGAGATACAATCAAATCAAGATGGCTCCTGATGACGAGAAGCATACATCATTCCAAACGCCGATCGACGTATAATGTTATACGATCATGCCCTTTGGCTTGAAGAACGTCGGTACAATATATCAACGGGCTATGAGTGTCATCTTCAGAGATCATTTGCGTAAGATGGTGGAGTGTTACGTAGATAACATTGCCGTCAAGAGCCGCTCCAAAAAGGATTATTTATATGACTTGAGAACAGTGTTCGACCTCATGCGGGCACACAACCTGAAGATGAATCCCACCAAGTCCTTTTTGGGGGTGTCCAGTGGAACGGTCTTGGGCTTTGTCATTGCTTTCCGGGGCATTCATATAGATCATGACAAAACTAAAGCAATCCTGGAGATGAACCCACCAAAGAACCTCCGCAAACTCCGCGGCCTTCAGGGAAGACTAGCCTATATCATGAGGTTTATATCCAACCTCTCGGGGAGATGCCAACCCTTCATTCAACTCATGAGGAAAGGTGTCTCTTTTGTATGGAACTAGGAATGTCAGTGTGCCTTTGAGGATATTAAGGAGTACCTGATGAATCCGCCAGTTCTGGTAGCCCCGATCGCCGGAAAGCCCTTTCTGCTCTATGTACGGGCGATGGAACATTCCCTCAGCACTCTGCTAGCCCAGAATAATGATGCAGGACATGAACAAGCCATTTACTATCTCAGCCGGATGATGGTAGGACCTGAACATAGGTACACTGCCGTGGAGAAGGAGTGTCTTGCCCTAGCGTTCGCCATTCAGAAAATACGACACTATGTGACAGGACAGACCATCCATGTGATTTTATGAGTCAATCCCCTCAGGATTTTCATGACCAAGCCAGGCGCACTCAGTTCTCATCTAGCCACATGGACGATACTACTATCCCCTTATGACATGGTTTTTGTTCCGCAGAAAGCTATCAAGGGTCAAGCCCTGGCTGACTTCCTATCAGCCCATCCAGGCTCAGAAACAACCAGAATTTACGAAAAAATTCATGATGAAGTCGTCATCTCGAACATGACTTCGCACGATGCCATTTGGCGGATGTTCTTCGACGGTGCTTCAAGAACGGAACCATAAGGTGATATCGTCGCCAGAGTCGGGGTGGTATTAATTTCTCCCTCCGAACTAGTAGTCAATCGGGCGTATTCTCTTACAGAACCCTGTTCGAACAACGTAGCCGAATATAACGCTCTAGTCATTGGACTCCAACTCACAAAAGAAGTGGGAATCAGATACCTGAAAGCTTATGGTGACTCATATTGGTTGTTAACCAGATTCGAGGTTCATACGAGGTTCGCAATGAGGACCTGATTTTCTATTATCAGACAGCAGTGGCCATCATTACAACCTTGGAGGATTTCTTTATAGAGCACGTTCCTAGGCTTTAAAATATTAAAGCCGATGCCGTGGCCGGTCTCACCGCTTCCTTGGCACTCCCAAATAATGTTCATCATCTAGTCGACCTAATAGGCCATGAACTGGTCTGCCCTAGGAACAATCTTCAACTGGGTATGAGTTGCTCCGCCCAGATAACCAACGACATACAAGACTGGAGACGCCCGTTCATCGACTTTGCGTCTATGGAATTCTGCCAGAGAATGTGAAGGAAGCTACCTCAATCAGAAAATGCTCCCTCAGATTCTTCTACGATACGGAGACGAAAATGTTATATCGGCGATCCTATGATGGGCTACTACTAAGATGCCTGTCAAGTACAGAAGCCAAAGAAGCCCTACATGAAGCTCATGACGGTACTTATGGGGCTCACCAACCTGGCCCGAAATTACAAGATCGTCTTCGCCGGATGGGTTATTACTGGCCCACAATGGTCGCAGATGCAGTTGATTATGCAAAAAAATACAAGGCTTGCCAGATCCATGCAGATTTTATACATCTACCATCTGAATTTTTGCCCCCGACAGTGGCCTCTTGGCCATTCGAAGCATGGAGAATGGACGTCATTGGGCCAATCACCCCGCCGTCGTCTAGAGGGCATCGGTTCATACTTGCAATCACCGATTACTTCTCCAAATGGGCAGAAGCTGTTCCGTTGGCAGAGGTTAAGACATCGAACGTGATTAGCTTCATAAAACATCACGTCATCTACCATTTTGGACTGCCCCATAGGATTATCCATGACAATGGTCCGTACTTCGCAATCTATGCTTTCTATCGATTTTGTGATAAGAATCGGATCCAGAACATGGCCTCGACACATATAACCCCTCGGCCAATGGTCTGGCTGAAGCATTCAACAAAACCATAATAAGCTCCTAAACAAGTTTGTGTCTGCAAACAAACACGACTGGAATGAAAAGCTTGGTGAGTGCCTATGGGAGTATCGAACGACGATTCGGACGGCTACAGAAAATATACCGTTCTCCTTGGTCTACGGGAGCGAGGTAGTCCTCCCATTGGAAACTCAGATCCTCTCACTTCGAGTGGCCCTCACCTACCGGTTAACGGCGGAAGATAACTACCGTCGACGTCTACCGGAGCTAGAAGCATTAGATGAGAAGCGTTTACAAGCTCAACAAAGCATAGAGCTCTACCAAGCGTGCATCTCTCGGGCTTTCAACAAAAAAGTCAAACAGAGGATATTCCAAGTGGGCGATCTTGTCTTGGCCATTCGCAGACTAATGGTCATGACTCACAAGACCCCCGACAAATTCCAGCCTAAGTGGGAGGGTCCGTTCGTCATCGAGACCGTATTCTCCAACAGCGCGTACCGTCTCACAAAACAAAATAGAGACTTGCTCATGATGTCCATCAACGGCAAGTTTCTCAAGAAATACTATGTTTAAATGACACCTTCCAACTATCTCTCGGATTGTGAGTTATATACCCGCAGGTATCGCTGAACTTACACTCTGACTTCAAATCTCCCAGATTGTTGAGTTACGTACCCTCAGGTACCACTGAACTTACTCTCTGATTACTCTGAATGAATTCTCTTGGTCGTATCTATGTACCCCCTGGTCATAGCTTTTCTACCGCCAAGAATTTGTCTCAAAATCTATTGCCCGCACCACCGGTGCGCAGATGGGTAATAGGTCCATACAACTTATCCTAATCTATTACTCGTACTGTCAGTGCACAAAAAGGGTAATAGGTCCACAAAACTCCCCAACGAAAAAAGCAATCATGTCCATATTACCTCTGAGTTATTTTTCCGTCCATCACAAACAAATCACCCAATGCATAGAACTTCCACGTTGATAGCACCTCTGAGTTGTTCTGTGTATCCCTATCATGCCTACCTCTAACATGTCCTCATTACCTCTGAGTAGGAAGGCTTTGTTTTGAACCGTATTTACCACGTCCTTATTACCTCTGAGTAAATATGTTGGTTTCCTCTCCACTTATTATCAGTACTCGCATCGCCAGTACACAAATGATGATAAGTCCATAAAAAATTATCCTAATCTATTACTCACACCATTGGTGTACCAAAGAGTAATAGGTCAACAAAATATCATTTAAATCTATTTGCTCGCATTTTCAGATGCACAAAAGGGCAATAGGTCCACAAAAACCTCCAATGGGATGTCCTTTACAAATGCTGTATTAGGCCCTCCAGTACAAGCACCACAAAATACCACAAATAAAATGGGGTGAGCATACCCTGTTTATTCAAAATTAGTTACATTCACAGGACTACAAAAGAAGCAAAACGAAGGCTACAGCCATAGATAGACGGAAGTACAAAAGCAGATACGAACGTTTAGTACATGGTAGCCCATGGATCCCTACAGTCAAGGATCATAGCCGCACTGAGGCATATACCATTCTCCTAGCCATTTCGCATACGAAAGATCTATCTGACCGGAGTCTTCGGCGGGGGCAGGAGGGTCAGAACTCCCAATACTACTACCCTCAGACTTGGACTCCTCCTTGAGAGTAATCTCTTCCCCGATGGACGCCAGCTCTTCTTTCACCTCAACTTTAACAAACAGTGACTCTTGTTTGATAGAAGGGGGCAGCACCTCTTCCTTCGTAATGGTCTCAGCCTTCGATACAGATGCTACAGAAATCAAAAGAAAAGAAGATAGTCATATAAAAAATAAAGAACTCTGTTATGCGGCCTAGCCAGTTAGATGGCCCAGCCAAAACAGAACTCATACAGTCCACAGTTGTGAGGCCGGCTTCATGAAGCACTCATACAGTATTTATACGGCTCAGTCATTATCATGCGGCTCAGTCATGAAAAACTCATGCGGCCCAATCAGTCACAGGGCGATCATACGACCCAATCTTACAGTATTCATGCAACCCAATCATAAAGTGCTCATGCGGCACTTATGCGGCTCGGTCTTGAAAAGTTCATACAGATTCATCTTGAGGCACTCAGCCAATTCAAGTTCGAATAAGCAGCGGTTATGTGACCCAGTCTGTGCAGCCCTATCGTATAGAACACATGTGGTCCAGACGAGATAGGGCATACATCGACCAAGTTTATAGCAGAGGAAGTATATGATAGCCCCGCACACAAAATTTCAGTGATCATCTGCTCACCATCCTTACCCTTGGAAGAAGGTTGCACATCGGAATGAATGGAAGGAGTGTCTATCGCTCTCGACGGAAAAGCAAGTCTCTCCCCTTTGGTCGTCGCACCAATCGACTTAGAAGCTTTTGGAGCCATAGCAGAAAGTATGATGAAGTCAAAAGATGAGAAGGTGAAAGAGGAAAGACTCTCTCTGAATGACTCCTAATTATAGAGTTGCTGAAGAGAGACTCTTCGATTCTCGAGATCATTAAAGATAGGGACGACGTTTGGGGACTTTATCCCTAATAACCGTCGAACGTCTCTTCGATTTTCGAGATCATTAAAGATAGAGTCAACGTTTGGGAACTTTATCCCCAGTAACCGTCAGCTTCATCTCGAAAATAGATCCACAACCGAGTCAGGAGAATTAAATACAGCAGTGACAGCTGGCAGACTCTCTGCGGCTCAAAGCGTCCCTGTGACTCAAGATTTGTTCTGCGACACAAGATCTCCCTGCGGCTCAGTATTTTTCTGCGACTCAAGTTTGAAAACCACTTCCTGCAACTTGAAGACTCCCTACGGCTTGGCATATTTTTTATGCTTCTTATTCAAAGTATTCCGAATTTGCAATTTGGAAACTTTGAAGGGGGTCTTGTAGAAACATGAAAAATATAGAGTTCATGCGGATTACAAATTGCCGCATAGGTACTTCGGGCCAAACAGGTCCGCATGAAGAAAAGCTGCATAACTGTTCAAAGACATATGCGGTCCATCGACGAACAACTGTAGAAGGAAAATATGTGACCAAGGAGGAGCAGTTCGACTGATAAAGCTGAGAAGTCCGGGCAAAACATGACAGTTCTGACACTTCGACAAGAAAGATAAGACGTGAAACGTCGCCCAAAAGCAGGGTTCGTACGCCTCCATGCGGCCAAAAAAGCATCATCCAAGCCGCATGAACCTCATGCGACCCAGCTTATGCGGCCCCAAAATTTTTAGAACTACAGGCAATCGGGAATAATTGTGATCCAGGCCGCATGCATGAGTCTCATGCGACCCCGCATGATCGAAGACTGAGAATGTTATACGCAACGGGACAAGTGGCAATCTGACCAATTTTTTAACTACCCAGATTTGCTGCAACAAAATTCCAACAAACCGACAGATGGCAGCCCAAGAGTGGGTCTTCGTGTGCTAACTAGCCACGTGGCCGCAAGCCGTCTATGCGGCTCAAAATCCATCCTATTATAAATAGCAGGGTGCCACACCCCTGCAAAAGGCTGGCAACCTTCAAAAAAGAAGTAATATCTTCATGAGCTAGAGACTGCATCAGATAGTCCACGGAGTTAGGCAGAGTTGATAGCACTTTTCCGAGCCTCCACCGTCACCCTCCAGAATCAAAACTAAACAATTGTACTTAGATTGTTTCCTAGGCTTTCTTTCTAGGCTCTTCTTTGTACAAGTGTGTTTGCAATCAATTCCAGTGTTCTGTAATACCTATTGTTGATTTTTATGGCAAATATGCCTTCCTTACCAGGGCTACTACACTAGTCAAAGCATGCCACTTTACTATCTGTGCCGTGATTCCTAGCCGTCTTGTACTTCGAAACTCCACCATGGCAAAAGTCATCTATCGTAATAATTAATTAAGTAATTAATTATAAAAATTCTAAAAATCACCATTTAATTCAAATAAATAAATAAATAAAATATATTATCAAAATTCCAGAAAGAGGGGTTACAGTCGGCATTTCGATTTCTCCGATTGACTGAGCGGGACGGGGCGCTACATGTGGTGCTGACTTGTAGATCGTCGGAGCGATGCTCGACTACGACGATGGGGGTTATTGGTCGATAATGAGTGGAAAGAGGTGATGGGGTGTGGATGTTATTCCCGAAACAGATAGTTAGATGGAAATATCGATCCCTTACTTCGAAAGAGACAAAAAATTCGTTCTCCTAAGAGAGAGATGAAAACTCGTTCTCCACTAAAGTTGATGCAACGAAGATGAATATTCGTTCTCAATCGAAGTTGATGCAACGAAGATGAATATTCGTTCTCAACCGAAGTTGATGCAACGAAGTTGAATATCAATTCTCAACCGAAGTTGATGCAACGACTTTGCTGGGGTGATAAAGATCACCGTTTCTCAAAGCAAGATTCGTCCTATTACGATCTGCTCCTAGGAACCAGCCAGTTTGAAAGAACTTCTGTAATGCTCGTTGTCACATTCTTTCACGAATTTGAAGAACTCCAATGGCAGCGGTAGCACAACTCTCTTCGTCTCTTTATTTTATCGTAAGTCCTTAATGAAGGCACGAAGGGAGTATTTATAGAGAATGGCCGAAACCCTAATCCTAATCCTGGCCGTAACTGATTGCGAAAAGATTGGAGCGAATAATGGAAAGATTTGAATAAATTAAATTCAAATCCTACAAAAATCGGATCTGATCAATTAACTTAATCTTTCCATAACCGTCCAAATCTTCTACTCAGCCACATCATTATTCGCCTGCGCCTTTTAATCTGTCAGCCAGCGGGCAACCGTGCAGCAGCACCACAAGTGCGCAAGTAAGCAGCACAGCACAACAAGCGCGCAGACGCGCAACGTAAGCACACAGGTGCGCAGTTGTGTCGCAGTCCTGCGGCTCATACGCAGCTCCTGTGCGGCCCCAGCGTAGCTCTTGTGCGTGCACCTGCGCATGCGACTCGCGTACGAGCACATCAACTGCGCACAATAAGGCTAAGTGCAAAGTGCGCCAACAAAGCGCTACTTTGCGCCCTGTGCGTGCACCTGTGCATGCGACTCGCGCACGAGTGCATCAATTGCGCACAAGGCTAAGTGCAAAATGCGCCAACAAAGCGCCACTTTGTGCCCGAGTCCGAGCCCGAGTTGGAGGTTTAGCACCATAAGGGAATTATCCCATGAGCATGACAAAAAGTATTAACGCTTCTTTGTTGGTTTAGCTTTATTTCCACTAAAAAAATGTCCCCACATGGCACCCATGTGTCTATCCATACTTCATGTAATCTCTCAACACAAGCAAAGCTTTATATAGATATACCATCCATTTGGTTTTTCTAATGTGAGACTATTTTTCTAGTTTCTAAAGTAAAGCACCAATAACAACAAGCAAAAACACCAACAGTGGACGAGTAGGCTTGCCAACGGTGTGGCGGCAGCTAGGGTTTAAGATGTGGGAGAGGTTGAGAAAATAGTGTAATATATATACAGGGAAAGATGGCCGAAGGGGGACCTGCCAGTCGGATGAGTCGTCGAAGAGTGTACGCATGCCTGCATTCACAGTGTACATGCGGTTAGGATGAACCGATGGTGAGAGTTAATGGCCGCACCTAGTGGCTTTGTAGCAACTACAAAGCCATGCATCCAAAGCCAGCAAGAAATTCTATACTCGAGCTCACTTTCGCAAGGATTTGCTCACATAGGCTCACGTTAGCAAGGAATTGCTAAGCATTAGCTCACATTAGCAAGGACTTGTTGGAATGTTCATATATATCATATTTGTTACCAATAAATAAATACATTATTTAGTAAGTGGTTTGTTCTATTCGTGAATCCATCCATCCGTCTCAATCCCCCGTCTTCACTGTTGTGCGTAGATCAAGCAACAAGGTGGCGCACTTGCTAGCAAGATTCTCTCTTCATAGTTTATGTTTTTCCTCTTTCAGTTCTCCTTCTGAGTTCCTCTCTCATGCTCTAGAGGAGGAGCACCCAGCAGCTGTAACCCAATTACAACCAGTTTGATTAATAATATTAGTATTTCCTTAAAAAATGTAAAAAAGGAAAAAGAAAAAGAACAACAACGAGAAGAAGTAATTAGATGTAGCTTTGGGAAGAAAATTTTAATTAGCAGGCTAGGACACTTCCTTAGTCTAACCTTTACCAAAATATATACTACCTAATATATTTATTTATATATATATACATATATTTATTTATAACTTGTAAACATGAAATCTAATTCTAATAATAACAAATAATTCAATAACACACACACACACACACACACGCAGGGTTAGGGTCGTTCGTGCACAAGGACGAGGGGGAAGAAGATGAACAGTATATGTTTGAATTTTGTAGAGCGGGTCGGATTTGGGTTTGGGTTTGGGTTCGCAGATGCCGTCTGACTCGGACCCGCTAGCCTAACTGTAGGGTGGGCTTCCCCACTCTATGGGCCAGGGGGATTCAGCAAAGGGCTGGGCTGGGTGCTTAGTATTTAGGAAGGAGAAAGAAAGCACTACAAGAAAAAAGGCTTTTCTTGACGGCTTTTTTCCGTCAAGAAAGGGGTATCTTAACGGTTGCGGATTCGTCAAGTAGGCCGGAGTCAAGAAAGGACCCCCTTTTCTTAACGGTCGCTGGCAGGACTTTTCTTGATGGTTTTTTGCCATCATATGAAGTAGTTTTCTTGACTGTTTTAGCCGTCAAGATAGCAGTTTTTAGAAACCGTCAATGTAGGTGAAAACTTTTCTTGACTCTGGTTTAGATGACGGCTATTAGCCGTCAAGAAAAGCCCTTCTGCAGTAGAATTGAGTTAATTGTTGACATTTTATAATCGTCAAGAGAAGCTGAAATCAAAATTCCATTTATAATTATATATTATGAATCGAACACACACATAATATCAATAATCTAAAAGGTTTAATACTTCAAATAACTATAAAATCTAATTTTTATATTAACAAACTCTATATTGTTCATACACCACAAACTTCCAACACATCCAACACACGTCCAACAACAAACACCCAACACTTGTCCAACCACAAACATATACAACCAAAGTAATGTAGTTTCCATACATCTTAGATGACGGCAAGGCCATGGCTTCCTTCTCCTTGTTCTCCTTGTACGTACTTCCCCCACAACACTGAGTAGAGCCTAGCAACAATCAAGATTCCTCCAAGAAAACTGCAATATCAAATATCTGATTAATAAAAGTACTAAGTCTGAGAAATTTTTGGAACATTAATTTTTAGCGTGTGGGATAAGAAAGGCATGGAATAGATAGATATACGAGATTGATTGTGGACTTAATAAACACGCTCGCCGTACGTACCCTCCTAGATAGATCTTTTCAGCAAGGATGAAAGAGCCCATGATGGCTACTATGATCATCATCAGAGGGCTGAAGGCCGACGCGAAGACGGGCCTTCTTCGCTGTATCACCAGTCCTTGGACACAGTAAGCAATGCTTGATGTAACATTTCCCTACATATGTATATATAATAAAAATTTAGACAAATGTTCAGGTTATGGAGTCAGGTTATGGGGTTTAAAGGTAAGTTGCTGATAAGTTGTCTTGCAAATCTACAGAGAGGCATGAAAGTAAATGCCTAGTACTGGTTAGGGAAAACATACAACACAATAAACTTCCTTGCTCAAGTGCAATACTGACAACTATAACAATATCGAATGCATTAAAGTAAACATTTGAGTTCCACATAGAAAGAATAACTAAACCATATACACACTATCAAATGCATTAAAGTAAACATTTGAGTTCCACTATATCAACTTTAGAAATGTGAACTTTCCAAATTTCTGTGTAAGCTAAATAATTATGGATGCAGTAATGTTTCAAGTATAATTGATGTTGAATTTGAAAAACTTGACTACTAATAAGCTGAGTAGAATTTGCAAATGTATCATGGATAACTCTTTCTTAACACAGACATAACTCAAGCACCATCTCAATTTTTGTGGTAAAAAGTTTATACCTTTACAATGAGATGTTGTCAAATGCAAACTCATGTCTCCTGTAATCAAGGTTTAAAAAATTGCCTGTTATTGGTACATTTTAGCTGTATCATATATATTCATCTTGAGACAAACCAATATGAGAAGCATGACATAACATGTACTTTGATACCCTTACATATCAGACTAATACTGGAAATGGTGATGATTTTTTGGTCTGTTACGACACAAACAGACTAAAATTAGTTGAAACTTAAACTTCTAAGTGTTGAAACTCGATACTCAGATACTCTGATCTGAAATGATGATGACAATATGATTATACTATTCAGAGGATCGCCACTTACATATTTGATTGTGATCACCACATTTGCCACGATCCTAGCATTCATGTCGAAAATACAGTTCCTATGGGACAAGAATTAAATTTTTTTAGAAGTTTTGGAATCAACATATCAATTTTGTTGAGTGATCTCAACTCTCACTAATCTTTGTATTATGTCCAACACCAATGGGGACATCACCATTAGCCAGAAGAGATGCAATCTCAGCTTCAGTTTCATAATAGTCGTCACCCATCATCATGGTATCCTGAGATTTCTAGATGACACAAATTAGAAGTTGAACTCAACATTAGCCCATGTTAATTCTAAACACTAGAATATCAAATTCCAGAAAATTTATCGAGCAGAAATAGAATTTCAGTAGCAAAGAACAGAGAACTTAAATAATAGAAAAACACCACCCTCATTTCTACTCCATAGCCTAGATGTGAACGGACACTAACAATAGAATTATGATTTATTTTCTTGTAGCATGCCATAATTCAACGGATTGACGCAATTTGTAGAACTCAAAATCTCTCGATTAGTACAATTTGATGACTGATTTATTGCAGTTTGTGCATTGTCCACTGGGCACCATCAATACGAGCTCTTCGTAGCAAAAAATGGTTAAACCATGTTGACACTCTAAATTAGCATTTCAAATGGGATTCATAGTTCACAGTCATCACAGAACTGTACTTGATTTGTACTAGTTGGTTATATTTGCTAGTTCTCAATATACAAAATGACCCACAGTCACAGGGAAATACTATATGCAGGTGCTTCTTGCTCCCAACATGGCAACGCCAACACCCTTCCGGGAAGCAACCCTCCATCGTCATCGTTACAATGGGATGTGAGTTACACTACAAGAAAATAGAGCTATCCCGACGTTCTTTTCGTCCGACGTTTATGCAAACGTCAGTTCAGACATTAAATACCGACGTTTTACAAAAAATGTTGGGGATTACCTGCGTTTGTGTTTAATTTTACGACGTTTGAGCAAGAATGTCGGCTATTTGGGAATTGTGCAACGTTTTTTTCTCCCATATAGCGACTTTTTGAGGTAAACGTTGAGTAATATTTGCTTTTGTGTTTAAACGTCGTTAAATTTACCAACGTTTAGGAAAAATGTCGAATATTTTGTAATTTATCAACGTTTATTTTTGGCGTTTAAGATTAAGTTGGCTTAGTCAATTTGACCCAACGTTTTACACTAAACGTTGGAAAACATTTATGGTAAGGTGTAATGACATAAACCGAAATTAAAATCTGATGTTCGTATATGGTAATGTCGGTCTTGTATGATACATGGGTCTGGTCTGTTATATGGTAATGTTGGTAGGCTATGGGGTTTATATATAAACAAATATAGGGTCCCATATGTTAAACATATAGCAGCCGGACAAAGGAAAAATAATGTCCCCAAAATTTTAGTTCCCTCCACAACCAAATTATTTCCCTCCTAAATCATCTCTCCACCGATTTAGAAGTCTGCCAGACCTTCTCTCTTCCAATTAGAGAAGTAAAAATTGAAGAACCTCCTCTCGTTCGGCCGATTTAGAAGTCTAAATCATCTCGTTCGACCTATTTTGAAGAACCTCGCTCCTCTCGTTCGGCCGATTGAAGAACCTCCTCTCCTAAATCATCTCCACCGATTTAGAAGTCTAAATCATCTCTCCACCTTCCTCTTCTCTTTCGGCCGCAAGAAGTTGATCCCTGCGCGACCAGGTCCTCCTCTCCTTCGGCCGCAAGAAGTCGATCCCCGGGCCGCGAGACCTCCTCTCTTACAACCTCCTCTCGTTCGTCCAAGTATGTTAGATTGTTTCTCTTTTTTTTCTATAGGTTCATATATACATATATATATATATATATATATATATATATATATATATATATATATATATATATATATACAGTCTTAGTTGAAATTGGAGTCCTCAAGGAACCACAAACAAGGAGTCCGGCCTCCTCCTTCATGCTTTCTGACCCTAACAAAGTAACTATGTTGTTAGCTTTCTGAAAGTAAACTCTTCTTTCTAAATAATTTACGCCCTATTAGATGCTAATTTTAACAGATTTACGCACACTTCTAAATCGGATACTTATATGAAGGATTCCAAAGTGAAAGTGGAATGGTCCAAAACAGAGCTTTTGAACCATGATTAAAAAAATCATATTGATGTCAGTAACTAGGATGCTCACAAGTTGAAGACATCTATAATTAATTTGTTCTAATTTGTGGCTTGTTTGAGACAAAGCTTTTAAATATATCTTTGCCATTTGTGTCAAGTCTAATTGATATTTAAGAAAGAGGAGCTTCACTTTAGCCATTTGTGCAGCTGGTTGTAATGCATTGGCTCAAAGGAATACTGAATTTTTGTGCTTGGAATCTTGTTTGCTTGGCATACAATGTATTGTATATTGCCTTCGACCTAGGTTGGGCTGCTTCACGAGGGACATAATTTGGGCTGTGGTGGAGGATATTTCGGAGAATTGTGGAGGCTATTTCTTAATGTTCATTTTTTCCAACCATGAGAAATTGAAGTAGTTTGGTTGGTGGCCACCCATGCGAATGCCTTATCAATTGATATTGACAGTTCTTTCACTACACAGGTCTTCTAAATGCTAATATAGCATTAGAAGTTGTTCAAAATACCACACAATAAACACTTTATACGCATACAGTAATTTTAAGTAAATTTCATTGTATGTTAGTATTCTCCACTGAAGGTATAATGTAAAGTAGGAAATCTCCCTATTGGGTTCAATCAGGTAAAATTTGAAAAGAAAAAAGGAACTTGTAACATATAAAAGTTATTCAGTTTAAATACAAGCCCGGTGCTTTTTAGGTTCCTTTAAAATGTTGGTCATTAAATGATAAACCATTTTCCCACAACTAGTCTCAGAAACTATAATATCTTTTGACTTATACTCTCTCCTTGAAGTGTCAAAGTTCTAATGCCCTAGTTCACTCTCAAACAAGGAGTATATCCTAATTCAATATAAAACTATATATAAATAAGTTAACACATTATATTGGTGGTATACCAGCGATATACTTATGGCTTTAGGAAAACCTATTTTTAGACCCGAACCTATATCATGTTCTTCTTGATTTTTTTTTGATAAATTATCTTTTTGGAATTGTTATTGTCTACATATATAATTATTCACAATCAAGTTGAATCGACTTCTTTCTTTTTCTTATAATTTGTGTACTGATTTTATATTGGGTCTTTGTTTTATTTTATTTCTCCTCTATTATGGTGATGATCTATTAATATTTTTTTTCATTGCTTAAAGCACTTAAGACGAGTTAACTATATTAGGATAATCTTTCATCTAGCATTGAGTATGCTCTCTCACAAAATTCTAGATGTTTAAGAACACATGAATATTTATATGTACTTGTGTATTGATTTTATATTGGTTCTTTGTTCCCATTTCACTAAACTCCTTGGTTTTTTGTTTATAGTTGTGAGACAATACCATTTGGTTGAACGTACTTATGGACAAGAGTTGGATTAGTATGCAAAACAAAGGCTATCCTTTGTATGAGAAAGGAGCAGAGGATTTCGTGGAGTTTGCTTCTGCCAATAGACCGAATGCCGAAAGAATATTATGCCCGTGTAAGAAATGTCGCAATATGATATATGTGAAGAAAGATGATGTGGTCGAACATATACTACTTAATCGTTTTTTAGAGAGCTATACATATTGTACTTTTCACGGAGAGTCTTTGTCATCTTCAAATCCTTCTTGTAACTCTGTTGTCGGTGATGAAATACGAGAGCTGATACATGATGCCTTTGGAATTCCTCCGATTAATCCAATAAACTCTATGGGAGATGATGAGTCTCATCCACATATGCAAGGTCCTGATGAAGAAACTAAGAATTTTTTTAATTTGATAAAAGAAGCTGAGCAAGAGTTATACCCAGATTGTAAGAAGTATTCGACGCTCTCATTGATTGTTCGATTATTGCATATCAAGTGCCTTGGTGGATGGAGCGACAAATCCTTTACAATGTTGCTTGAGCTATTAAAAGATGCATTCCCCGAGGGTGTGAAATTGCCAAAGTCCTTTTATGAAGCACGCAAATTGATTGCAAACTTAGGACTAGATTATAAGAAGATACATGCATGTCCTAATGATTGTATGTTGTATTGGAATGAGACATAAGGAGATAATGAATGCAACAGGTGCCATACCCCAAGATATAAACAATTAAAGGTTGAGTCAGATGGCGATGTGCATATAGATAGAAAAATTCCTGCGAAGGTGGTAAGATACTTCCCATTGATACCAAGACTTCAGAGGCTATTTATGTCATCAAAGACAGCATCACAAATGAGATGGCATGTTAAGGAACGTATTAATGATGGAAATTTAAGACATCCTGCAGATTCTCTTGCATGAAAAATATTTGATGAGAAATACCCAGACTTTGCCGAGGACCCAAAAAATGTCAAGCTTGGCTTATCTAGTGATGGGTTTAACCCATTCAGGAGCATGAGTATTGCACATAGTGTCACGCCCCGATTCCGTAGAATCGATAGTCGTCCCCCGTGCGTGATGTCGTGCGAACCTAAGTTGCGATCGCACAAGGCATAGTCATAAGGTTATCCGAAACACAACATCAATTTAGAGTACGCAGAAAAATTGAATGACACATTTGAAATAGAAGTAGACTTTTTCATTGATGATAATAAAACTTTACATAGACTCCTTTACAATCATTGCCGCGCGGGCTACAACATGACTCGACTTACAAAATGAACGCCGATGAGATAGTCGTTCCATACATTACATCCCTTTTTACATAGCTAAATATAACATCTTTCCACCTGCTATCGAGGCGAGTCGAGCTGCCATCTTCTTTTGGACAGAGTGCGGGTCTTCTTCAAAAGGAATCCAGGAACAAGCCTTTACACGCGGACGGGGCTTCAAAAGGGTTCGCTTTGCCTTGAGCTTTCAAGTGGCACGCCCTTCGTAGTTCGGGATACCTGCGTGGAGAGCGAGGATCAGTACATTACACTTTGTACTGGTGCGTGGCTATTTAAGTTCCAAGCTCTCATTTGGTTGAATGAGTTTATATGACTTAGTTCATGAATGTTTCTAACCATCCTAATGAATTTCAAACGAGAATGACAAGCATAATATAATTTACTTCGGAACTTACCCCCGGCGGACCGTGCCGCGCCTTTGAGACTTACAATGTTCTTCCCTGTCAGTTGTTATCATTTTCGTATGCAAATTTGTGTTCGTGAAGGTCACTGGCATCACAAGCCATATTTGGACTATAGCTGGGTTAGACGGCGACACTTTCAGCACGGGTAGCGAGCCCCACTGCAAGTTCTCCCGACTAACCATATTTTTGCTTTCGTCGAGCACAGCTATCTTTTACTTCCTCCTAGGCCGAAACGATCCCGTGTCTCGGGGTATCGCTCGAGGAAGCCGTTCCTCGTGCACGAGTTGTCCAATGACCATGCAAAGACAATTTTTTTTAGTTATGAAGATATAGCCTACATTTTCTTTGAAACTTGTTCATTTTTACCGTGTTCGTGCCCTTGTATTCATTGTTTCATCCGCGACAACAATATCGATTTGCCTAAGAAAGGGGTCGAGAAGAGAAGGGTCAGCCACTCACCTTGAGTTTACTTCGGCGAGAGAACTTGTTGGTCGCGCTAGACGTCGCCTACGCGATTACCTGAAATCGCACAAGCAACCGATTAGAACACTGCATTATTCAAGGAGTTCGATAGGAAATGCGAGTTCGAAATGTAAGCCATGAAAACCATCGAAAACATTCACGAAAACGCATTCAGAAAATAAAGCCAAAACCAACGCAAGCGGCGTGAAAAGCAGAGCAACGGGAGGTCTCTCCCGACTCAGCCGCAGAGTCAATCCTCGAGGCGCAGCCCGCTGAATATGGGACTTGGTTCCGAAGAAGACATTCCATAACGAGGAATGGATCTTAATTCAACCATTCCCGTTCGATCGACTCGGTCGATCCCGACCTATCGGTCCCGACCGAATCGATAGCGACAGTGTTCCTTTCTCGCGCACCCCGTGGACAGAGTACGGGGCACGATGTAGGGACGGGGCACTACACCATAACCAACTAACAAAAAATTTTATCCTCGAAACTTGAAATAGAACTTACCTCTACAAGAACAATGAAGGGAACTTTTCCTTCATTTTTGACTCAAGCTCCCATGTCGACTCTTCGACCGAATGGTTTCTCCAGAGGACGCGGACTAGTGGAATAGTACGGTTGCGGAAAAGTTTATCCTTGCGCTCCAAGATTTGCACCGGCTCTTCGACATATGATAAGTCCGCCTTCAGGTCCAGCTTATCCAAATCTACCACATGCCTCGGATCGTGCACGTACTTCCGCAATTACGAGACGTGGAAGATGTCATGTACCTCTGACAATACAGGCGGTAAGGCAATTTGGTAAGCTACCGGGGCGACTCGCTTCAATATTTCGAACGGGCCAACAAATCTTGGGCTCAACTTTCCTTTCGCACCGAACCGGGAAACTCCACGCATAGGCATCACCTTCAAGAATACATGGTCGCCTTCCGAGAACTCGAGGGGGCGTCGGTGCGTGTCGGCATAGCTTTTCTGCCGACTTTGTGCTATCTTCAATCTTTCTCGTATCAACTTGACCTTCTGCACAGTCTGCTCCACCAGCTCCGGACCAAGTATCTGCCGTTCCCCGACTTCATCCCAGCAAATGGGCGATCTACACTTCCGACCGTACAAAGCTTCATACGGCGCCATTTGGATGCTGGACTGATAGCTAGTGTTGTATGCAAACTCGGCCAGCGGTAGATGGACGTCCCAACTTGACTTCAAGTTGATCGCACAGAGTCGCAACATGTCTTCGAGAATTTGGTTCACCCGCTCTGTTTGGCCGTCAGTCTGAGGATGATAAGCTGAGCTGAACTTCAACTTAGTCCCCAATGCTGAATGTAGACTACTCCAGAAGTGCGCCACGAACCGTCCATCCCGATCAGAGAAGATAGAAACTGGGATCCCGTGCAGCCGAACTATTTCATCAAGCTATATCTGAGCAAGGCGGTCGACGCTCCAAGTAACTTTGATGGCGATAAAGTGCGCTGACTTGGTTAGTCGATCGACAATGACCCAGACGGCATCATTTCCCCACGGCATCCTCGGCAAGCCAATAACGAAGTCCATAGTGATGTGATCCCATTTCCACTTTGGAATGGCGAGGTTCTGCATCTCCCCGCCCGGTCGCTGGTGCTCTGCTTTGACTTGCTGACAGGCCATACATTTTGACACAAAGAGCGCTACGTCCCTCTTCATGTCGTGCCACCAAAAGACAATACGGAGGTCCTTATACATCTTGGTGCTGCCAGGATGCAAGGAATATTTTGCATAGTGAACCTCCGTCATTATCTCCTTTCTAAGTTCTGTGTCGTCCGGTACGCATAGTCGTCCCTTCACGTGCAACACTTCCGACTCGTCCTCTGCATAGTCAGACACTTTCCCTGTCGATATCAGCTTTCGTATCTTCTCCAGGTAGGGGTCGTCCTTCTGTGCAGACTTGATCCTCTCCAGTAGGCTCGGTTCCACCCGCAGTTGCGCCAGTTTCACATCTCTGAAACGAACTCGGAGCTCGATGCCCATTCCTTCTAAGTCACGCAGCAGTCGGTCGTTGATACATAATGAAGCCAAGTACTTCCGGCTCAGCGCATCCGCTACCACATTTCCCTTGCCCGGCGTGTAGTCGATTGATAAGTCATAGTCTTTGATTAGTTCGAGCCATCGCCTCTGCCGCAAATTTAGTTCTTTCTGGGTGAAGAGATACTTGAGGCTTTTGTGGTCCGTATAAATCCTGCATGCCACGCCATAGAGATAGTGACGCCACAGCTTCAACGCGAACACAATTGCCGCTAGTTCTAGGTCGTGCGTGGGGTAGTTCTTCTCGTGCGGCTTCAACTGCCGGGAAGCAAAAGATATCACCTTATCCCGCTGCATGAGCACACACCCCAAGCCCTGGCCAGAAGCATCGCTGAAGATTTGAAATCCCTCCGTTCCGTCAGGAAGAGCAAGTATCGGGGCCGAAACGAGTCGTTGTTTGAGCTCCTGGAATGAAGCTTCACAGTCGTCTGACCACTTGAATGCGACTCCTTTCTGGGTGAGGCGAGTCAACGGCGATGCAATCTTCGCGAAGTCCTTCACGAAGCGTCGGTAGTATCCCGCCAAGCCCAGGAAGCTTCGAATTTCGCTAACTGATACGGGCCGTTTCCAATCAGCAACTGCTTCGACTTTCTTCGGATCGACTGCGATGCCCGTGGCGGAGATGATGTGCCCAAGGAATGAGACGCTGTTCAGCCAGAATTCGCACTTGCTCATCTTCGCGTACAACTGATTCTCTCGAAGGGTTTGGAGTACCATCCGCAGATGCTCTGCATGTTGCGCTCGATCCTTCGAGTAAACGAGGATATCGTCGATGAAGACTACTACGAACTTGTCAACGAACGGACGGAACACCCGATTCATTAGGTCCATGAAGATGACAGGGGCGTTTGTCAGACCGAACGGCATTACCAAGAACTGGTAGTGGCCATAGCGAGTGCGGAAGGCAGACTTCGGCACGTCATCTGGCTTGACTTTGAGTTGGTGATAACCCGATCGTAGATCAATCTTCGAAAACACCGTTGCACCTTGGAGCTGGTCGAACAAGTCGTCGATGCGGGGCAGGGGGTATTTGTTTCGGACGGTGGCTTTATTCAATTCCCGATAGTCGATGCAGAGTCGCATCGATCCATCCTTCTTCTTCACGAACAGCACGGGCGCACCCCACGGCGAGACACTCGGACAGATGAACCCTCTGTCGAGCAATTCCTGAAGTTGTGCCTTCAATTCTTTCAATTCTGCAGGGGCCATTCTGTACGGAGCCTTCGAGATCGGCCGGGTGTCGGAGAATGTGTCGATGGTGAACTCTATTTCTCGATCGGGCGGCATGTCGGGTAGCTCGTCCGGGAACACGTCTGGGAATTCTGCCACAACGTCGGTCTGATCCGCGTTTGCACCATCCTGTCGCATGTCTCGAACGGAAGCTAGATAGCCTTCGCACCCGGAATGCAGCATCCGTCGAGCAGATATTGCGAAGATCACCATACAGGTCGGCGACGCCTCACCATACGAGTAGCAAAATTCAGGCACTCCAGGCATGCGGAATGTGACCCTCTTTTCAGCGCAGTCTATGGTTGCATTGCACGGCCCGAGCCAATCCATTCCCAGAATGATGTCAAAGTCCTTCATGTCTAGAACTATCACATCCAGACCGATCTTTTGACCGCCGATACAGATAATCCCGTCGGCGCAAGCTAAGTTTGTGAGAATTGGTGTGCCCGAAGGCGTGCTTACGCTAAGGTCGAGATCTAATGATATTACAGGAAATTTGTGCTCGACGGCAAAGTCTGCCGATATAAAACTATGTGAAGCGCCTGAATCAAATAACACACGAGCAGGTACATTATTGAATTTTAGTATACCTGACACTACGGTATCTGACGCCAGTGCTTCGTTTCGAGTCATGGCGTAGACGCGGCCCTGAGTGTTGGGGCGACGATCTTGGCCATATTGCAGTGCAGGTTGAGTGGGCGGAGGAGGTCGAGGAACTGGGCCTCGATTTTGATGATTTGATTGTGGCAGCGCATCTTGTCGTTGCGGTCGGGAACGACAATCTTTAGCATAGTGTCCCTTTTTCCCGCAAGAGTGACAGTCGATGTTCAGGGTACGGCACTCGCTGGCATCGTGTCCGACGTAATTACATTTTGTGCAACGAGACCTAGTGCTTTGTCCTTGGTAGCCCCCGTTGTTCGGACGCTTTGCTGTGTGGTTGTTGCCTCCCGTATAGCTAGGACGTTTGTGATTTGAGTGGCGCACAACGTCATCAGCACCGGAAGGATGCAGTTTCTCAAGGCGGAGCGCGTGATTCAGAGCCTCGCCCACGGTCTTGTACTCCGGGACCCCGACATGCGCACCGATAGAGTACCGCAGACCCACTTCGAACCGTCGCACGCGGCACTCCTCTGTAGGCAGAAATGCACTAGCAAACTTTGACAACTTGTTGAATTCTGCGGCGTACTGTTCTACTGTCCGATTTTCCTGCCTCAACTGTATGAATTCATTCTCCTTCGCTTGACAAACGGCTGACGGAAGGTACTCGACTTCAAAGGCTTTGCAGAACATGGCCCAAGAGATCGGCGCTGAGTTGTTGTCGCGTCGGATCGCTCGCTTATGTACGGCCCACCAGTCGTGCGCGTTCAACCGTAGTTGAAGTTGTGCGCAGGCGACTTGCTTGGATTCTTCAATGCCGAGTAGCTCAAAGTGATCTTCCAGCTCTTCCAACCAGTCGATTGCCATGGAGGGACCCTCGGTGCCGCTGAAGGAAGTACGACACGCCTTCTTGAATTCTGACACTTTAAAGTTGTACTTTTTTAGTGTCGCTGGTTGATGCTCGGGCTCCACCGTGTCGACTTCAATGGGTTGGGTCGTCGGCCCGGTGGCAGTAGGTGCGGTGACGGTAGACGCAGTCACAGAATTTCTATTGGTCGCCATTGTTTGTACAATCTGCTGCAGGGTATCCAGCTGCTTTTGTTAAAGTTTCGCGTGCGCGTCGAAGCGAGCTTCGAACTGGGCCTGTCGTTCCTCTACCTGTTGATGCCGGTTCTCGGACTGGGTTCGCTGCGCCTCCATCATGCGCA
The DNA here is from genome assembly GCA_029216955.1 of Iris pallida. Lineage (NCBI taxonomy): Eukaryota > Viridiplantae > Streptophyta > Magnoliopsida > Asparagales > Iridaceae > Iris > Iris pallida. The sequence goes on along the minus strand of JANAVB010033011.1, from coordinate 14,369,951 downwards.
GCATCCTTTCGATGGTATCGTTGGAAGGTCCGGTCCGCGGACGATGCGAACTACTAGAGCCGCTAGAGGCGCTCTGTTCTTGCTCGGCCGTGGGCTCCGTAACTTCTGCGATACGAAGGCAAACGCATCAGTCACAAAATATTACGAACTCATTGTATGGAATAACTTATCTCATCGATGCGAGGTCAAAGGTTTGGAACTCTAGACGCAAGGCCAAAGGATGTAAAGCCGTGCTCTGATACCGTTATGTCACGCCCCGATTCCGTAGAATGGATCGTCGTCCCCCAAGCGTGATGCCGTGCGAACCTAAGTTGCGATCGTACAAGGCATAGTCATAAGGTTTTCCGAAACACAACATCAATTTAGAGTACACAAAAAAATTGAATGACACATTTGAAATAGAAGTAGACTTTTTCATTGATGATAATAAAACTTTACATAGACTCCTTTACAATCATTACCGCGCGGGCTACAACATGACTCGACTTACAAAATGAACGCCGATGAGATAGTCGTTCCATACATTACATCCCTTTTTATATAGCAAAATATAACATCTTTCCACCTGCTATCGAGGCGAGTCGAGCCGCCATCTTCTTTTGGACTGAGTGCGGGTCTTGTTCAAAAGGAATCCAGGAACAAGCCTTTACACGCGGACGGGGCTTCAAAAGGGTTCGCTTCGCCTTGAGCTTTCAAGTGGCACGCCCTTCGTAGTTCGGGATACCTGCGTGGAGAGCGAGGATCAGTACATTACACTTTGTACTGGTGCATGGCTATTTAAGTTCCAAGCTCTCATTTGGTTGAATGAGTTTATATGACTTAGTTCATGAATGTTTCTAACCATCCTAATGAATTTCAAGCGAGAATGATAAGCATAATGTAATTTACTTCGAAACTTACCCCCGGCGGACCGTGCCGCGCCTTTGAGACTTACAATGTTCTTCCCTGTCAGTTGTTATCATTTTTGTATGCAAATTTTTATTCGTGAAGGTCACTGGCATCACAAGCCATATTTGGACTATAGCTGGGTTAGACGGCGACACTTTCAGCGCGGGTAGCGAGCCCCACTGCAAGTTCTCCCGACTAACCATATTTTTGCTTTCGTCGAGCACAGCTATCTTTTACTTCCTCCTAGACCGAAACGATCCCGTGTCTCGGGGTATCGCTCGAGGAAGCCGTTCCTCGTGCACGAGTTGTCCAATGACCTTGCAAAGACAATTCTTTTTAGTTATGAAGATATAGCCTACATTCTCTTTGAAACTTGTTCATTTTCATCGTGTTCGTGCCCTTGTATTCATTGTTTCATCCGCGACAACACTATCGATTTGCCTAAGAAAGGGGTCGAGAAGAGAAGGGTCAGCCACTCACCTTGAGTTTACTTCGGCGAGAGAACTTGTTGGTCGCGCTAGACGTCGCCTACGCGATTACCTGAAATCGCACAAGCAACCGATTAGAACACTGCATTATTCAAGGAGTTCGATAGGAAATACGAGTTCGAAACGTAAGCCATGAAAACTATCGAAAACATTCACGAAAACGCATTCAGAAAACAAAGCCAAAACCAACGCAAGCGGCGTGAAAAGCAGAGCAACGGGAGGTCTCTCCCGACTCAGCCGCAGAGTCAATCCTCGAGGCGCAGCCCGCTGAATATGAGACTTGGTTCCGAAGAAGACATTCCATAACGAGGAATGGATCTTAATTCAACCGTTCCCGTTCGATCGACTCGGTCGATCCCGACCTATCGGTCCCGACCGAATCGATAGCGACAGTGTTCCTTTCTCGCGCACCCCGTGGACAGAGTACGGGGCACGATGTAGGGACGGGACACTACACCTAGCACGTGGCCAGTAATTTTAATACCGTATAATTTGCCACCGTGGTTATGTATGAAACAACCATCTATGATATTATCGATACTAATCGATGGTCCTTATGGGCCCGGAAATAACATCGATGTTTATTTGCGTCCTCTCATTGATGAGTTGAAGAAATTATGGGTTGGAATAGACACTTATGATGCATTTAGTAATCATATATTTAAAATGCGTTCATCATTGCTATGGACAATAAGTGATTTTTTTGCATATGCAATTTTGTCGGGCTGGAGCACAAAAGGTAAATTGGCATGTCCTTGTTGTCATAAATACACCTATTTTTGCCGGCTATCCAACGGAGGTAAGCAGTGCTATATGGGCCATCGTTGATGGCTACCGGAAGGGCATACATTTTGCATGGATAAAGTCTCTTTTGATGGTATAATTGAGTTGGGTACAAAGCCCACTCGACTATCAGGAGATGAAGTGTACGCTGAAATAAAAGACTTCAATAATAAGTTCGAAAAAGATCCAAAGTCGGAACGTAAGAGGAGAATGACGATTAAAGGAGACGGTGCCCTAACATATAATTGGAAGAAACGGAGTATATTTTTTGAGTTGGATTATTGGAAGGACAATTTGCTCCGCCATAATCTTGACATAATGCATATTGAAAAGAATGTGTGTGACAATGTGCTTTGGACTATATTAAATGTTGATGGAAAGGGAAAGGATAATTTAAATGCTCGTAAAGATCTAAAAGAAATCGGTATACGTAAGCCATTGCACCCTCAAAAACAGACAAACAACAAATATTATTTGCCACTTGCATGTTTTACGTTGGACAATAAACGTAAAGATATAGTGTGTAAAATATTGAAGGAGGTGAAAGTCCCGGATGGTTATTCTTCGAACATATCATTTCGTTTTAACCTTAAACAACGTACTATATCAGGGATTAAGAGTCATGACAACCATATCTTGATGCAAGAGCTTCTTCCTATTTCTTTGAGAAATGTTTTGCCTAAGAATGTGCTTGGACCGTTGATTGAACTCAGTAACTATTTTAGGAGTATGTACTCAAAAGTGATGAATGTAAATGATTTGGAACATATTCAGTCCCGCATTGAGCTCACGCTCTGCCATCTTGAGAGAATATTTTCTTCTGCATTTTTTGATATTATGGAGCATTTGGTCATTCATTTAGCAGAAGAACCGATGATAGGAGGTCTGCCACAATACCGATCGATGTATCTTGTTGAGAGGTTCGATGTCATTTATCATTTTTTTTAATTTATATATTTTTATTTCTTTTGAAAAATATTATTTCTAACTAACATAATTTCCACCATAGATACCTGTCCACATTGAAGAATTATGTGAGGACCCGCAGTCGTCCAGAGGGTTCAATTGCACAAGGATATTGGGTAGAAGAGTGTCTGACATTTTGCTCAAGGTACCTAAATGATATTGAGACCAAGTCCAATCGACTGGTAAGGAACGATGATGGTGTATCCAGTTCTACTGATTTAGAAGGCGGTCGTAAATTAGGGAAGTCGGTGGAATTTTTTCTTGATGACATAACATATGCACCATCACATCGATATGTTCTAGTCAATACCGATGCAATTGCACCATTTTGAGAGTAAGTATGATACATTATTAAGTTCTTTTTATTTTTGTAGTCATCTAAGACATTACATAATGATATGATGTATTTCTATTACAGTGCTCACCGTATGTCAATTAGGAGTAGTTCTCGTCTTAGACCACATGATGTGGACCATATTCATAATGAAACATTTTATATATGGTTTAAGGATCATGTAAGTAAAATACATATTTTAAATATTTTATTGTTAAATAGATTACCTCCTAGTAAATTGCATAATGTTTTTTCTTTTAAATAGGTAATGAAGTTGATCGGGGCGGCTAATGTAGAGATAACAGAAGAAATTCGGATGTTAGCTTTGGGTCCCCTTAAAAAAGCAAAAAGTTTCACAGGATATATTATAAATAGTGTTCGGTATCACACAAAGGCTCGCGAGCAAAAAAGAACCACACAAAATAGTGGAGTCATGTTAAAGGCAATGACTGAAAGTTATGCAAGTGCAAGAGACAGAAATCCTACATCTGGAGATGTTAATTTCTATGGGGTTTTGACAGACATCATTGAGCTCTATTATTCTAAAGAGTATAGGTTTGTTTTGTTCAAGTGTGACTGGGTTGACAATAGTAGAGGTCTGGTCGAGCGAGATGATTTTGGATTCACTCTAGTAAACTTCCATCGTTTGTTGTATACTCGGCAACAAATAACAGATGAACCTTTTATACTAGCATCTCAGGCAAAACAAGTATTTTATATACAAGACCCCGTCCATAATGACTGGCATTGTTAAGACAAAGCCTAGAGACTTTTTTGATGTGTTTGGAGAGCAATTTACAACTCATGGAAATATGACAGATCAAACAGAGTTATGGAGCGAGCAACATTTGGACGAGTCACCATTCACACGTGACAATGACATTAGCTGGGTTCGACAAGGTGTTGATGGAGTTGAAGTTGACGAGGAACCAAGTGGGAGGGATGATGAAGATGATTAGGAAATTATATATTTCATTTTATGTGATTGATTCTTTGATTCTTTGAAGTTTGCAGTTTTTTAGAATATGGACTCCATACTTTTTCTTTGCAATTTTGTTTGAAATCCTAGAAACATGTACTAGTCTAATTGAATTTTGCTTATGTATGCCCCTGATCACTACTGAAACAATAAGATACATTATATGTTCTGTTAAATATCGTTGGTTTTAGATGTTCTGTTAAATATGAAAATACATTCATGCTGACAATAGTTTCACCTTGTGACTTTTGTCTGGTCTTTTTTTTGGCTATGTGGCTTTGGTTGAAGTTTACAACAGTTAATAGCCAATTACATAAATAGTAGCAAGGCATTGAGGGAGTCTGGCATTGAGGGAATCTATGTGTTTTCTTATGTACCCAATTCTTGGGAGTTTGTTCTTGACTTTTTGTTATGTTAGCTGACCATTGCGGCTACTTGCTGCATTTGGAAAGTTGACAAGGTGAGATTAGTTATGAAATTGCATGTTGGGAATAGGTTGAAATTATGAACTACTCAGAGAGAGTTTGTTCCTTTAATTTATGTCAATTGTTGTGTGCCGTATAATATCTCTCTGCAATGTCCACGACACACGAGCACGATCTATTTTACATTGTCCTTAATTTATGAAGCCTTGGATTCGTTAAGATGGTTCAGAGTCGTATTATTTTCTGATACCTTGCAAGTGCGCATGACTCATGTATGATTCGTGAACAATAACTCATGGAACTCATGCTTCACATTATTCAAACTTGCTTCACATTATTCAAACTCCTTGCCAGCCATATATTGCAAGCCCAAGAGCTCGAATGCTCCAAAGAAACTTATGCTAATAAGATAAACTCGGCCATGTTACTTTGAAAACACACTCTGTAGAATTTGATCAAAAACATTACTGATATGATTCTGTGGATATCTTGACAAGCACTTATGGTGGAGAATAATGTGTGTGTGGAAGTATCAGTTTTTTTTCTATATGACATTCTTGTAGGGGACCTCTGGCACCGTTTTATGAAGAAAGTAAGGCTAAAGAAAGTAAGGCTTGTTTGCATGTTGTATCATGGAAACAGTTTTATGTGGTATGTAAAAAAGTTTTATGTGGTAGGGGACCTCTGGCACCATTTCTCGTGATTGCATGTTGTATCATGGAAAAAGTTTATCATGTAGCTAATGCAATTTTCATTTTTATGTGGTATGTAGCAGTTTTCATTTTTATATGGTATATAGCACTTTTCATTTTTATGTAGCAGTAATAAGACTTTATCATGTATCGGTACTACATGGATACACTCCCATGACAAATTCTCAAGAAATAATATTCATGCATGACAAAGTCTTAACGAAATGTATGATTTCTGTATTTTCATTTTTATATGGGTTCATCTGTGATGCCAGTTTCTCCTGGTTCATCTATTATCTATTCAAGAACACACCTAGATATTGTGTTCTCTGTATCATTTTTATATGGGTTCCTGTATTTTCCTTGAACAATACATTTTTCATTTTTATATGGGTTCATCTATTATCTAAACTGTCTTTATCATTTGTTAGACTCTGCTTCCTGTATTTTCATATGGGTTCATCTATTATCTATTATCTAGGTTGTTTCATTTTTATTATTTCTGTCACAAATATGTTCTCTGTATCATAAAAATGAAAATGAGAAATTATTCCTGTCTTTATCATTTTTCAAGAACACACCTAGATATTGTCTTAAAGAATTCAAGGAGGCTTATTAGACTCTGCTTCCTGTATTTTGTCCCATATCTATTCAAGAACACACCTAGATGCAGGACACTGATACGCTTGGTATCTCAACACTCATACACATGAACCCAATTTGTTGTTGCTGCTACTGCATTGTGCAACTTAACTTTGACATTGATACCTTGTTGCATCTTTAAAAGTTTGTTATGTGCAGTTTCCACAGAGCTTTGACTGTATTGATAGGAGCGATTGCCACGCCAACCTTAATATTGTGTTCTTTGATGTAAGTAAATTTCTCCTGGTTCATCTATTATCTAATCTGTGATGCAATACATTTCTCAAGAAATAATATTCATGCATTTTACAGGTAATAATTTGATTCTTTAATGTAAATTTCATGCATTTTCAGTTATTGATTCTTTGATCAAAATTGAGCTACATTCCCATGACAAATAGATACAACCAAAATAATAGAGGAGCTATGCCTACTGTTAATGAGGAACATGAGCAAGTAGATGCCAATACTATTATGGTCGATCCTCCATTGAATTGGCCACCTCCTACTATTACTGAAGAACAAGAGCATGAGCAAGCATTGTTCAAAAAAAATGAACAATTAGAAGATCAATTTACAGGTAATAATGATCTTAACATTAAACATATTTGTGATATTAATATCATTGAAGTTAAACTTCATGGGTTTTAATATTATAGTGCATTGATTATTTTTCTGTTGACCTATTTGATACACAGACCCCAATACTAGCCAGGAGGAGCAAAGACGAATCCGTGGCCCCACTTTAATGCATAGTGGATGGGCCGTGTCAGCCTCTGTTTTTCAAAATTGATTTAATTAGTATTAATTAGTTGCTAATGACATGTTTAGCTTTAAAATAATTTATTATGATTTTTAGGAATTTTTTTAGAATTTTTAAATGATTTTTAAATAGTTTTTAAATTAAAATATATCACTTTGTAATTATTTGAAATGTTTTAATATCATTTTGTAATATTTAGATTTTTTTTAATATCAGTTTGTAATTAATTAAATTTTTTTGATATCAGTTTGCAAATTGTTATTTGCAAACTAATAGGTTTTGGACCTATCTGTAATTCCTAAAAGTCTAAGGACCCGACTGCAAAACTCTTCTCACCCACCCCCCGACGACCCGGCCAGCTGCCGACGACCGGCCAGCTGCCCCCCCTCCTTTGCATTTTCCGGCCGACTCTGAACCCTAGCCGACCTAAAACCCTTATAAACCTCCCCCCCGTACTAAACCCTAACCCTAGCTCACCGTCGACAACCCCTACAGACCCTTCTTTCCCGACCAGAGACCAAACCCTAACCCTAACTCCGGCGAACCATAGCCCCACTTCCCCATCAATGATCACCCCCATCCACCACTACCATTCGACGCGCCACGTCGAGACGGACCCAGCGCCACCTGAGCGCCACCGCCTCGACGCTCCTAGCCGCCGCCAGCACTCGACGAACCCCCCTCGAAGTTGGACACGTAAGTAACACTTCGAATCTGTGTCGTGCGTGTCTCGTGCACACACATAGGACTCGCCGTGTCCTGACGAACGTGATGGTGAGTCTGGACACGAAGGATTCGAACCGTGCGTGTCCTGCTTAGCACGGACACGAGACTCGTGTCCCTAACTGTCGGGATACGAGGATACGAAATCAAATTCGAATTAAATAACGGGTTCGGATTTTTTTGTCGGGTTTAAAACCCGCTAAACTAAAACCTAATTAAATCTAACCCGAACCCTACCCCTAACACAAAGCTTGGGCTGACCCCCTGGCTAGCCCGACCGCACCCAAGAACTCGACCCACTGGGCCGAGTTCGAACCCCCCCTGCTGTCCTATTTTATTTTCCTTTTCTTTTTTGTTTTCTTTTGTTTTATTTTATTTATATATATTTATGTATATATGTATACATGTTTTTTTATATATATTTATATTATATACTGTATTATATGTATATATATACTGTATTTGTATATATATATATTTTACATTTAGTACTTTATTATATTATATATATATATATATATATATATATATATATATATATATATATATATATATATATATATATATATATATATATATATATATATATATATATATATGTATTTATGTATATATATGTATATATGTATAATATATGTATATATGTTCATGTGTATATATATTATTATATATATACTATTATATATATGTATACAATATTTGTATATATATATAAGAAATACTTAACTATAAAATATATATATATATATATTTTATATATATATATATATATATATATATATATATATATATATATATATATATATATATATATATATTTTATAGTTAAGTATTTCTTATATATATATATATATATATATATATATATATATATATATATATATATATATATTATGGAAAGAAGACTTTATTGAAAATATAGGCGCAAAATGCCGAAGCCTATACAAGTAAGCGCGCAAAAGCGGCCAGAAGCCAGAAGGCTAAAACAGAAAGCAAAAGGCGCGAAACACATGCGCAGCAAAAGAAAGAGGAGGAAGCACCGGCCTAGGCCAGGGTCTCCCAGAACTGGTTGGGGACGTGAGAGCAACGCCGCCTCATCTTGAAGCATTGTCTGATGACTTCCTGGTAAATCTGGGGGGGGGGGGGGGAAGTTGGCGCCCTTCATAGCGGAATTTGTTCCTGTTTTTCCAGAGCACCCAAATGCCAGCGGCTGCTACGATCTGATGTCCGTGAGAAAGGGACCAGAAGGCCAAGAGATCGTAGAAGCCCCCGGTAGGTTGACCCATGCGGAGCTTGAGATGAAGCTTGGACCACAAGCCTGCGGCCAGTTCCCCCGAAAGAAGGACGTGTTCGGCGGTTTCCAAGTTGTGCTCCTCGCAGCAATGGCATTTAGAGGCAAGGCTGAATCCCAATGTTCCGATGCTGTCGTCCGTCGGAATCTTGCGTCGGAGAGCTCGCCAGATGAGGATGGACCTTTTGATGGGAATGCAAGCTTGCCAGTAATTGGCGAAGACCATGTTCGGCACTCCGCCCCCTCAGACAATACGTCTGGCGGACGCCAAACTGAAAGTCCCTCCGGGGTTGGGGGACCATCTCCAAGTGTCGGGCGTGTTGGAAATCCGCATATTCGCAGCAAGAAGGCGGATGGCCGCCGGCTGGCCAAGCCAATCACTTATCTTCCTCCAATTCCAACCGGAAGTGTCCTCCCATAGGTCTCTAATGGTGCACCCCTGAGGCGTAAGAACGTTGGGCTGGATGATCTCACCTCCTATCCACCGCTCACGACAGGCCATGGAGGAGCCGTCCCCCAGTTGAAGGTGGATCAGAGGTTCTGCGATGGTGCGTCCCCGAGTGATGCGGCACCAAGAAGACGAGGATCTGTTGTTAGTGTTCGCCTCCAACAGGTAAGAGAATCTAGAGTATCTAGCTCTCATGAACTTTGTCCATAAGGAGGTCTCGGTACGTAACTTCCACCAAAGCTTTAAGGAGCAAGCATCCACGATGTGGGCGAGTCTGTAGAATCCCAGGCCGCCATTGCCAGTGGGTTTGGCCATCGATTCCCACCCGGCCCAGTGATGTTTGTCTTTGCCATCGCTATGACCCCAGAAGAACTTGGCGAAGAGAGATTCGAGAGAGTGAAGCACCTTCTTAGGGGGGGAGCAGACCGCCAGGGTGTACATCGGGATAGACGATAAAACGTGTTTGATGAGGATCGTTTTTCCACCCGGGGATAAGGTGGCATTGTGCCAACCAGTGATAAGTTTGCGGATTTTACCAGCAAGGTGGTCATATATGCCAGCGTTGGCCCTGCCGTATACCAACGGGCAGCCGAGGTAGATGAAGGGGGGTAGGCCGTTTTGAAGGAGGTCTTGTTGGTGAGCAAGGAGGAGTGGGTTCTGTCTGCTTTGTGATGCGTGTAGATGACGCTCTTGTTATTTTGACACGCTGACCCGAGCAGTTAGTATAACTGGCGATCGTGCTCAAGACTACCTCGATCGAACTGCAGTCTCCAGAAGAGAAGATGAGGATATCGTCTGCGTAAGCAAGGTGGGTGATGAGGGGGCATCCGGTGGTAGAGTGGAAGTGGTTGAAGCCGTCCTTACTAGGCATGCTGTTGAGGTTTCTGCTGAGAGCTTCAGCCGCAATAATAAAATGGTGGAGGATAGCGGGTCCCCTTGTCTAACCCCGCGAGTAGAGCGAAAGAAACCTGCTGCCTGACCGTTGACCACGGTGGAGAACCACGCATTGTTGATAGATCTGAAGACAATGTCAATCCAAGTTTCTGAGAAGCCAAAGGCCCTGAACACCCATATCATGAATTGCCAGTCCAGGCGGTCGTAAGCTTTTTCCATATCAAGTTTGATGGCAACGTTCCCCCCTGGACGGGAACTTCATGCACGTGATCATCTCTTGCGCCAGAAGGATGTTGTCAGTAATGTTGCGCCCTTTGACGAACCCGCTTTGTTCTTCGGAAATGATCTTGGGGAGAAGGTCGGACATCCGATTGGCTATGATCTTGGATATGATCTTGTTGGTGAAGGTGCAGAGGCTGATCGGACGAAAGTCCTTGAAGGTTTCCGGGTTATCTTTTTTGGAAATAAGGATGATGTTGGCGCTGGAGATAGCACTAGGATATCTAGCCCCTTGGAGAAAGGCCATAGTGGCTTCAAGAAGGTCGTTTTTTATGATGTCCCAGCAAGCTTTGAAGAAGACACCGTTGAACCCGTCAGGCCCCGGGGCACTTTGCTCGTTAATGGACCAGACCGCAGCTTTGACCTCCGCCTCATTAATGGTTGCTAGCAGATTCTCGTTGTCTTGATCAGTAATGAGAGGGGGTATGACCGACATGAGCGTCTCTTCCCTAACGACCCGCTCCTTGGTGAATAGACTAGAGAAGAAGGCCACGGCTGCGACCTGGATCCCAGCTTGGTCGTCAATCAAGTTGCCATTGTCGTCGATAATCCGATGTAATGTTAATTTGTTCCTGCGTCCTTTAACGCAAGCATGGAAAAACTTGGAGTTGCGGACGCCGTCGGTGTCCCAGGTCATTCTAGCTTTTTTGCTTCCAGAATTCGTTCTCCAATCTCAACCTGGATTTAAGCAGAGCTCTGGCGAGGTTTAGGGAATAACGGGTCTCCGCAGAATTGGATATATATATATATATATATATATATATATATATATATATATATATATATATATATATATATATAGGAAGCGGATCAAAAGTCCCCCTTAGAAAGCCCCCCAAAAACCCCCCTCACTCTAATCCGTAATTTAATGTTAATATTAATGTTAATATTAATGTTAATATTAATATTAATGTTAATATTAACATTAATTACTAAAATTAACATTAATATTAACATTATAATTAATATTAACATTAAAATTAACATTAACATTAATATTAACATTAACATTAACAATAATATAAAAAAAATTAAAAAAAATTAATATTAACATTAACATTAATATTAACATTAATATTAACATTAATATTAACATTAACATTAATATTAACATTAATATTACGAATTAGAGTGAGGGGGGTTTTTGGGGGGCTTTCTAAGGGGGGCTTTTGATCCGCTCCCATATATATATATATATATATATATATATATATATATATATATATATATATATATATAATATGTATATGTATATTTAATATATGTATATTTAAAAAAATATATATATATATATGTATATTTAATATATGCATGTATATATCCATTATATGTATATATAGATATCTATGTATTTATATGTATATATATAAATGTTGTTGTTATATATTTATTTATGTATTTCAAACTCTACCTTGTATAAATTATTATTATGTAAAATTTCACAAGTTATTTTTATTATATTATAATTTGTGACTTGTATATTTTTATCACTTTAAAAATATATTATTATTTAAATTCCTGTATTTTATTGTTATGGCCAATTGATGTCCAAACCTAGCATGGGTTTTTGGGCCCGATTGTGTCTAATACATTCAGAGACTGTACAAGTCATATTGGACTTGATTCATGGCTCTGGGTCCTGTATCTGGACTTCGGTTCAATTCGAATACATGGACAAAAATAGTAAATAATTAATTAATTATTTTCCAGAAACTATTGCTTGCTGTTTTTGAATTTTTATAAATATTTTAAGTGCTGTAAAAATCTAGGAAAAATTATATTTAAATATTCTATTAATTTAGACAATTTATTATAATTTTTCCAGAATTTATTAAGTGTTGTTGGTATTTTATAAAAATAGGAAAACAGAACTTATTTTCTGTATATTTATGTTTGCTGATTTTTAATAAATATTTATGAGGGTTTATAAATTCTAGAAAAATTGGTATAAATTTCTATAATTAACAAGGATCATTTTGGTACTTTATTTTATGTAAAATTGAGCCTTTTGCCTATCTCAAAAATTATTGGATCATAGTGTTCAGTTGATTTAATTATTGAATAAATTATGACTTGCAACTTTTTGTGTTGTTTTGTGTTTTAGTCGTTGGACCTCACCCCGCACTAGTGTAAAGACCCTAGAAAGTTAGTTTGAGTATTGTGTCACCCCACATTGGTCTCCTATGCTAAAGTCACCATTTGGCTAGGTGTGTCCAATCAGAAAGTCGTATTGCACCACTAGTGTCGTAGTGTTTAACTTAGTATAAAAACTAAGTTTATGTATTTATTTATACAGTGACGAGTTACCAGGCATCTATAGCATTTTTATCGCTGCTTTGCTTTGCTAGAGGCAAGTACTTTCTACAAACTTTACATACTGTTACAACATTGAACTGCGAATCCAACCATGTTAAATGTTGATCCTTGGAGTAGCAAGTTAAATCTTCACATGTTGTATTACTTTCTTATCCCTACCATGTTTAGAACAGTTTTATATCTCTCACATGATTAGAATCTGGGTTATGGGGAAACTGATAGTTGAGTACGTGATCATGCCCCCTCTACAGTACCGAGCAAAGTTTTATTTTATATGTTACTGTGTCGTAGGCCTTTATCTCAAAGCTGTATTTGTGCGTATGTACATCTATCACCTTTACACTTGTACGAAAGTACATTTCATTATGTGCCCCTGCACATTGTACACCTATTGACGATCACGTACCTGCTACAGTTTTAAACATTACATATACATCTGTCTCTATGACATATGTGTTCTTGCCATGATAGATTTTGATATCCATGATTCCAGTTTATCACATTTCTGTTCATTTCATGTTTCGTATATTTAGTTTGCTAGAATCAGTACTTGCTCCCGTCCTGACAGGATAACATTGTAGGTATACTTACTGAGGAGGAGTTGCTATGTGATTCATATTATGGAGTTACTGCCGAGGACCAGGCTTTGCCTTACGAGGATGTACCTGTGGAGAACCTCGTCTAGTTGTCTCTTTGCTTTAGACTTTTTGATAGTAGTCATGTATTAGGCTATATATTTTGTAACTGGACCTGTATCCAGTTTTACTTTTCAGACTTGTACTTGGACTTATTATATGAGATGATTTTTGTGTTTGGAGCATTTATGACTCTTTATTACTTATAGAACTGATAGCACATTTAGTCTTATCTTGTTATCTCTAGAACAGCTTACTGCGCTTTATCTCAAGCGTAGACTGGACATGACTCGGCCCGGTCCAACAATTTGGGTAGCGGGTCGTAACATATTTTTAGTGGTGGCCCATGTAGGTCTCTGACTAAATTGTTTGGTTACGTTATTGTACCAAGCATACCTGCAATTAGGAACTTAAGATAATTAGACAATATTAGGAATGACGCTTAGAACACCTAGAGGAATACTAGGATTGCAACATAGGAAATACATCACATGCTTGCTATTATAATTAGATTTTCTTACCTATGATTATTTTACTTTAAAGAGTCCTTATAAGTCCTTTTTTGTAATTAGATGGTGCTTACTCGTTCATCCCAGTATGTCACACCTGAGAATGGCACACTCCCTATCCAGTCAGTTGACCAGTTGACCGATATACCTCTACCTCTACCTACCATATTCTCCCACTCCACAGATCCACAAACCCAGATGCCTCCACCACCTTCCACATCACAGTCCCAGCAGGACCCGATACTCCCACTACCACCTATCACTATACCTACCCAGGCTTCCGTCACACTCGACGGGAACCAACTGCTCACTCTGATCCAGGGGTTCCTAACAACCCATCAGGAGCAGACTACCCTACTCCGCCAGAGCATGGAGCGTTCTGAGGAATGTACCGTGGTCTCACCACCTGTAGAGCCACGGCAGAGAGCGGGGACGATCAAGGACTTCATGGGTCTGAATCCCAAGGAGTTCTTAGGGACTGAGGGCATAGTTGTAGCAGATGACTGGCTAGACTCGGTAGAGAGGAAGCTCCTTGGAGCTAGGTTGTCGAATGACCTCCAGGTCGAGGCAGAGGGGTTTCTACTGACAGACTTGGCATGAGTTTGGTTCCGAAATGAGCCGCTATTTGCGAGAGGGAGGGCCACTTGGGATCAGTTCAAGACCCAGTTCAAGAAGAAATTCTTCTCGACCACCGCTAGGGTAGCCATGGGGCTACGATTCTAGAACATCCAGCAGGGGAACCGTTCTGTCGACGAGTATACGGCAGAGTTTAGTCGCCTGAGCCGTTTCGCTCCTAGTCTAGTTGCTGACCCAGAGGAAATGACGCGTAGGTTTTGCCATGATCTAGTTCCAGACGTTGGCATTCTTATAGTGGCGAACGGTACGACTAACTACTACCAGAGCCTAGAGTTGGCCCGGAGCATAGAGGAGCGTCTTCAGTCTTGCGAGAGGCCGGCTTCTGTACACCCCGAGGGAGCGTCCAAGCGTCAGGCTTTCCAGCAGAGAGCACCGATGCCGCACCAGCAGACTTACCGTCCCCCTACACCACATTACCCAACCCCGCCAGTTAGAGCCCCGGGACCTCAGCAGCAGCAAAAGGGGGCTATGTGTTCTTTCTGTAGAAGGCCAGGGCATGACTTCGCCATCTGCAGGAAGAGGTTGGGGCAATGCTTAGTTTGTGGGTCTGCCACCCATCAGATTCTGAACTGCCCAGCAGCCAAGGGACCTAGAGGGCCGCTCCCGACTCAGCAGCAGAGGTTTGGGCAACATCTGCAGCAGCAGAAGGGACCTCAGGGGAAGACTTATAGTCTAGCTCTTGAGCCAGAGCCGGAGCAGGTTTCGGAGCCAGATTATTTGACTGACGTCATCACAGGTCATGTTTATTTGCATACTTTTCTAGCTCTATGCTTGTTTGATTCTGGTACATCTCATAGCTTCCTGTCATTAGAGTTTATGCATAAACACCACTTAGTAGCTACACCTACCGAGGAGATTAGTAGAGTAATGACGAAAGGAGGACCAGTGCCTATTAGAGCTATCTATAGATGCTCTATTACTATAGCCGGGAGAGAGTTCAGGGGATGATTCTTTGTGATGCCACTCCCCGGTTATGATATCATATTGGAGATGGACTGGCTTAGCTATGCCCATGCAGCTATAGACTGTCATGAGGGTAGTATTCTGTTCAGTCCCCCAGGCACAGCACCATTCAGTGTCAGGATGACAGGGCCGGAGATCAGCCTAGAGCCGAACTGTTGTGCGACAGTGGGGGACGTAGCACCGCCATACCCTATTATTAGGGAGTTTATAGATGTATTCCCAGAGGATCTTCCAGGACTTCCGTCTGACAGAGATGTGGAGTTCACTATAGTTTTAGTACCGGGTTCATCACCAGTATCCCGGGCTTGCTATAGAGTGAACCCCAAGGAGGCCGTAGAGATGAAAGAGAAGATTAATGACCTGTTGAAAAAGGGTTTCATTCGATCTAGTGCTTCTCCATGGGGAGCGCCAGTGCTCTTTGTGCCTAAGAAGGATGGTACAGTTCGGTTGTGTATTGACTACCGGGCCTTGAAAGCCATCACCATTAAGAACAAATATCCTTTACCCAGGATAGATGATTTGTTCGACCAGTTGAGTGGGGCGAAAGTATTTTCTAGGATAGACTTGAGATCCGGGTACCACCAGGTGAAGGTCAGGGCAGCAGACATCCAGAAGACGGCGTTCAACACGAAGTACGGGCAGTACGAGTTTCTGGTGATGCCATTTGGTCTCACAAATACGCCAGCTGTCTTTATGAATTTGATGAATAAGATATTTCACCAGTATCTGGATAAGTTCGTCGTAGTGTTTATCGACGACATCCTGATATACTCGAAGATGCCGGAGGAGCATGCAGAGCACTTACAGATAGTTTTAGGGATTCTGAGGTAGAAGAGGTTGTTTGCCAAATTGTCGAAGTACGAGTTCTTCTTAGACCGAGTGGAGTTTCTCGGCCATGTAGTTACTGGAGAGGGAATCTAGGTGGATCCCAGGAAGATTGCTGCAGTTGAGACATGGAAGGCTCCGACGTCAGTTTCAGAGATCAGGAGCTTTCTGTGTTTAGCCGGCTATTATAGGAAGTTCGTCCAGGACTTTGCTAGGATAGCTGAATCCATGACGAAGCTGACGCGGACGGACGTAGAGTATATTTGGTCAGAGGACTGCCAGGCAGCATTCGAGGAGCTGAGAGGAGGCTGACGACCGCTCCAGTTCTGACTTTACCTTCAGGATATGGAGGTTTCACCATATACAGCGATGCTTCAGGAAAGGGGCTAGGATATGTCCTACAGCAGCATAGGAAAGTGATTGCTTATGCATCTAGGTAATTGCGGACTCATGAGTGAAACTATCCTACCCATGACCTAGAGTTAGCTGCGGTGATCTTTGTGCTCAAGTTATGGAAACATTACTTATACGGAGAGCATATGGAAATCTTTACTGACCACAAGAGCTTGAAGTATGTGCACGCAGAAAGAGCTGAACATGAGGCAAAGACGATGTTTGGAGTTGATGAAAGACTTCGACATCGATTTACTGTATCACCCCGGGAAGGCAAATGTGGTGGCGGATGCGCTGAGCATGCATCCGATGGCATGGTATCTGATGATAGATCGGCATTTGCGGGAAGATCTGGAGAAGCTCGGTATCGAGATAGATCGGCCAGGATCAGTGATACGGATGATGGCGCTTGACATTCAGTCAGGTTTGATGGAGAAGATCATGGAGGCACAGTCTTCAGATAAAAGCCTTCACAGACTTCGAGCCCAGGCTTTAGCTGGATTGTTGGATGACTTCACTATAGCAGAGGATGGATCCTTGAGGCATGGAAGCCGATTGTGCGTGCCGAAGGGAGAGCTGATAGAGGCAGTCTTGCAGAAGGTGCACCGATCAAGATATTCTATTCACCCTGGTGCTAACAATATGTACCGTGAATTGCGGGAACATCTTTGGTGGCACAGGATGAAGAGAGATGTATCACGTTTCATTTCGAGATGCCTAGTTTGCCAACAGGTCAAGGCGGAGCGCCAGAGGCCAGCTGGTCTGTTGCAGCCGTTACCCATTCTCGAGTGGAAGTGGGAACACATTACGATGGACTTCGTCTTAGGACTTCCTCGTTCCCAAGGAGAGAAGGATGCCATTTGGGTCATCGTAGACAGGCTGACGAAGTGTACGCACTTCAAACCCTTCAAGGTAGGACTTTCCATCGAAAAGTTGGCGGAGCTATACATGCAGCAGATAGTGCGCTTGCACGGAGTACCAGTGAGCATCGTGTCGGACAGAGAAAGCAGATTCACGTCCCACTACTGGAGGAGCTTGCAGGAGGAGTTGGGCAGTCGGCTCAACTTCAGCACGACGTACCACCCGCAGACAGATGGACAGTCCGAGAAGACGATACAGACGCTGGAGGACATGCTGAGGACTTGTGTGCTGGACTTTGGCGGATCATGGGAGAGCCATCTGCACTTGGTAGAGTTTTCATACAACAACAGCTACCAAGCAAGCATCGGTATGTCTCCTTTCGAGGCACTATATGGACGACGATGACGTACACCGCTCTTTTAGGATGATGCTGGGGACAAAGTTATGCTTGGGCCAGAGATAATCACGGATGCAGCAGAGAAGGTCGGGATGATCAGAGACAGGCTCAGAGTGGCTCAGGACAGGCAGAAACACTGGGCCGATGCTAGTCGCAGACCGATGGAGTTCGCAGATGGTGATATGGTGCTAGTGAAAATATCACCTACTAGAGGGACGATCCGGTTCGGACGAGGAGGCAAGCTGAGTCCCAGATACATTGGGTCGTTCGAGATACTTGGTAGGATCGGAGAGGTAGCTTACAGGGTTGCACTTCCACCCAACCTAGCAGGAGTTCACGATGTCTTTCACGTATCTCAGCTGAGGAGATATGTTCCAGACCCCAGCCATGTGCTAGATCATTCAGAGTTGGAGATCGAACCGAGCCTTGCAGTTACTGAACAGCCCGTGGAGATATTAGACAGGAGGGAGAAGAGGCTGAGGAACAAGGTTACTCCCTTAGTACGAGTAGCTTGGAGCCGTCACTTCCCGGGTGAATCTACTTGGGAGCGGGAGTCGGACATGAGGGAGAGATACCCTTACTTGTTCGATCCAACCGCTGCGAGGGAACCACCCGTTCTCGCTTGATACCCTAGAGGTTAGTTTCGATCATAGCCTTAGTCTTTTGTTGCATTGCCTGTTATGTTAGAAAATTGTAGGGTCTTCAATCCTTGTGAATTTCGAAGACAAATTTTTCAAGGAGGGAAGACTTGTCAGACACTGTTTTTCAAAATTGATTTAATTAGTATTAATTAGTTGCTAATGACATGTTTAGCTTTAAAATAATTTATTATGATTTTTAGAAATTTTTCTAGAATTTTAAATGATTTTTAAATAGTTTTTAAATTAAAATATATCATTTTATAATTATTTGAAATGTTTTAATATCATTTTGTAACATTTAGATTTGTTTTAATATCAGTTTGTAATTAATTAAATTGTTTTGATATCAGTTTGCAAATTGTTATTTGCAAACTGATAGGTTTTGCACCTATCTGTAATTCCTAAAAGTCTAAGGACCCGACTGCAAAACTCTTCTCACCCACCCCCCGACGACCCGGCCAGCTGCCGACGACCGGCCAGCTGCCCCCCCCCCCCCCCCCCCCGCATTTTTCGGCCGATTCTGAACCCTAACCGACCTAAAACCCTTATAAACCCCCCCGGTCCTAAACCCTAACCCTAGCTCACCGTCGACAACCCCCACAGACCCTTCTTCCCCGACCAGAGACCAAACCCTAACCCTAACTCCGGCGAACCACAGCCCCACCTCCCCATCAACGATCACCCCATCCACCACTACCATTCGACGCGCCACGTCGAGACGGACCCAGCGCCACCTGAGCGCCACTGCCCCGACTCTCCTAGCCGCCGCCAGCACTCGACGAACCCCCCCCCCCGAAGTCGGACACGTAAGTAACACTTCGAATCTGTGTCGTGCGTGTCTCGTGCACACACATAGGACTCGCCGTGTCCTGACGAACGTGATGGTGAGTTTGGACACGAAGGATTCGAATAGTGCGTGTCGTGCTTAGCACGGACACGAGACTCGTGTCCCTAACTGTCGGGATACGAGGATACAAAATCAAATTCGAATTAAATAACGGGTTCGGATTTGTTTGTCGGGTTTAAAACCCGCTAAACTAAAACCTAATTAAATCTAACCCGAACCCTACCCCTAACACAAAGCTTGGGCTGACCCCCTGGCTAGCCCGACTGCACCCAAGAACTCGACCCACTGGGCCGGGTTCGAACCCCCCCTGCTGTTCTATTTTATTTTCCTTTTTCTTTTTTGTTTTCTTTTGTTTTATTTTATTTATATATATTTATGTATATATGTATACAAGCATATGTATATATATATTTATATTATATACTGTATTATATGTATATATATACTGTATTTGTATATATATATATTTTACATTTAGTACTTTATTATATATATATATATATATATATATATATATATATATATATATATATATATATATATATATATATATATATATATATATATATTTATGTTTTTTTTATGTATATATATGTATATATGTTCATGTGTATATATATTATTATATATATGTATACAATATTTGTATATATATATATATATTTTATTATTAAGTATTTCTTATATATATATATATATATATATATATATATATATATATATATATATATATATATATATATATATATATATATATATATATATATATATGTATATTTAATATATGCATGTATATATCCATTATATGTATATATAAATATCTATGTATTTATATGTATATATATATATATATATATATATATATATATATATATATATATATATATAAATATTGTTGTTATATATTTATTTATGTATTTCAAACTCTTCCTTGTATAAATTATTATTATGTAAAATTTCACAAGTTATTTTTATTATATTATAATTTGTGACTTGTATATTTTTATCACTTTAAAAATATATTATTATTTAAATTCCTGTGTTTTATTGTTATGGCCAATTGATGTCCAAACCTAGCATGGGTTTTTGGGCCCGATTGTGTCTAATACATTCAGAGTCTGTACAAGTCATATTGGACTTGATTCATGGCTCTGGGTCCTGTATCTGGACTTCGGTTCAATTCGAATACATGGACAAAAATAGTAAATAATTAATTAATGATTTTCCAGAAACTGTTGCTTGCTATTTTTGAATTTTTATAAATATTTTAAGTGCTGTAAAAATTTGGAAAAAATTATATTTAAATACTCTGTTAATTTAGACAATTTATTATAATTTTTCTAGAATTTATTAAGTGCTGTTGGTATTTTATAAAATAGGAAAACAGAACTTATTTTCTGTATATTTATGTTTGCTGATTTTTAATAAATATTTATGAGGGTTTATAAATTCCAGAAAAATTAGTATAAATTTCTATAATTAACAAGGATCATTTTGGTACTTTATTTTATGTAAAATTGAGCTTTTTGTACAGTTAATTTAATTATTGAATAAATTACGACTTGTAACTTTTTGTGTTGTTTTGTGTTTTAGTCGTATTGGACCTCACCCCGCACTAGTGTAAAGACCCTAGAAAGTAAGTTTGAGTATTGTGTCACCCCACATTGGTCTCCTATGCTAAAGTCACCATTTGGCTAGGTGTCCAATCAGAAAGTCGTATTGTACCACTAGTGTCGTAGTGTTTAACTTAGTATAAAAACTAAGTTTATGTATTGATTTCTACAGTGACGAGTTACCAGGTTCTATAACATTTTTATCGCTGCTTTGCTTTGCTAGAGGCAAGTACTTTCTACAAACTTTACATACTGTTACAACATTGAACTGCGAATCCAATCATGTTAAATGCTGATCCTTGGGGTAGCAAGTTAAATCTTCACATGTTGTATTACTTTCTTATCCCTACCATATTTAGAACAGTTTTATATCTCTCACATGATTAGAATCTGGGTTATGGGAAAACTGATAGTTGAGTACGTGATCATGCCCCCTCTACAGTATCGAGCAAAGTTTTATTTTATATGTTACTGCGCCGTAGGCCTTTATCTCAAAGTTGTATTTGTGCGTATGTACATCTATCGCCTTTACACTTGTACGGAAGTACATTTCATTATGTGCCCCTGCACATTGTACATCTATTGACGATCACGTACATGCTACAGTTTTAAACATTACATATACATCTGTCTCTATGACATATGTGTCCTTGCCATGATAGATTTTGATATGCCATGATTCCAGTTTATCACATTCCTGTTCATTTCATGTTTCGTATATTTAGTTTGCTAGAATCAGTACTTGCTCCCCTTCTGACAGGATAACGTTGTAGGTATACTTACTGAGGAGGAGTTGCTCTGTGATTCGTATTATGGAGTTACTGCCGAGGACCAAGCTTTGCCTTACGAGGATGTACCTGCGGGGAACCTCGTCTAGTTGTCTCTTTGCTTTAGACTTTTTGAGAGTAGTCATGTATTAGGCTATGTATTTTGTAACTGGACCTGTATCCAGTTTTACTTTTCAGACTTGTACTTGGACTTTTTATATGAGATGACTTTTGTGTTTGGAGCATTTATGACTCTTTATTACTTATAGAACTGATAGCACATTTAGTCTTATCTTGTTATCTCTAGAACAGCTTACTGCGCTTTATCTCAAGCGTAGGCTGGACATGACTCGGCCCGGCTCAACAATTTGGGTAGCGGGTCGTGACAGGCAGACAATGGTGGCATTCTAGAGGTTCAAGTGAATAAGCTTGGCCAACCAATTGAGAAAACATGTTCCAGACTTGCTTCAAATTTAGGTGTTCTAGCACGAAATGGCCATCTAGCACCTTTAACTTACCTTGATTGGAGACATGTACCTGACATTGGGAAGGACACAATTTGGACTCTTATTAAGGTGAAGTATATGAATAGCCACCTAGCAATATTACTTACATGTGACTTTTGTTCTTAACATTTTAATTAAATAGGAAAATACAAATGCCACGGATCAGATGAGAAAATTTATGATGGCATCTGTCGGAAGAAAATGGAAGGAGTGGAAGGCTGAAGTAAAGCGCCATGGTTATACTAAGTATAAGACGAATGAGGAACGGTTGAAGCATTGTCCCCCAAGGGTCGAGGAAAGTCAGTGGCCAAGACTCATCTATTATTGGGATTCTGACAAGGGAAAGGTATATTTATATTTATGAAAGCATTGTTTTTCAGTTTATCATAATATTTGATTGTATATTTGTATTTTCCTTGTAATAGGCTAAAAGTGCAAAGAATAAAGCCATTCGTGAACAGTTGACAACACCACACACATCTGGTAGAACTCCTCATGCTGAAGTTAGAAATAAGGTAGAACAAATTTATTTTCATTTATTCATTCATTTTTTTAATGTACCAAGAAAGCAGGTTTATTTGTATAATATAACATGTTGATACTTTGTACTTATAGCTGGCTAAATCCAATGGATACGAGCTAACTCGTAGGATGGTATACAAGGAGACACATTCAACTAAGGGAAAAGGGCCAGTAAATGAAATAGCAGCTAAGGCAATTGTATGATGTTACACCTAATTTTCTTTTCTATTATTTACACTTCTTATATGTTTAGCTAAACAGTAGCTATGTTTATATGAACTTGGGTTGAATTTGCAACAAGAGATGGATGAACTAGAAACGCAAAATCCATAGATCGGTGTTGCACGCGATGACATATATGGACAAGTTATGGGACGTGATAGGCATGGTCGTGTGGGGACATATGGGCTTGGTGCCACCCCGACTATGGTATTTGGACCATCATATAAACTGTCCCAGGATGAGAGGAGGGAGATTGAGACACAACATCAATAAGAGTTGGAGAAGCTGCGACGTGAAATAGAGGCTGAAAATGAGAGGGTTCGACATGAGATGATGGCTGAAAATGAGAGCAAACAAACTGGAATTAAAGAGCAGATGGAACTCCAGATGCAAGAAAAGTTATCTGTTGTGGAATCTCAGATGAGTGATCGAATGGAAGCTCAAATACAAAATTTTCTTGAGAGTCATATGCGTGATATGGGTACTTTCTCACAATCTCCACGAGATGTATCTTCTGGCACAGAACAGGTTAGAATTTATCAATTAGTAGATATACATGAGCTAAATTTATTTTATGGATTACATGTAACATTTTCTTGTACTTATGATGTTAGTTTTTTGATAACAATTTTGAGCCAATCACATCACCACCAATATTGCATTAGACGACGCGTTTCCAATCAGAGGTTCAATCAAAAAGACAACCACAACCACCAAAGCAAACACAATTGCAGCCACCAAAGCAGGCGCAACTGCAACGACCAAAGCCGGCACAACCACACACCATACCACGATCTCAGCTTCGAAACTATTGTGAGGTTAGATTTTTTTTAATCTCGTTGCATGCTAGCAGCTCTTTGTTGATAGTTTGATGATAATTCCAACTATTGCTGAGTACACCCATTCAGGGAGAGAAGGTGGTAGTTTACGTCGAGAAAAACATTCTAGCCAATTTTTCACATGACTTACTGTCCCAACATGTTGGTCAATTATTTCCAGAACTACAAAGAACATTTTTTGACGCCGGTGTTGTTTTGGTACGTTCAAAATGAAATTTCGGACAACATTTAATACCAGGATGGCTAATTGTCCAACATCTAAAATTCTCAATTTAATACCAAACAGGGAGCAACAATCCACTACCTAGGTTTGTATTTGCTTCTCTAGCTCCTTTTAATACTGCATTACTGATGTTGGCCATGCGTCTTCTTTTGACATTCACTACTGCAACCATCCATTATAGCTCCAGTTGTAATTGAAACGGGAAAAAATCAACACAGTGCCACATCCCAATGTCAGAGTTGCTTAAAATCATCATTTTTAGCTCATTAGGGCAACCTGCCAATGTATGGATGCTGGGGGAATCCTTCCTTTTTCCGTTTCTTTTCTGAAACTTTGATATCAAGAGAGAATTTACTTTACAAATCACTCTTTTCAAATTGTCGGAACAATCTAATTCCTAGACTATATTGTTCATTTTTATAATGAATAATATAAAAGGAAGCAAATTAGTTTGTGATTTACTTGTCACTGGGATTCATATGCCTAAAGGCACCTGGGATTTCTCCTCCAATTAATAGACACAAACTAACTTTCTCTCAATATTCACAGCTCAATCTGACACAAATGT
Organism: Iris pallida; assembly: GCA_029216955.1. Lineage (NCBI taxonomy): Eukaryota > Viridiplantae > Streptophyta > Magnoliopsida > Asparagales > Iridaceae > Iris > Iris pallida. The sequence goes on along the minus strand of JANAVB010033011.1, from coordinate 14,345,073 downwards.
TGCAATCGACATAATGTTACTAATAGAACCATGTTTATCACAGCAACATATTTTTTTTTCTTTAATAGAAATGCTCAGATATCACCTAAAGGATGGATTTCATTTTGGTAGTTGTGTATATGCATATTTATTCTCCCTTCAACTTTACGTATCTGACATGTTTATCACCCTACTCTTGTACTCCCATTTACCAAGAACATCCTGTAGTTACAAGAATACAAACAATTTTATTAGTACCAAGAATCCATAAATACGAAAATGAGGATGGACTAAATTTTAAAGTTTCCCACCTCGACTTTTTCTTGCACTCCGGCCCCTCCAACGCATCCGCGATGCCGCCTGAGTTATCGTCTCGTCTGACTCCCAACCACCCTGCAATCTAGATATGCCTGGATCCTTCAGGAAATGAGTGTAAATTATTCACTGTTATCTTTGAGAAATTTGGAAACCTTGTGATTGTTGTTTTTTGGATTGGGACTATGAAGTGAGTATTAGAAAATGGAGATGGATTTCCAATCATCAATGTATTAACACCAGAGGTCAAGCAACAACTTAGTATTGTGATGATTGGATCGAGTATCCGAGTATGTAAATGATGAAAATTGAGGTCCAAGAATATTGATATATTGTATTTGCATTTGACAAAGATCCACATCATGTGGTCAGTAAAATATCATTTGATATTTTACTGACCAGCATATCAATAATGCTAAAATACATCATATTACATCATATTTTGGTGCCTCCTTGCATCCCATAATATATTACATTGCCCACATCATATTAATATAAAATATTTTACATCATATTTTGGTGCCTCACATATTTTACTGACCATATTTGCGCATATTTTGGCGCCTCCTTACATTTGACTGACCAACATATTTGTTCATCGATAGTCGTCTCTCCACATTTTTCTCGTTTTTGGTTACTTATTTTTGTTGTTGTGTCCATTAATTCAAGACATTATGGCTGTGAAGAGGGTGAGAAAGAACTAGTTATTAGATGAGAAGGTCAACTCGCACGGTAAGTCTTAAAAACATTCATTTTTGACTTGTATGTCCCAATTTTAATAGTTTTCTTTTCTTTTTTTTACAGGTTCTCTACATGGTTAATTCATTTATGTGTATTGATGAAGATTGTCTAATTTGTTTTAGTTTGGATGAACTTGTATTTGGGAGGATGAGTAAAGATATGTAGACTTTTGACACAAACAAAATTTTGATTTACAACGATTTTATATTGATATTTTGGACGATTGTTTGGTTGTGGATGCATTTACATATTTATGATGACATGTAAAATTTTATATCAAATAATATTTGTGCACATCTATATCATATGTGATTATGGAAGATATTCTTGACAAATTTTGTAACAAATCCTAATGGTTAGAAAAATGTTGGAAAAGTAGTTAAATTAACGACGTGTTTGTTAAATTGTCACATATGAGCACAAATTCTAACGTTTTGGTAAAATGTTGGGAAAGTGGCATCCAAAAAAAAATACCATTCTCGACGTATTTGGAAAACCTTAGGAAAAAAAATCCAACGGTTTTTGAAATTGGTAACACAAAACCTAACGTTTGTCGGAAATGGTTGAGAAATCAAAATCCAACATTTTTCCGAAACGGTTGGCAAAAATCCATCGTTTCAAAAAATGTTGGAAATAAGTTGTGTTTTTCGACGTTTTGGTGAGAACTGTTGGGAATATAGTAACCATTATAGAGCAATTAATGGCATTTATAAATGTCGCTGCAAACGTCTTCTAAACCCTATGCCAACGTTTTGTGTAAACGTCGTAAATTGCCGACTAGAGCAACGACGACGTTTGCACAAAGTGTTGAACAAACGTCGGTAACACCTACGCCAACGTTTTACACAGTTTTGTCGACGTTAATAAAACGTTGGGAATAATTATTTTTCTTGTAGTGTTAGGATGTTGTTAAAAAGTTGGTGCTAAGTAAGTACTATTTATTCATTCAGAACTAATATCTTGACTTTTGAGCATCGACATCATGTGATAAGCCATATGTACACGTTCAGCAATGAACTGTATGGAGTAGTTGGTTCCCTGAACCAACATGCACCAACTTTGCTGATAACTTCCAGATTTCATATTAAAGTGCATAACCAGAAGACGTCAAATTTCCAGGTAAGGCTCTATTTTACCATGAGTTAAACAGGGGGATACTTCAAGTTGCATTTTGCAACTGAAACAGCTACGTCTCCGCTTGAGAAGTGCAAACTTTGACACCGTGACACAGTAAATCTAAATTGAAAGGTAGCCTATAGACTCCCTTCAAGAAAATCGCAGATGCTAAGGAAAGATCAACATCAAGAACCTATAAGGCAGTCTTTATTTCATAGCCATAAGACTTACATCATGCTAAAGCCAACCTTTACTTCAAAATTTGTCATATCCATATTAGATACGAGTTCCACTACTAGCTTCTAATAATCTAAACTTATTTGATGTTTATATATGTGGAAGCAAGATGTATCTACATTGATAAGATAACAAATATAATTCAGTACCTAGAGTTAGACAAATTTAAGGCCTCCCTGGGGCATTCTTCCTACATAACTTTCAAGATTTGTTACATAAAAGAATCTAAGGATCATGCATCACATAAAGTCATGTGATGCATATATTCAAATGAGTTAATTTTATTGGGTAATAACACCAAAACTCATATTCAGGGATATATGTGCCAAAGCTAAATATAGCATTCATCAACTGCAATATATTAATATTATAGCGATTGTAGAGGCTAAAAATCAAGCTACGCCACCCATTGGGAGCTAGAAATCAAGGGGCGCCACTCATCCAGGGGCCACATCAACAAGTTGCACCACATCGATAGGTTGCACCACATCAATAGGTTGTGCCAACCTCAGGTTGAGCGAGAGCCATGTGGCGCACTTCCTCGAGAAGCTGTAACGGCATCATCATTGCCTGACAACTGACAGCACGTATATCAAGAAAAATCTGTTCGAATCCTGGATATCCTGCACAACACGGAGCTCGATAAGATTTGATCAGATTTAATGACAGCTAGCAGTTTGCGTAACGTGTCAGGGTGCACGAAGATGTACTTAGGCGCAAGTTGAAGATGACAGCTAGTAGTTCGCACAATTTATCAGGGTATGCGAGGTTGAACCCAGGTGCAAGTTGCTAGGTTGCGTCCTCGTGCAACCTGATGAAGCTTGTACAAGGTGAACGAACAGTATCCAGAGCAGGGTGACGTGGCGCGCATGCCACTAACTTCATAGAACGTGCCCACTACACTGCCCAGGACCACGTGCATCTCAATCAAACGATATCACGCGTCCAAAACAGTTAGTGCAACCGCTCACACAAGTGAACAGGAGGCGCGCAACTTGAAGTACGTGCGACCCAGAATAACTGCTAAACAGTTGTTTCAAGAACTCTATAAATAGAGTTTCAAATCATTCTCAAAGCATTAAGAATGATCATAATCTCCTGCTAAAGTGTTGTTGCATTCTCCAGAGGCTCGTGTCTTCGATATCACATCGTCCAAGGGATAAAGTGATCGTCTTCTGATCAGATTCCTATAGTTGTACTTTTCCAGAAATTAATTGTACTCTTGTACTTTCTTTCTTTCTTAGTTTGTAGAAATTAAACTTTTGTTTTTGTAAAAAGATGGCGACTCTGCTGGGGACGACTTTCTCCTCCGACGAGAAAGTGACAACTCAATGTGATATCGCGTTGATCGGCAAGACGCAGAAGACCCTGGTCGTTCAAGTCTACCAGACAGCCTACGAGGCCATGATCAATACTGGGGGTGCCAAGCGCACTACTACCGCTGTTAAGAGCAAGATGCGCTCTGTTTGGACTCCTAAGTCCTCGATGGCACAACCTGCTGCCTCGAAACAACTTGTGCACATTACTGCCCTGGCACAACCTAAGAGAAACGGCCTTTTGGCTAACTCCTATACTTCTTCGATTCTAAAATTGAAGGAGACTTCGTCTCGACACACCGCTGTCCAAAACAAAAAAAAGTGCCCTTTGGCCCTTTCCTCCAGGGCGCAACCTATGCCTATTCCTGTTGTGCCGCAACCTGCGCATGTTACTGCCCTGGCGCAACCTAAGGGAAACAGCCTTTTGGCTAACCCCTCTACTTCTCCAATTCTGAAATCGAAGAAGATTTCGTCTCGACACACTGCTGGAAAAAACAAAGGAAAGCGCCCTTTAGCCTTTTCTTTCCTGGCACAACCTGTGCCTACTCCTGCTTCGGTGCAACTTGCGCATATTTCTGCACTGGCGCAACTTGTGCCTATTCCTGCTCTAGCACAACCTGTGCATATTTCTGCATTAGTGCAACGTAAAGGAAAATACTGTTTAGTGGTTCCCTCTTCGTCATCAAGTCAGAAACTTACTAGGAAATCATTAAATCAAAGAAAATGCTCTTTGGCTTTTCTTCATTCTGCTCGAGTCGTTGACCGGGTGGAAAGTACTGTTGATTGCGCTTTTGCGCCTCTCAGCACAAAAGTGGATTCAGATAGAAATCCTACTCTCCTTAACAGAGGCAACCAAATCTCTGTCAGAAAAATAGGTTCTATTCAGAATAAACTTTTCACACAAAAGGGTATTATACCTACTCCAAAGAGGTCAGGGCAAGATCTACTGACCCAACGTATCTCAAGATCCCGACAAGGCAAACTGCTAGTATCTCAAGTAGATGCACAAGTAGCACCCCTGTCAGACTTGCACACCTATATCAACATGTGCCAATTAGTGTCAACCTCAAAAAAACACAAAATTTATCAAGCGCAACCTGCACTAGTTGCTAACTTGCACCAGAGGAAGAATTCTGAGGTAAAAAATCCTATGACTTATGCTAACCAGCTTAGCACGTCTTTGTACACTCAAGGTACGGGACACCTCAAGAACAGGAACCATGTCCCAAATATCGTCAAGGGCTACATTCCTGCAACTTCTTCTCGTCCTGTTAGTGATCTCTGTGAACTCTTGATACAGAAGCAGAAGGTTGCAAATCCATCCCGTCCAGCGGTGGTCCAACCGCAAGAACATTATTACAATTTACCAACATGAAGTTGTCATCAAATGTTGTTGTCGGTAAGCTAAACGGTCTGTCTTTGACCGTTTGACCTATGTTCAGACTCCTGAACCTATCCTAGTGGACGAAGATGAACTACTCTATGCTTCTGTCAACATCGCATCTCGAAGTATTGGGGGTAGAAAACGTCTAAGACATAATGCATCCCGTAATCCCAGTCAACAATACTTAGATCAGATTCATGAATCCGACGAAGGAATATACCAATATACTAGATCAAGAAGCCGAGACACAATCGTTCAAAGGAATCTTTCTTTCAACGAAGATTCTTTCAGTCAACAGGACACCCCTATCACTTAATCGGGGGGTGATTCCTTATATGACTTTGTTGCTGATAGTGGAAGTTCTGGAAGGACCATCTTTTCACTAGCTCGTCTTCAATAGCTAAAGAAGTGACTGCTTATATCGCTACAGAAGATCAAGATGCTTCCAGTTCTAACAATCAAGAGCAAAGAATTGCTGCTTTAGAAGCTAGTTTGAAGAATACGGCTGAGATGATGACAGGCATGCATGTTGTGATTATAGCACAATATACAGTTCTACCGGTTGTGAATCTGGTTTTGACTCAAGAACCTGTAACAACATCAGCTCCCATCAATATTGATCTGGGGGTACAGTCTTCTCACACCGCTTCCATTCCTGCGCAGGCTATTCCAAGTCAATCTAGTGCTGGGGTGGTACTTATTCTGCAGTACCTTCTCCTAACATATCAAATCAATCTACTGCTCCACAATCATCAGGAGATACCAATGAGGCCGTAAAACTTTTACGTACTCAATTTGAAGCTTTTAAACAGAAAGACGGCTTGCAGAAGCTTGGGATTAAGCAGCCTTATCCCATAGAATGGAAGGAAGTCCAATTTCTTCCCAAGTATAAACCCCCTACTATTATGCTGTTTGATGGCAGTACATCGCCAAGTCAATACCTCAATCACTTTGAGGTAATGACTGATCAACTCCAGCCAAATGGCGCTCTACTCACTAGAGTGTTTGTCGGATGTTTAGCAGGTACAGCTTACGACTGGTACCGTAGTTTGCCAGATGGTTGTATAACTTCTTTCTCTGGATTTAAACAAATATTTCTGGAACGGTTTTATGAGAAAATAAATGACATGACTATGTCTGCTCTTATTAAAATTAAACATCGACACAATAAAACAACTAAAAGGTTCATTGAACGATTCCGCCGTGAGGCACTCAAAATGCCTCTTGGAACTCCAGATGCTCTGACTATAAACACTTGCAAATCAAACCTGTTGTCTATAATCAGCATGTGGACCGGATCAACACAGTTTCAGGATTGGCCTTCATTCATAGTGAATGCTAAAGCGGCCGAAGAAAGTGCTGACAAGTTCAAATAATTAGGTATTCAGATGCCTAATCTTGATAAAGGTGAACATGTTACACCTAATAATAGCGGCCGTCGGAACAACCGCAAGAGTAAAGAGACTTTGGCTATCAATATCAAAGGCAAAAAAACTCTAACCGTAAACATAGGTCAATCAACACCTACTCCAACGACACCACCACACAAGGCACCACGTCCGAAAGAAGAATATTCTTTTGATGAAGATGATGTCATGAGTATCTTTGACTGTCTGATCAAAAGCAATAAACTTCAACTGCCAGAGGCAAAACGACAAGATGAAGTGGGTAAAACCGTCCACCCCAAATGTTATGTTTACCACAAATTTATCGGACATCTGACTCGAGCATGCTATGTGCTCAAAGACAAGATCCAGGAGATGGTTAATTCTGGCACAATTACACTCCAACAAGACGAAAAGACTATAACAGCTAATATCGTCTCTCTACAATTTGGCGATTTTCCTGCTCAACTTGTGTAGGATGGCGTCATTTCTATCCCGAGAACCACTTTGGAGATTGTCAATCTTCCACCTGCCCGAACTGATGGTCTTGTTCCTTTGTCTACTGATAAAGGAGAGATTATATGGATCCATCCTGATTTGGTGGCTGACTTTGAAGCACCTTCTTCATCCACAAAATCCAAGAAAGCAACCAAATACAAGTCATGTCACATGACTTCGTTGGGTGAACATTGTCCTCCATCTTTAACTACTACTTTTACTTCTGCTGCAGATCCTTCTTCTTTCTTCCCTTCTGAGACAATAATATCAAAGCCAAAAGCCAAATATCAACCAGCTTTCTATCTGTATAGTCCATAGTCCCGTGAACTAATAACAAAGATGGAATATGATCTACAAAAGGCTCCCGGCTTGAACCATGAAAAAGGATCTCATGTACCCCTTTCTCTATGCCTTTCACATAACCAATCTCGGGTTGGTTTGGGTTACAGGACGAACTCTTCATCTCATCAAAAGAAAACTTCTAGAAGCAAGATCCAGGCAAAGAGTTGTAATATGGTATCCTTCGAACCTGTATCTGAAGAAGAGGCCTTAACGAGTACCAGGTCTGGAAGAATTTACCTAAGAGATTATTCAGAAGGCCAGGAGAACCCTGCTTTAGCTCCAGAGGCTCCTCCAGCATCATCTTCTCCTGCTATCAATATTCTATTGACTTTATCTCCTCCAGTGGAACCAACTCCTCCCAAACCAACAACAGGTGACGAAGGAAAATAACATGTCCGCTTTGACAAAGTATTGAAGAAGTCTCCAGTTCTAGGACTCGAGAAGCCATATCACTTCGATATACTGGCTCAACTGGCTAATACCCTGGTAAGGTTATCAATTTTTGAACTACTGCGTCTCTCAAAAGAAACTCAAGAGACATTGAGTGAAGCTTTGATGCAAGCTGATACTTGTCTAGCACTCCTCAAGAAGCCAGAGAAGGAGCCTGTAACTTGCCTTCATTGTCATAGTGTGATGGAGCTGATGCCAAACATCTTCTTTACACAAGATGATATGTTGCTGGAAGATAATCGTCATGACCGACCCCTCTACTTCACAAGATATGTCGATACTATGAAGGTTGATCGCATCTTGATTGACCCTGGGTCTCGCTCAGCATCATGCCAAAGACTTTACTAGATGCCTTAAAGATTTCTGTACATAATCTTTCAACAACCATCACGACAATCCTGGGATTTAATTCTGGAAGAAGTGAACCTTTGGAAAAGATCTGCTTGAAAGTTCAAATAGGCAATCTTCTTACAAAGGTTACTTTCTATGTGATTGATAATCATGGCCCTTATAATGCTTTACTGGGAAGACCCTTTCTGCATGAGCATAATATTGTACCATCCACTCTATACCAATACCTCAAATATGTGGACGTCAATGGAGAGGTCCAAAAGGAAGTAGCTGACCTAAATCCTTTTAAGGGCATTGAAGCATATTGTACTGATTCTCGGATGTACAAGAAAGAATTCATGAAGGTTGTATTAGCGATGGATAGTGAGGAAGATCAGAAAGATACTTCAAAAGATGTTCTCACAATTCCTGTCAAAGGACGTACTACTCGTCCCTCTTTTTTTCAGGCTTTGACTATCCATCTTTCTTCTCATAACAAACTGCTTCCTGCTGTAGAAAAGGAACAAAGAGAGTTCACCTCTTCTGAGCCTCTTGTTATCGACATTCGTCATAACAAACCTTCTCATTCTCTTGCTCTGGTTATCAATCTCCCTAAGCCTTCTGTTAAGGCCAAAAATCCTTCCTCTTCTCCTTTGGTTATCAATCTTACTAAACCTTCTGTTAAGGCTAAGAATCTTATTGTAAATGATAATGTACAAATCAATAAAGTAGCATCTCCTTTACAGTATACTGATGTTCTTTATTATACTCGATGTTATTTAGAAATGCTAGATAACTTCGAACCACTTACCATAGCAGCAGTTCAACCTCTCCAAAATGAAGTATTGCTCAAGCCAATGCAGGACTCCTTCTTCTTAGTTCCTTCTAGGAAGAAAGATGAAGTTCCTATACTTTTTAGTAAAGGAACAGAAGATCATGTCCAATGGTGAAGAAGAAAATCACGATAACGAAAGACTTCAACTACGTCGTTATAGTCAGCAATCAAAAGATATCATTCAAAAGATGGGCTATAATTTTAAAGCTGATCTCAATGGTGGTAAGGAAAGACGAACTCCTATTCGTATCCCTGTTCCAAAAGGAAAATCACAACAATATTACAGCAAAATAAAGCGGGAATTGGGTTATACTTCGCCAATTCCGACTCCAGAAGTCTCTGAATCCGATGAAGAAGAACGATCTAACTCTTCTGATTCCGTCTCATGGGATTCATACACCAATGTTGGGCACATCCATCGAGTGACTCTATCTTCCAATATGGTAACTGCCGAGTTCTCAAAAGACGATGAAGACTATGCCAAAGCCTTTGAATCTGATCCTTGGGCATAAATGATGGATACTCAATGGGAGTTTTGCTTTGAGCAACGTGAGCCACCTACCAAAGATTAGTTGGTTCAAGTCAATGTTGGAGATGAAACTTCCCCAAAACCAATATTCGTCAGCAAAAGCCTCCCTGAAGCGGATAAACAAGAACTGATCCAGCTTATTAGGGAATACATTGATGTATTCAATTGGAGCTATGAAGACATATCGGGATTAGATCCCCAAATTGCTACCTATAAACTTAACATTCTGCCAAATGCAAGGCCAGTTAAGCAATAACAGCGTCGATTTTGACCTGACATGATGCACGCCATAGAAGCCGAAATCAAGAAGCTCATTGCCTATGGCTTCATCAGAGAAGAACAATATCCGGACTGGGTGGCTAATTTTGTCCCATTTTTGAAAAAAATAGGAAAGGTCCCAGTCTGCATCGACTTTAGATACCTTAATGAAGCTTGTCTCAAAGACGAATTTCCTCTTCCAATCACTGATGTCATGATCGAAAATACTTGTGGATTTTAACGTATATCTTTTATGGATAGATTTTTAGGATATAATCAAATCAATATACATCCAGAAGATGAGAAACATACATCTTTTCGTACTCCTCTTGGAGTCTATTACTATACTGTCATGCCATTTGGTCTCAAAAATACTGGTACAACTTATCAGTGGGCCATGAGTACTATCTTCCATGATCATTTACGAAAGACTGTTGAATGCTATGTAGACGATATTGCTGTCAAAAGTCGTCTAAAGGAATACCACATTCAAGACTGGAGAACTATATTCGATCTAATGCGCCAGCATCAACTCAAGATGAATCCCTCTAAGTCATTCCTGGGAGTCTCTAGTGGCAAATTTCTTGGATTCATTATTACCTCTAAAGGTATACACGTTGACCCTGAAAAAATCAAAGCCATTCAAGAGATGCGTCCTCCACGCAACCTAAAAGAGCTACGAGGATTCCAGGGACGACTTACATATATCAGGAGATTCATCTCAAATCTCTCTGGACGTTGTAGACCATTCACTCAACTCATGAAGAAATGTGTATCTTTTATTTGGACTGAAGAATGTCAACAAGCATTTTAAGACATAAAGTGGTACTTGATGAACCCTCCAATTTTAGTGCCTCCAGTCTCAGGAATACCCTTCCTGATGTATGTTCGAGCAATGGACCATTCACTAGGTGCTTTATTAGCTCAGAAGAATAAAGAATGTCATAAACAGGCTAACTATTATCTTAGTCGTACAATGAATGGAGCTGAACGTCGATACACCCTAGTAGACAAAGAAAGTCTAGCTTTGATGTTTGCTGTTCAAAAGACGAGATATTATATCACTAGCCAAACTATTCATGTTATTTCTAGAGTTAACCCTCTCCGGATCCTGATGAAGAAGTCCAGTACACTCAATTTCAGGCTTGCAACATGGGCCATATTATTAATACAATATGATATGGTTTATGTTCCATAAAAGTCTGTTAAAGGTCAAGCCCTTGCTGACTTTCTGGCAGCTCATCCAGTTCCCGAAACGTCTAAACTCTACGACGAGATTCCAGACGTAACTTTGGAGTCCAACATGATTTTAAAAGAAATTCTTACATGGTGTCTATTCTTTGATGGTGCATCCAGAATCGGACCAAAAGGTGCTATTGTTGCTGGAGTTGGAATCGTCCTCGTCTCACCAGAAGGGTTATCTATTTAAAGAGCTTATTTTTTAGATGAGTCGTGTTCCAATAATGTGGCTGAATACAATGCTCTACTCATTGGTCTCTAATTGGCTAAACAATTAGATATTGAGTACTTAAAGTTTACGGAAACTCCAAACTGATTATAAACCAAGTTAGAGACATGTACAAAGTTTGACATCAAGATCTGGTTCTATATCATAATGCAGCGATCAGGATGGCTACTTCATTCAAAGGCTTCTTCATCGAACATGTATGTCGAGCGTGTAATACAGAGGCTGATGCACTCGCTATTCTTGCAATAGCAATGGTAATTCCAGTAAGAAGACAACAAATGATCGTCATCACTAATAGAGAATTATTTTGCGTCGAGAATAACTTAAATATTGAAGTCAACAACTCAAACATGGAATTCAACAATTCGGTTGAAGTTTATACTATCAGTGAAGATTGGAGGACTCCTTTCATAGACTTCATGGTCCATGATATCTTATCCAAAGATCCTAAGGAGGCTACAACAATTCGTTAGCGATCACTCAGATTCTATTATAATCATTCTACAAATACACTCTACCGACGAACATTTGATGGCTTACTCCTACGCTGTCTCGCAGGAGAGAAAGCAAAACAAATACTTCGTAAAGCTTATGACGGTGTTTATGGTGCATACCAACCTGGTCCTAAACTACAGGATCGCATTCGCAGTATGGGCTACTATTGGCCCTCGATGGTATCTGATGCAATCGAGTATGCAAGAAAGTACCGAGCATGTCAAATCTATGCTGACTTCATCCATCAACCATCAGAATTTCTTTACCCGACGGCAGCATCATGGTCCTTTGAAGCTTGGTACATGGATGTCATTGGTCCTATTAACCCTCCCTCGTCTCGAGGACATCGGTTCATATTGGCCATAACTGATTATTTCTCAAAGTGGACTGAAGCTATACCTCTAGCTGAGGTCAAGACAAGCAGTGTTATCAATTTTATTAAGCATCACATGATCTACAGATTAGGTGTTTCTCGGCGAATCATTCATGATAATGTGCCACAATTTATCTGTCAGAAGTTCACTCGATTCTGCGATGACAACAGGATCAATAATATTGCTTCTACAACTTACAATCCTGTAGCTAACGGATTGACAGAAGCATTTGACAAGACCATCATCAAACTCCTCAAGAAGTTTGTTTCTACCAACAAACGGAACTAGAGTAAAAAGCTTGGAGAATGTCTGTTGGCTTACCGTACTACTGTACGTACTCCTACAGGCTGCACACCTTTCTCTTTGGTATATGGATGCGAGGTCGTCTTACCATTGGAAATCTAGATCCCTTCCCTAAGGATAGCCATTACCAATGAACTCACAACCAAAAATAATGATCGTCTGAGACTTCAGGATCTTGAAGCGCTTGATGAGAAATGGCTCCTAGCTCAACAACATATTGAGTTATACCAAGCTCATCTATAAAAAGCCTTCAACCATAAAGTCAAAGTTCGAACATTTCAGAAAGGAGAACTAGTTCTAACCGTCAGACTTTCTATGACTATGACGCACATGAGCAAAGGCAAATTCGAAGCGAAGTGGAAAGGACCCTACATTGTAAGTAAAGTTTTCTTCAACGGAGCTTATCAATTGACTGGTATGGATGGTCGAGTCGCCATGATGCCCATTAATGGCAAATTTCTCAAGAAATATCATGTTTGAAAATAAAGAGATATCAACACAGAGAATCAGAATGTAAATAAAATTTCTTTTATTGCATAACTCAGACAAAAAGAAATACATAAAATTAATGAGGACCAGAGCCTTCTTGATTGAAAACATATTTCGCAAGAAGCTCGAAGACATTATTGTCCGATGACACCAGTAGTTCACAAGCAGCCTTCCTCGGTGCTTCTTCCTCTGCAGTACTTCCAGGCTCCACCAGTTTGGCAAGAATGTCCTGTTTGGATTCAGGAACAGCCGAGCTTTCTCCTACTTCTGGCCGAATGGGTGGCGAAGGCTCGTCGAAATGAGCGTCGATGGCGGCTTCGATCTTTGGGATGGCCTCAGTCTCCTTGGGTGCATCTTCGGAAGACATTTGCGATGAAAGGATAGGTGTGGATAACATTCTCAAAAAAAGGTTTTGTACTATTTATAGATTGAAAGGCCAAAACAGTCTATCGCGGGAACCGAAGCGACCTTTCCTCAAAAAAGCATGTTCGTTCGTTCATCTCCTTTCATTTCGTGAAGAAGTCTCCATTTATTCTCTATCTCGAGAACCAAAGCGACCTTTCCTCGAAAAGGCATGCTTATTCACTCATCAATCTTTTTTTGGCCTACATTTATTATCGTTTATTTACTTTCTCGCAAATAAAGCCATAAATAATAAATACTCAAAATACCCCGTGGAGTCCATCCAAATCATCAATTATGTCTTTTGAAACCCAGCTATTTTAAAAGATATCTTATCTTTATGATAAATCCGTATCATTAAAGATATCATCTTTTTAGACATGATATACTGTCTTTGAGTCCCAGCTGACTTGAAGATCATCAATAGAAAAACGAGTTCACGTCCACATTACCTCTGAATTCTATTTTCTATATCATCACATCAAATCAAGTTAATTTTTTTCTTTAAAAACATAGATACATCTTAATGGAAATCTATTACATCTCAGATTTTTATTCTTAATATAACAATAGGAGGTCTATTACATCTTTAGATCTTCTTGTTGGTGCCAGTTTCTTGTCGACTCGACTTGAAGCAGCAAGCAAGGCAACGGAATCAACTCTGGTCTTCTCTCTTAGAAAGACGAGAAGAGAATGACAGAGTACAACAGCTCGAAGACAAGCTGATGTCAATACAACTGGTGGAGAAAAGACGATCCTTTGTGATAAGTAGGAAAAAGATCACCCTTGTGATACGATTCCTAGTTCTGTGTCTCCACCATCCAACTCTCATGTATAAAGGCCTTTCCTACCATCTCGAGGAAGCCCCTTTAAACATGAAGAGTTCTGAGCTCTCTGATGTGTGTGTCAAGGTGGTTCAGCTCCATAGCATCCAATATCACCAATACCAGTTCTGAAGAATCTTGCCCAACCGATTCCCTACAAGAAGTGAACGAGAAAAAGTTAGTGAATTTACAGAGTGCAATGATCAAATCTGTACAAAAATCACAGGCTGCACCAAAACTTTCATGTTGCGCAACGGATGTGTTGCGCCACATTTTGTATGGCGCATCATCTGTGTTGTGCCATATTTTGTATGATGCAGCATCTGTATTGCGCCACATTTTATATGACGCAGCATCTGTGTTGTGCCACATTTTATATAGCACAGTATCTGTGTTGCGCCATATTTTATATGGCACAACGTTTGTTTTGTGCCACATTTTGTATATCGCAGTATCTGTGTTGCGCCATATTTTGCATATCGTAACATCTCTGGTGCGCCACATCTCATAACACAATTTAAACACTATGTGAGTGACAACAACCAAACCCTAAAAAGGGTGACGTGAGTCAGAAAGTGAACCGAAAAGAGAAGGCGCACGATGAACAGATCAAACCAAGAAACCCTAAAAAGGATTTGGTTGATACGATCGATACATGGATCAATGATCAAACGCTCACCTTCCATGGCCGGGTTGACAGTCTCTCGTCGTGACGAAGGCGGAACGTACTGACATGCACGTCGTTGCTCTCTGCATGATGAAATGCGAGATGATCAGGCTCAGCGAAACCCTTTTCTTTCTTAACATCGAATCTCCTAGGCACCATTAGGGTTTGTCGAAGAAGCTTCTGAGTCTAGAAGAAGAAGAGACAGAGTTTCGAGGAATCACGTCGGTGGTCGAAGAAGCTCGAGAAGAAGAGAAGGAGGTAGGGTTTTAAGAAATCACTTTGTGTGTAAAGAATGAAAGGTCCAAAGTGTACGTCTATTTATAACCCAAAACAGTTGCGCAACATACGCTGAAAAATTGGGCTCGAGTTTGACTGGCGCAACCCAGACAAAATTATTTCCAAATTCAAATTATTTTAAAACTTTGAAGTCTTTTCAAATTTTGAAAACTTTGAAGGGGGTCTGTAGAAGCATGTAATTTCAGAACCAGAAAGTCTATGCGCCAGACTACATGTGCCAAAGCTTGGACAAAGTACTTCACAGCAAAAAGCAACAAATATGGACATTGAAAGAGGACCTTTTTATTCAACAAATAAAAGTCTATTACATGTCTAAGAAAGACTGTACAAAGGAGAATTTCTACAAAAAAAATATCCTAAGTCTACAGCCAGCAGCCAACATGCGCCCTCAAATAGGCGCAGCAATCAACATACGCCCTCAGCCAGGCGCATCCCACCATGCGTCCTCAGCAAGGCGCATCCTTTTCAGCAGCACAGTTATGTGCATCCCAGTTATGTGCATCCCTTCAGCAGCCCAGTTATGTGCCGCTCTTCCAGCCAGGCTCACCGTCGTCTAAATGCTTCGACTAATGAAGCATTTATTGAGCAGAACGAGGGTGGCAATCAACCCTCTAGCCAAGGAAAGGAAAAGAACCACAAGCCAACCTGTGGCCAGGGGAGGCTTCGAAAGAGCCTCCAAACACCAAGGAAGACCGTGATCGAAACCGCGGCCAAAGGAGCAGCTTTCAACACAACCAGAATGGGCTACACCCATTTTGAAGGAAGAAAGAGCCACCAAAGCCGCAGCACCGCCATTCCGATCTACGGCTCTTCCTGCACAACGAAGACAAGGCTCGAGCATCCTTATCTTTGGATGCAACAGGCACCTTCCGCCTGCCTCAGAAGCCCTCTACTCCGACTTTTGGATGTAACAGTCACCTTCAAGTGCATCAGCGAAGACACTGCGTCGCATCTTCACCCTCGGGAGCATCTCGTCAACAGAATGCATTCGAGTACACAAGTTTATGTCGGAAAGACGTAAGAGAACGAGAAGCAAACCCTCTCTCTATGCCACTATTTATAGGCCGGGCAAATCAAACCCATGCGCCAAGTGGATGGCTCTTCGAATTCCGTGCAATGAATTTGCATTAAATGGATGTACCGGACGCTTCGAATTCAGCTAAGTCAAAACGGCTATTTAAAGCACTCGAAGAACGTAACAGTCGCACCAAAAGATGTATCAAAGCGGAGCGGATGCGCCGGCCAGACCGTGCATCACAAAGACGCGCCCTTCAACATCAAGCGCATCACACAGACGCGCCTTTCAACACCAAGCGCATCACAGGGGATGCGCCCCCATACGCCTAGTGGAACGCCAACCGACGCGCCCACTCAGATGTCCATCGAATGTCATAAACATTAAATGCTGAACTGACAGAGTTGGCAGCACGCCTCTCGAAGTTTGAACAGTCGGCAGCTTTTTCAGAAGACAAAGCATCGCCAACGTCAGCATCATCATTACTTCCCTCCGACGGCTACTGCCACGTGGCCACCCAACCATCTCGCATGCGCCTCCGCAGCCATGTGCCCAAATCTGCATACGCCTCAAAAGCTGTACGCCTCAGACTTTTCACTGATCCCTAAAGACAGAAGGAAAGTCACTGTTAAAACTCTGCATGTGCCTCAAAAGCCATGCACCCCAGACTTCTTCCTGATCCCGAAAGACAGGAGTAAAGTCACTATTGAAGCTTCGCATGCGCCTCAAAAGCCATACGCTCAGAATGGTTCGTGACTCCTAAAGGTTACGAGCCAAAGTCTCCTCATGCGCCCAATCCTAGGCACATCTTACCAGATCATTCCCCCACCAAATCCAAGATCTCCGAGCCATGGGTCGATGACACGTGTCCTTGGACTCAACTCATCCGAGATCTCAGCAACAGAAAGATCTTCTCCTCTGCTACGTGCCGACCCACAACAGCAGTATGAAGAATTCAACCCCTCAATCAGGGTGCATCGTCCATTCGCCTCCATCAGCAATCAACACGTGGCGTCCTCGCGTACAGGCGCATCCTACATGCGCACATGAGCAGCCAGCCTGCAGGCTATATAAAGAAAGGGACTATTTCCTTCTTCCACACCTAGGTACACACATACCTACCTACAACGAACACATAGAGACTTCGCACCACCAGAGAGGCAGATCCAGACACTTAACGTCTTCCTCCTCTCAGCAAGCTCCAGCACCCAGAGCAATCCAGACCTTCAGAGAACCGATAACCGTCGTCAGATCGTCAACAGAGTCAACGCATTACCACTCACTCCATCGGCACAAGGAACCCAGATAAACAAAAGTGTACTCCTAGGACTACATCTAAGTCCTATATTGTAACACTGTTCTGTTTGTATTGAAATTTACAATCAAAGAATTTTAATGGCAAACAAGCTGACGACTCTGTTGGGGACCTCTTTCTCCTCCACCGAGAAAGCTGTATCGTAATCCGACGATGTGAAGGTGGGCTCCTCCCACAAGACGCTGGTCGTACGCCTCAATCAACAAGCGTAAGAGGAGTTCATCTCTGAAGGCAGTACGCGTCCTTCGAAGCGGCTGCCGAAGCCGAAGAAGACCCGCCGAGTCTGGGTGCACAAGGTCAACGCCTCGGGCACCACCACCGAAGGGGATGCGCCGATCCAGCCTTCCCTTCCTGCTGATTTCCTCAGCAACCAAGATGCGCCCGCTGGTGCAGCGCATCTTTCAGGGAAACGTGCGGCTAACCACGTTCCCCAGCCATCTCCCTCTCAGGCGAGGAAGATGCGTCGACGGAGCAGGGGCGCAGCCAATGCCCCGCGTATCACCTCTGATGCGTCACAGATGGTCTCTGTCTTTGACAGACTCACTCGTTGTAGTGGCGAGGAGTATTTGGATTCTGAGTACTACGCTCCCCAGCGGTCTGGTACGAAGAAATTCAAGGCAGCACGGGCCATGCGTCCCAAACGTGCTATGCCAGAGCAAGCCAGAAGCATGTGCTCACAATCATGCGCGCTGCTGATGGTAAGCTGTACAAGGTCGACTCGAGTGCTGCGGTGCCAAAAACGAGCCGACCCTCAAAGTCCTTGTCTCACTTGGGCGCATCTACTGCGTGCACAACCAAGTCGAGTAAGGCAAATCCAGTGGTCTTGAACTCCCGCGCCTCCTCTGGTTGTACGTTTGAGGTTCGTTCAAGTCACTCCAAATGCTGTGGTTCCCCCACTACTGATCGGGATGCCTGTTTGGTATTAGATCAGGGGGCGCAGCACTCACTTGACCACCCCGGCGCTTGGCCTTGCCATGCGCCTGAAGGGGGTGCGAAGGTGGCACTCTCCTCCAACGATCTGCACAACGTGATCACTCACAAGCGCCGATTAGGAGGGTCGACTGACAAGTACGATGCGCCTCTCACGGGGCACACTTGTGCTGTGGTCACCATCAACTGCTGTTGCAAAGCGGCAGTCCCACCAAGACAGTCGGTGTTCCAGTGGCTGCAATCATCGACACCCCTCCGACGTCGCCTCGGGAAGAAGGTGTCAACAGAAGAAGAACTAATGGTTGCTACATGCAACGTGATCTCCAACTCCTCGTCAGTCCGAAAGGTGACTGGCAGTTCCTCTTCCTTGTCCAAAAGCCAGTCGAGGAAAACCAAGACAGCTGTCTCGTCCTCCGGAGTGTTCGAAGGCACTCGAGGGAGGAAAAAGATCTTGGAGGAAGCTGGGGGTAGTCAGACCCTTGTCGAGCCTCCTTCCGAAGACGAGTGTGTCCAAAGCACACCTGGGGCAGATCCTCGAGGCGAAGTCAGCCTTCCAGAAGCCCCTGAAGACGAGGATATCCCCCAGAACATAGCTGGAGGTAGTCTAACATCTGCGGACCCGAGTTCCGGAGACGAATAGGCCCTTCAAGACGGAGCTGAGGGTAATCAGGCCCTTGCAGATGCGCCCGTGGTGAATGTTCTCCCGAACATAATCGGGGGTAGCCAAGACGAAGCTCTAGGAGAGGCAACTCCCCTACAAGAGAGTGAAGCCGAGAGTGAGGTCTCAACCCATCCATCCACTCCCGGCCACGTCATGACAGTAAACATGACTGGGGCTGATGTCGAGTCTGATGTGCTGCCAACAGACCTCGTCCAGCGCATGGATACCCTGGAGGGAGGACTCAAAACCTTCTCTGCCTCCATGCAAACACTGACTCAAGCAGTGTTTGAGATACGGTCAGCATTGGCCAGGACACCTTCTGTCGGTCCCGACCCGGGGGCCAATGGAGAGTCGAGTGTACCCCTTCAACGGGTATCCTCGGACATAGATCGACGCGAAGCACCTCGGACATCGGAGCCCTCAAGTGCTCAACTCCCGGTGGTACCACCTTCCTCGACTCCCAGCTCCACGGAAGACGTGGTCGAGATGATCAGGGACCTGCGCGAGCGCTTTGAGTCCAAGACGAGACAAGATGAGCGCCAGAAAATGGGCATCCCCCAGCCTTATCCCCTCGAGTGGAACAAGGTGGTTTATCCTCCAAAGTATAAACCACAAATACTGACGCCATACGACGGGAAGGACTCTCCGCGTCGCTACCTGACGTATTTCCAGTCCCAGACGGGACATCTTCCGAAAGAGGACGCGCTACTCACCAGCATATTTGTTGGGGCACTGAAGGGAGTGGCGTACGACTGGTACTGCAGCCTCCCCGACAATTCAATATCTTCCTTCGACGACCTGACGCGCCTCTTTCTCGACCGTTTCTACGACGGCGGGAAGGACATGACAATGGCGTCCCTTATAGAGATACGCCAGAAGAAGAAGGAAACAGTTCGAGTGTTCATCGAACGCTTTCGACAGGCCTGCTTCAGACTGCCCCCGGGTATGCCAGAACATGCGTTTCTCTCCTCCTGCAGCATGAACATGCTGCCTGCAGTCAAGCTCTGGCTCAACTCTACTCCTCCTTCCGACTGGAGCTCCTTGATCATTGAAGCAGAAGCCGCGGAGAAGAAGGCGACCAATGCTCGTCTTCTGGGAGTCAGTTTCCCCGCCTTTGAAGACAAGGGGAAACGGCCTGCAGCCAACAACCCCGGACGAGAGACAAAGGGGAAACAAGCATTGACTGTCAATGCCTCCAAAAGTGCGCCAGTACCTGCTCAGAAACCTCCACTTGTACCAAGGCCAAAGGAGGTTTGTTCGTTCAACGACGAAGACACCCTGCAACTCTTTGAGATACTGAAGCAGGGTGACAAGATCAAGCTTCCGGACCCAAAGCGTCCTGATGAGGTTGGGAAAGTGGACAACCCGAGGTACTGTCACTACCATCGGTTTGTCGGACACCCAACCAAGGACTGCTATATCCTCAAGAATTACATCCAGCGCTTGATCAATGCGGATGTAATCTCCGTCGACTACGAAGAGAAGACGGTGTCAGCCAACGTGGTATCATTCCAACTTGGCACCCTGCCGCCGACTACAACACAAGATGGCGTCGTCCCCATCCCTAAGGCGACAATGGAGGTGGTTAACCTACCACCTACCCGTGACAACGTGAGTGGACTCATCCCACTCACCACATCTCGGGGAGAGATCCTATGGGTTCACCCCGATCTCGTCTCCGAGGTGACTCAACCGGAGGTACGCCCTACCTCCAAATCCAAAGGCAGGAAGATCAAGTCTTGCCGCATGGTCTATTCTTCAGCGGAAGAGGCACTTTCTGTGCAGAAGCGTTCACAACAGAACGCCCAACCCGACGAAGCTGCCATCGAGGTGGTGCCTCCGGCCACCGTCCCTGCTGTCCAGGATGAGGGCCCGTCTAAGCCCCCAGCAGTCAATAAGCAGAAGCAGATAGAGACCCGCTTTGACAGGCCTCTACGAAAGGAGAATACTTCGGGGCTAGCCAAGCCCCACAACTTCGATATACTGGCACAATTGGCCAGTACTCCAGCCCGCCTATCGCTGTTCGAGCTCCTTCGTCTTTCCAAAGACTCCCTAGAAGCTCTCTGTGAAGCTCTAAAGGATGCTGAATCCTTTTTCAGTCAGGTCAAGCAGCCTGAAGATCTTCCGACTGTGTGCAAGCACTGTCACTGTGCGAAGGAGGTTATCCCCAATATAACCTTCACCCAATAGGACATGCTGCTCAAGCACAATCGACACAACAGGCCGCTGTATTATACAGGGTACATCGGTTCAGTCAAGGTGAAGCGAATTCAGATTGATCCGGGGTCTTCCCTCAGCATCATCCCGAAGACGCTGCTCTCAACACTAGGGATCCCAATGTACCGACTGGCGCCCTCCAACACAACAATCAGTGGTTTCAACGCCAGCAAAAGCGAACCACTGGGCAAAATACGGTAACCTCAGAACCGAGGTCATTTGTTATGTCGTGGACGCCGAAGTCAACTACAACATTCTGTTGGGTCGCCCATGGCTGCACGAGTACATGGTGGTGCCGTCCATGCTCCACCAATGTATGAAGTACGTGTCTACCAACAACGTCATCCGTACGGAGTTCACGGACATCGACCCTTTCAAAGGGATTGAAGCCTACTTCACCGATGCTGACTTATACAAATCACTTGACGGAAAGGAAGCCAATGATGCTGACGACAAAGCAGAAATGATAGCAGAGCCGGACATGGAGCCCGAGGTCACTCCCGATGCTCCTTTGAAGATCCGACTCAAAGGCAAACTGCCTCAGAAGTTGCCTCCCATGAGCATTAAGCTACCCGGGAAAGCACTAGCCGCTTCTGAAGCTCCCTTGAAGATACGCCTCAAGGGAAAGCCGCCTCAGAAATCAGCTCCCCTTGTGGCAAAACTACAAGAGAAGGCACCAATCACCGGAGGCACAGCGGAGGCACCTCTGAAGGTGCGTCTTAAGGGCAAGCCACTGCCATCGCAGCCGTCAGAGAAGGCCCACGTAGTCCTCTCGAACTCCAAAGCCAACGCTGTAGTGGACTCTTCCGATCCTACTCCAGTGCTTATAGATGAAGAGTTGGGGGAATATATCTTGGCTGATGTAGATGCCCCTTCTCTAGACAATGTAATCTCGCGGGATAAAATCTCGTATTTCATCAATAACAGAGTGTCTTTTAATTATTCTAGTCTTCCACATTGGAATGCCATGTATACATTAGATAACGCTCTACGGTCGTTGTAAACACAAATAACGACCGTCCACCATATAAATCGAGTAGTCCAGTCCCAAGGGGTCTGTTACATAGTCCTACCACGGAGTCGAGATGAAAAATCCAGCATCTTCGGCAAGGTTGAGCGTCATCAAGATCTTCCGCCACTCGAGCCAGAACCAGATACCGGCAGAATGTAACTCTATCGGTACACGGACAAGGCAAAGTACCTCATCCAAAAGATGGGTTACGACCTAAAAAGCGACAAAGGCCTGAACTACGACAAGGGTCGACGTCTCCCTCTCCGGCTTCCAACACCTAAAGAAAAGCCGCAGGACTACTACAACAAAACTCGACGGGGGGTTGGCTATGTCACGCCACCGTCAACTCCAGAGAGTTCAGACGCAGAAGAAGTAGAACATTCTCACTCGTCTGAAGCATCAACGTGGGATTCTGATACCAGTATCGGATCTGTCTTCAAGAGAGTGCTGTCAGCCAACATGACATCTGCACAATCTCAAGAAGAAGAAGGCGAAGACCAAGCGTCGGAATTCTTCGAAGAAGAACCCTGGGCTCAATGCCTAGGACAACAATGGGAGTCTCGTTTTGAATTACGTGAACCTCCCACCGAAGACGAAGTCGAGCAGATCGACCTTGGGGATGGATCTTCTTCCAAACCCATCTTCATCAGCAAAAGCCTAAAAGGAGAAGACCGAAAATCTTTAATCCAGCTGGCTAAAGAGTATATCGACGTCTTCGTCTGGAGTTACGAAGATATGCTGGGACTTGATCCCCATATCGCGATGCATAGGCTGAACATCTTACCTGATGCCAAGCCTATCAAACAACAATAGCGACGCTTCCGTCCGGACATCATGAACGCCATCGATCAGGAGGTGGACAAGCTCTTGACCAGCGGCTTCATCCGTGAAGAGCAACACCCAGATTGGGTAGCCAACGACGTCCCCGTCACCAAGAAGAATAGAAAGATACAAGTCTGTATCGACTTCAAGGACCTTAATTCTGCTTGCCCGAAGGACGAATTCCCGCTTCCAATCACCGACGTGATGATCGACAACACATGTGGCTTCGAGCGCATGCCCTTCGTAGACGAGTATTCGGGCTACAACCAGATCAAGATGTTCCCTGACGACGTAAAAGATACGTCATTCAGGACTCCAAAGGGCATTTTCTGCTACACAGTGATGCCCTTCGGCTTGAAGAACGCTGGTGTGACATACCAATGAGCTATGAGCACCATTTTCCGTCAGCATCTTCGCAAGACAGTCGAATGCTATGTCGACGATATCGCAGTCAAGTGCCGTCTCAAAGGAGATCACCTGCAAGACCTCAAGACAGTCTTCGATCTCATACGGGAGCATCAACTCAAGATGAACCCCGCTAAATCCTTTCT
This sequence comes from Iris pallida, assembly GCA_029216955.1. NCBI lineage: Eukaryota > Viridiplantae > Streptophyta > Magnoliopsida > Asparagales > Iridaceae > Iris > Iris pallida. The sequence goes on along the minus strand of JANAVB010033011.1, from coordinate 14,321,516 downwards.
TGGGGTTTCTAGCGGAAAGTTCTTGGGCTTCATCATCACGGCGAAAGGCATTCATGTCGATCCCGAGAAGACCAAAGCTATCCTTGATATGGACCCTCCGAAGAACCTTCGAGAACTTCGAGGACTACAGGGACGTCTGGCATACATCCGGAGGTTCATAGCAAACCTTTCCAGCAAATGTCAACCCTTCACCCAGCTCATGAAGAAGGAGGTCTCTTACGTCTGGACAGAGGAATGCCAAAAGGCTTTCGACGACATCAAAGCCTACCTGACGAGCCCACCAGTCCTGGTGGCACCCGTCGCCGGTAAACCGTTTCTCCTCTACGTCCGAGCCATGGATCACTCCCTCGACGCTCTGCTAGCTCAGAACAGCGACACAGGCTATGAGCAAGTAATCTACTACCTCAGCCGAACTCTGATCGGGGCCGAACACCGGTACAACCCTGCTGAAAAGGAGTGCTTGGCTCTGGTATTTGCCATCCAAGAGACTCGTTATTATGTCTCGGGGCAGACAATTCATGTCATTTCCCGTGTCAATCCGCTCAGGGTCTTCATGACGAAGCCAGGATCATTGAACTCCCGGCTAGCCACAAGGGCGATCTTGCTAACACCATACAACATGGTGTTCGTTCCACAAAAAGCTGTTAAGGGTCAAGCTCTGGCCGACTTTTTAGCTGCATACCCCATCCCAGAGTCCTCAAGATTCTATGAAGATATCCCGGATGAGGTTCAAGAATCAAATGTTACCGAAGAAGGCTCTGTCTGGCGGATGTTTTTCGATGGTGCCTCAAGAACAGGCCCCAAAGGCCAAATCGTCGCAGGAGTGGAGGTGGTATTAGTCTCCCCCGATCAGCTGGTCATCCAGCGTGCTTACTCCCTTTCAAAGCCGTGCTCCAACAATGTTGCTGAGTATAATGCGCTCATTATGGGACTCCAACTGGCGCAACAGCTGGGGGTGGATCATTTGGAAGCCTACGGCGACTCAAAACTCATCGTAAACCAGATCAGAGGGCATTACGAGGTTCGCCATGAAGATCTGATCCCCTACCATGAAGTTGCATTGAACATCATTTCAACCTTCACTGGGTTCTTCATCGAACACGTACCTCGTCTACAAAATCTGGAGGCTGATGCTCTGGCTGGCCTCGCAGCCTCATTGGCGGCACCCCTCGGAACTCAACACTATGTCACGGTAGTGGGTCGAGACTTGGTCTGCCCTAAAAATAACCTGCGCTCGCAAGTGGCCTACGCCATGTCAACGGGTGCCGGTGTTAACATCCGAGATTGGAGATTTCCGTTCATCGACTTTGCTGTCTACGAAATTCTTCCAGAGGACCCGAAAGAGGCCGTCTCAGTCAGGAGACGCTCTCTTCGATTCCACTATGATATAGCCACTAAAATGCTGTACCGACGATCCTATGATGGACTTCTCCTTCGATGTTTATCCAACGAAGAAGCAGCCGAAGCCCTTCGAGAAGCTCATGATGGAACCTGCGGGGCCCATCAACCTGGTCCTAAGTTGCAGGACTGACTGCAACGTATGGGCTACTACTGGCAAACCATGGCCGTTGACGCTGTCGAATATGCTAAGAAGTGCCATGCGTGCCAGCTTCACGCAGACTTCATTCATACACCGTCCGAACCACTACATCCTGCAGTCGCCTCCTGGCCCTTCGAAGCTTTGGGAATGGACATTGTGGGACCGATCACCCCTCCTTCATCGAGAGGACACCGCTTCATCTTAGCAATCACCGACTACTTCTCTAAATGGGCAGAAGCAGTTCCGCGGACAGAAGTGAAAAGCTCCAGGGTGATCAGCTTCATCAAGCACCACGTTATCTACCGTTTCGGGGTACCCCGAAGGATCATCCACGATAATGGTCCTCAGTTCATCAGCCATGTTTTCAGCCGATTCTATGACAAGAATCGCAATTCAAAATGTGGCATCAACCGCCTACAATCCGACAGCAAACGGATTAACAGAGGCGTTTAACAAGACTATCGTCAGGCTACTCAAAAAGGTCATGTCATCCAACAAACGCGACTGGGACGAAAAGCTCGGCGAATGCCTTTGGGCCTACCGTACAATGGTACGGACCCCGACAGGCAACACACCATTCTCCTTGGTCTACGAAAGCGAAGCGGTACTGCCTCTCGAGATTCAGATACCCTCACTCCGCGTAGCAATCACAAACCAACTCACAGAAGAAGACAATCAACGTCGTCGTCTGCGGGAACTAGAGGCACTTGATGAAAAGCGTCTCCTAGCTCAACAACGCATCGAACTCTACCAAGCCCGTATATCACAGGCTTTCAACAAGAAGGTCAAACAGAGGACTTTTCAAGTAGGCGACCTGGTTCTGGCAGTCAGGAGGCCGATGGTGTTGACTCACAAAACACCAGGAAAGTTCGAGCCCAAGTGGAAAGGACCTTTCATCGTCGAGACGGTATACTCAAACGGTGCTTACCGCCTCGCCAAATCCAATGGAGACTTGTTCATGATGCCCATCAACGACAAGTTCCTAAAGAAGTACTACTCTTGACATCTTTTCAGACATGTACTTCCACTCCACAAAATCATACGCTTCCGGAACCCAGCTGTTCCGTGGCATCCTCCAGTAGAAGAGCAACCACGTCCATATCACCTCTGAGTTGTTCCCCTACGCCCTACAAGGCAGAATCTTACACCCCGTAAGACTACGCTATCCTTCATGTTTACCACGTTCACATTACCTCTGAGTAAACATCCCGTACAGACAACCCCTGCGTTGCCGTACATCAATCGCAGAACTTCCACGTCCACATTACCTCTGAGTAGTTCCGCGTATCCCCCAGAGTCATTCCTACAACGTCCATAACACCTCTGAGTAGGAAGATTCTATCATTTGAATCCCATATTTGCCACGTCCATATCACCTCTGAGCAAACATGAGAATTCTCTCAAACTTATTATCTGTACCTAAAACCAAGGTACGTAAAAGATAATAGGTCCACACAAATCATCAAAGTTCATGACAAGCAAAAATAAACACATCACAGAAAATAGTGTACTTCTTTATTTCTAGAAAATGAGGGTAAAGGATTACACTATCCCCAGCAAGAGTTGCAAATACACAAAAAAACAGAGACTACAAGCCCTAAATATCCCCAGGGTTGGCGGAAAGCTCTGCAATACAGCGTTTCAAGTCTGCCGCCCGAGTCTCCACAGTCGCCAGGACTCGACGTTCAGCTTCTTGACGCATCGCTTCAACTGCCTCAGCAGAAGTTTCATTCTCGTGCTTCTCATCAAGCTGCTGCCTCTGCTCAGCCAGAGTAAGAGCTCGGAGAGTGAAAGCTGCTTCCTCCTTCTTGAATGCTACGTGTTCAGCCTGGACACGTTCGGCATCCAATAGGAGTCGGGCCCGCTGATCCTCAAGGCGGCGGATCTGGGCGTCAATCTTCGCGATATTAGCATCCAACACAGCTTGCGTCTCCACTGTCTCCCGCATAGACTGAGATAACTGCTCCACTGCAGCTTCAGTCTCAGCCACTTCGCGTTCCCAGACACTCACAGTGGCCTGGTAGGAAGACTCAATCTCGGCGAGCAGTTTCTCCTTCTCCGCATCTATCAGGACGGAGAGGTCATTTCGCTGGATGCGCCCTAATTCGGAAAGTCGCTGGTCCAACTCAGCCCGTAGCTTCCAGAATGTCGGCCATATGATCGTGGCCCTGGTGAATACGGATCAGGTTGATATGAGGCAGTGCCAGAGTTCTTGCTGTCGCAAAGCTCCCGTTGGCATCCATCACTGCCGATACCCCCCTCTGCAGTATTTTATACACTGCCTCGACGATGAATTTCACGTATTCATCTGCATCCGCCAGCACCTGCGGCGTCATGGCAGGAGTTGGAGGAGCTACTCTGGTTAGCGGACCGGAAGAAGACCCGCCGACCTCAATCCGCGAGGCTGGACCCTCGGCATCGGCAGGCTCTTCATCAACAGGGGCTTGACTACTAGCCCGATGAGCCACAGGAACAGAAGAAGCCAAAACAGGCGTCGAGATAGTACCCCAAGAAGAAGGAGCAACAGAGGGTTCCATCACACCCTTATCCTTCCCAAACTCGAAAAAAACCACCGACGTCAGCAGCCACCTCTTCAGCCTCCAACGTCCTATCAACAACCAATACCTCCTCTGGCAGAACGGAGAGATCAACACTTGTCTCCTGACCCGCCCCAGGAGTCGGGACCGTTAGACGAGTCTCTTCATCAAATCCCTCTACAGGGACAGGATCTGTCGCTACCTCCTGATTGGTAGCCACCTCAGCTTCCGTCGCTGAGTCTGGGGTAGGGCTCGGCAATGATGCAGCCGACCTCCCCTTATCATAACAAGGAGGGAAATCAACCCTCTCCTCTGTTCCAACCATCTCTGTTGCCCCCACAACAGGCTCTTGCAACTTTGGTGCAATGTCATCCGAAGACGACGAACTCCACTCCACATCATCATCACGAAGCCCCGTGTCCGCTGGACCCTCAACGTCCAAGGCCCTCACGGCAGCTGGCACCATCCCAAAAGTTGCTGCAACCTCTGCAACTCTTTCAACAAAGTCTGGAGATAGTAAAACCTCTGCAGGAACATCTTCGGGACTCTCCTCTATTGTAGACATTACCATCGGAGGGATGCGCTCGTCAGAAGAGCTTGCTACCTCCTTCGGTTTACTGACACCCGGTTTTGAAACACGGGTCTTCTTCTTCGACGATCCCTACAAGAAAAAAAGCACAAGTCACCAAAATAACAAGATGAGCCAAAAATTACAGAGGACTCCTTACCTCAGCAGGAGCTAATTCTACTGGCGGTACAGGTGGCACTCCCGTTGCCTTTGGAGTCGCGTCTTTCTCGACCTTTTTGGTACAGACGAGCCGGCTTCCGCGTCAGCCCGCCTCTTCCCAACAAGGGGATCTCTCACGGATGCTGCAGCGACAGCCCAATATCCCGCCAATTCTGGTGGACGATATGACCGAGCCACTATCAACATGTTCACCGTAGCCTCCAGCTGAGTTCCAATAATGAAACTAGTCTCTCTATCATAACCTGGAGACGCAGTATTCATTGTGCAATACAGCTTAGCTGTCAAATACAGGATCTGTGGCCGAGGGTTGCGAACGGGCGCCGTAAACTGAACACCAGTGCACCCGGTATTATAATATTGCCAGCCCCGGACTCCATCCAGCAAACTACCGATGAACCCCAGACTGTTACTAGGATTCCGTAGCATTAGCTGGGTATAGCCAAACTGGCGAACGAACCGGCTGGGCAGATATGGCTCCATATAACACCTATTCTGGTTCCGATAGACCAAGTGAGAATGCCGAATACTTTACAACCAACGAAAACCCCATTTCGGCAGAGTAATCGCGTCTTTACCAGAGTCGACTAAATCTTGGTCAGCTTCGAAATCTTTGAAGATAGGGCCAACCTTGACAATCTCCCACCCCAGAAGGTAGGACAAAACTCTCCTGCAAACGGGGACGCCAGTGTGTAACCACTTCCTCTTGTAGAAGCGGCGGATAAAGGCATCTCCTTCAACATGATCCTCCTCTGGACCTGGACTCATCACGTTCGGATGATGCAGAATCAGCTATCCCATAAGATAATGGAATGGCAGTTCAGCCCGAGGAAAGTTGTCGTTTTTACCTCTCCCCTGGATCACGTCATCAGCAAAAGTCCTCAAACCCCGCAACAGGTTACACACCATCGCGGGAAGGAGAGCCAAGGGACGTCCAAAAGCCAACTTTACGGCAGGCAAAATAAGGTTCCGGTGTACCCTCTCCACTGTACCAGAACCGCCCGCAAACACACAATTTCGGAGCCATATCATCAAGTATGCCGTCAGCACCGCCTTAGACGACATCCGGTACGCACAGTGCCAGAAGCAGCTATACGCATTCTCGCCATTCTCATTGGAACGAGGAGTCCTCTCGTTCAGCCGGCATATCTCATAAGTCACTTCCGCAAGTTTCAGCCCTTGCGGAGTCATAAATCGAATCCTCGAGGGGTCCGCCAAATCCTGCTTGAAAACATAATCCCTCCAAGCAGTCACATGAGGCTGGATCTTGCCTTTGTCCTTCCGGTGCATCAAATAATGATGGCTCGTCACTTCTTTGAAAACGGCCATCATCTCCGAGTCCTTATTCTCCAGAACCTGGATCTCTTCATTCGACGGGAAATATTCTTCGTACGGTTCTGAGCCCCAGGGAAGCTTGGACACTTCGTACATCTCGTGGAGAACCAACCCCAACTCCCCTACTGGAGTGTAAAAGGTGCCAGTCTGGGTATTGAACAATTCCAAGAGTGCAAGGAACATTGGCTTATTAAGATCCACGCCAGCCTGTGTGGAACGGATAGCGGCTGTCAGCCCAATCTCCTTAAGCTCAGCCTTGAACTTCGAAAGCACCCAAATGGTCAACTCGTCCCACCTCGAGATATGATGACACCAACCTTCAACCCTAAAGCCACCTTTCGGATACATGACCCTCGATGTCAGCATCCGACTTGCGAAGGTTGAGGCACTGAAGGCAAAAGTGTCATTTGGGACTTCACTGTAGAGGCTCCCAGGACGCAAAGTTCGACAACTGAACGAGGGACCGGTTCGTAAAGCAGCCAGGGTATCCCTCTGGTTCGAGGTAGCATCAATCGAAAGGGCACCCCCCAGGGCCCCTCCCTGAGAAGGAGTAAGCTCCCAGGGCATCCTTCTCTTCAAAGCTAAACGATAGAAGGACGTCAGCGGCAACTGGCGGTCAAGTTGTCGCATGTACAGCACCATGCCTTTTGCAGAAAAGAACCAGTCTTCTTTGACCTTCAGTATCTTCGCTTCAGTGGAGATCAGGCGGTCACCGAACAAAAAGGCAGGTTTTAAGAAGGTCACATCCTCGGATTCAACAGATTTTAGTTTTTTGCTCTCCATCATACTCTGGAGGAAAAGCGGCAAATGGTTCTGGATCTGCAGCACTCTCTCAGGAGGTTGATCCTGTAAGATAGCACCCTTGGCAGGGTTGCTAACCGCCTCGTCAAAATCAACTCCCATTTGACAAAGGGAAGCATCCAGAAGGACCTCATTAAGCAAAGGAATCGTCATCGATACTGGCACAACAAAAATCAAAAGTCAGGCAAAAAGACAAAATGTGTCAAAGCAACCTGGCGCATCATCAGGGTGTAAATCCATGCGCCTCAGTAAAAAGCTTTGGCGCATCATCAGGGTGTAAACCCATGCGCCTCAGTAAAAGACTTCGGCGCATCATCATGGTATGAACCCATACGCATCAGCAAGAGGCTTCGGCGCATCATCAGGGTGTAAACCCATGCGCGTCCGCAGTTAAACCTGGGGGCATGATAAAGGCCAAAACCTATGCACGTCGGCGGGGTAAAACCTCGGCGCGGACAGAAGTCCATACGCATCGGCAGAAGAGAGTTAGGGCACACCAACTCAGTCGCATGATCCAAGGATCGTCTGAACAAAGAAATTAGTGGAAGAGACGACACCCACCCGTCACAGCGGGTCGAACGTCGGTCGGAGTCACAATGGTGACAGGAGCATCCTCCTCGGCATACTCCGCCGGCTCCTTTCCCTTTCCAGCACCGCCGCGAGGAGTCTTGGGAGCCATTCTTTGAGAGGAAAAAAGTTAGGGTTTTTGAAGAAGAACTCTAAAGAAAGCAAAAGCAAGGAGAAGAAGAACTCTCTCTCTCCATCTTTCGCCTATTTATAGGGCTTGGTCGCACGCGTGAACCGATGATGTATGATCTCAGCCGTCGCCTCGGGTTCTGTGAAAAGATAACTACAAATAAAACCAAAAAGATCATCATTAATCGTTTTCGATTACCGAGGCATCATCATTTGTACTAACTGAGCGGAGCATGCGCCCCATCACTGACGTGCGGAGTATCTATGCGCCCCGACGGTCATGCGCCTCCACTACCATGCTTCTTATTCAAAGTATTCCAAAACTTATCCAAAAGTTTTGAAAAATTTGAAGGGGGTCTTGTAGAAGCATGGAATTTCAGAACCAGAAAGTCTATGCGCCAGACTACATGCGCCAAAGCTTGGACAAAGTACTTCACAGCAAAAAGCAATAAATATGGACATTGAAAGAGGACCTTTTTATTCAACAAATAAAAGTCTATTACATGTCTAAGAAAGACTGTACAAAGAAAAATTTCTACAAAGAAAAGATCCTAAGTCTACAGCCAGCAGCCAACATACGCCCTCAAATAGGCGCAGTAATCAACATGCGCCCTCAGCCAGGCGCATCCCACCATGCGTCCTCAGCAAGGCGTATCCTTTTCAGCAGCTCAGTTATGTGCATCCCAGTTATGTGCATCCCTTCAGCAGCCCAGTTATGTGTCGCTCTTCCAGCCAGGCTCACCGCCGTCTAAATGCTTCGACTAATGAAGCATTTATTGAGCAGAACGAGGGTGACAATCAACCCTCTAGCCAAGGAAAGGAAAAGAACCACAAGCCAACCTGTGGCCAGGGGAGGCTTCGAAAGAGCCTCTAAACACCAAGGAAGACCGTGATCAAAACCGCGACCAAAGGAGCAGCTTTCAACACAACCAGAATGGGCTACACCCATTTTAAAGGAAGAAAGAGCCACCAAAGCCGCAGCACCGCCATTTCGATCTACGGCCCTTCCTGCACAACGAAGACGAGGCTCGAGCATCCCTATCTTTGGATACAACAGGCACCTTTCGCCTGCCTCGGAAGCCCTCGACTCCGACTTTTGGATGTAATAGTCACCTTCAAGTGCATCAGCGAAGACACTGCATCGCATCTTCACCCTCGGGAGCATCTCGTCAACAGAATGCATTCGAGTACACAAGTTCATGTCGGAAAGACGTAAGAGAACGAGAAGCAAACCCTCTCTCCATGCCACTATTTATAGGCCGGGTAAATCAAACCCATGCGCCAAGTGGATGGCTCTCCGAATTCCGTACAATAAATTTGCATTAAATGGATGAACCGGACGCTACGAATTTAGCTAAGTCAAAACGGCTATTTAAAGCACTCGAAGAACGTAACAGTCGCACCAAAAGACGTGTCAAAGCGGAGCGGATGCGCCGGCCAGACCGCGCATCACACAGACGCGCCCTTCAACATCAAGCGCATCACACAGACGCGCCTTTCAGCACCAAGCGCATCACAGGGGATGCGCCCCCATACGCCTAGTGGAACGCCAACCGATGTGCCCACTCAGCTGTCCATCGAATGTCACAAATATTAAATACTGAACTGACAAAGTTGGCAGCACGCCTCCCAAAGTCTGAACAGTCGGCAACTTTTTTAGAAGACGAAGCATCGCCAACGTCAGCATCATCATTACTTTCCTCCGATGGCTACTGCCACGTGGCCACCTAACCATCTCGCATGCGCCTCTGCAGCCATGCGCCCAAATATGCATACGCCTCAAAAGCTGTGCACCTCAGACTTTTTACTGATCCCTAAAGACAGAAGGAAAGTCACTGTTAAAACTCTGCATGCACCTCAAAAGCCATACACCCCAGACTTCTTTCTGATCCCGAAAGACAGGAGTAAAGTCACTATTGAAGCCTCGCATGCGCCTCAAAAGCCATGCGCTCAGAATGGTTCGTGACTCCTAAAGGTTACGAGCCAAAGTCTCCTTATGCGCCCAATCCTAGGCGCATCTTACCAGATCATTTCCCCACCAAATCCGAGATCTTCGAGCCATGGGTCGATGACACGTGTCCTTGGACTCAACTCATTCGAGATCTCAGCAACAGAAAGATCTTCTCCTCTGCTACGTGCCGGCCCACAACAGCAGTATGAAGAATTCAACCCCTCAATCAGGGCGGATCGTCCATTTGCCTCCATCAGCAATCAACACATGGCGTCCCCGCATACAGGTGCATCCTACATGCGCGCATGAGCAGCCAGCCTGCAGGCTATATAAAGAGAGGGACCATTTCCTTCTTCCACACCTAGGTACACACATACCTACCTACAACGAACACACAAAGACTTCGCACCACCAGAGAGGCAGATCCAGACACTCAATGTCTTCCTCCTCTCAGCAAGCTCCAGCACCCAGAGCAATCCAGACCTTCAGAGAACCGATAACCGTCGTCAGATCGTCAACGGAGTCAACGCATTACCACTCACTCCATCGGCACAAGGAACCCAGATAAACAAAAGTGTACTCCTAGGACTACATCTAAGTCCTATATTGTAACACTGTTCTGTTTGTATTGAAATTTACAATCAAAGAATTTTAATGGCAAACAAGCTGGTTGTAGAAGTATGGAATTTCAGAACCAGAAAGTCTATGCGTCAGACTACATGCGCCAAAGCTTGGACAAAGTACTTCACAGTAAAAAGCAACAAATATGGATATTGAAAGAGGACCTTTTTATTCAATAAATAAAAGTCTATTACATGTCTAAGAAAGACTGTACAAAGGAGAATTTTTACAAAGAAAAGATCCTAAGTCTACAGCCAGCAGCCAACATGCGCCCTCAAATAGGGGCAGCAATCAATATGCGCCTCAGCCAGACGCATCCCACCATGCATCCTCAGCAAGGCGTATCCTTTTCAGCAGCTCAGTTATGTGCATCCCAGTTATGTGCATCCCTTCAGCAGCCCAGTTATGTGCCGCTCTTCCAGCCAGGCTCACCGCCGTCTAAATGCTTCGACTAATGAAGCATTTATTGAGCAGAACGAGGATGGCAATCAACCCTCTAGCCAAGGAAAGGAAAAGAACCACAAGCCAACCTGTGGCCAGGGGAGGCTTCGAAAGAGCCTCCAAACACCAAGGAAGACCGTGATCGAAACCGCGGCCAAAGGAGCAGCTTTCAACACAACCAGAATGGGCTACACCCATTTTAAATGAAGAAAGAGCCACCAAAGCTGCAGTACCGCCATTCCGATCTACGGCTCTTCCTGCACAACGAAGACGAGGCTCGAGCATCCCTATCTTTGGATGCAACAGGCACCTTCCGCCTGCCTCGGAAGCCCTCGACTCCGACTTTTGGATGTAACAGTCACCTTCAAGTGCATCAGCGAAGACACTGCGTCGCATCTTCACCCTCGGGAGCATCTCGTCAACAGAATACATTCGAGTACACAAGTTCATGTCGGAAAGACGTAAGAGAACGAGAAGCAAACCCTCTCTCCATGCCACTATTTATAGGCCGAGCAAATCAAACCCATGCGCCAAGTGGATGGCTCTCCGAATTCCGTGCAATGAATTTGCATTAAATGGATGAACCGGACGCTTCAAATTCAGCTAAGTCAAAATGGCTATTTAAAGCACTCGAAGAACGTAACATTCGCACCAAAAGACGTGTCAAAGTGGAGCGGATGCGCCGGCCAGACCGCGCATCACACAGACGCGCCCTTCAACATCCAGCACATCACACAGACAAGCATTTCAGCACCAAGCACATCACAGGGGATGCGCCCCCATACGCCTAGTGGAACGCCAACCGACGCGCCCACTCAGCTGTCTATCGAATGTCACAAACATTAAATGCTGAACTGACAGAGTTGGCAGCACGCCTCCCGAAGTCTGAATAGTCGGCAGCTTTTTCAGAAGACGAAGCATCACCAACGTCAGCATCATCATTACTTCCCTCCGACGGCTACTGCCACGTGGCCACCCAACCATCTCGCATGCGCCTCCGCAGCCATGCGCCCAAATTTGCATATGCCTCAAAAGCTGTACGCCTCAGACTTTTTACTGATCCCTAAAGACAGAAGGAAAGTCACTGTTAAAACTCTGCATGCGCCTCAAAAGTCATGCACCCCCGACTTCTCCCTGATCCCGGAAGACAGGAGTAAAGTCACTATTGAAGCCTCGCATGCGCCTCAAAAGCCATGCGCTCAGAATGCTTCGTGACTCCTAAAGGTTACGAGCCAAAGTCTCCTCATACGCCCAATCCTAGCTAGGCACATCTTACCAGATCATTCCCCCACCAAATCCGAGATCTCCGGGCCATGGGTCGATGACACGTGTCCTTGGACTCAACTCATCCGAGATCTCAGCAACAGAAAGATCTTCTCCTCTGCTACGTGCCAGCCCACAACAGCAGTATAAAGAATTCAATCCCTCAATCAGGGCGCATCGTCCATTCGCCTCCATCAGCAATCAACACGTAGCATCCCCGCGTACAGGCACATCCTACATGTGCGCATGAGTAGCCAGCCTGCAGGCTATATAAAGAGAGGAACCATTTCCTTCTTCCACACCTAGGTACACATATACCTACCTACAACGAACACACAGAGACTTTGCACCACCAGAGAGGCAGATCCAGACACTCAACGTCTTCCTCCTCTCAGCAAGCTCCAGCACCCAGAGCAATTCAGACCTTCAGAGAACCGATAACCGTCGTCAGATCGTCAACGGAGTCAATGCATTACCACTCACTCCATCGGCACACGGAACCCAGATAAACAAAAGTGTACTCCTAGGACTACATCTAAGTTCTATATTGTAACACTATTTTGTTTGTATTGAAATTTACAATCAAAGAATTTTCATGGCAAACAGGGTCTTGCAGAGGCTAAAAATCAAGCTACGCCACCCATTGTGAGCTAGAAATCAAGGGGCGCCACTCAACCAGGGGCCACATCAACAAGTTGCACCATATCGATAGGTTGTGCCACATCAATAGGTTGCCCCAACCTCAGGTTGTGCGAGAGCCACGTGGCATACTTTCTCGAGAAGCTGTAACGGCATCATCATTGCCTGACAACTGATAGCACGAATATCAAGGAAAATCTATTCAAATCCCGCACAACACGGAGCTCGAGAAGATTTGATCAGATTTAATGACAGCTAGCGCAGTTTGTACAACGTGTCAGGGTGCGCAAAGATGTACTTAGGGACAAGTTGAAGATAAGCTAGTAGTTCTCGTAATGTATCAGGGTGCACGAGGTTGAACCCAGACGCAAGTTGCTAGGTTGCGTCCCCGCTCAACCTGATGAAGCTCGCACAAGGTGAACGAACAGTATCTAGAGCAGGGTGACGTGGCACGCATGCCACCAACTTCATAAAATGTGTCCACTACACTGCCCACGACCACGCACATTTCAATCAAACGATGCCATGCGTCCACAGCAGTTAGTGCAACCGCTCGCACAAGTGAACATGAGGTGCGCAATCTGAAGTGCACGCAACCCAGAATAACTACTAAACAGTTATTTCAAGAACTCTATAAATAGAGTTTCAAATCAGTTCAAAGCATCACAAATGATTATAATCTTCTGCTAAAGTGTTGTTGCATTCTCCAGAGGCTTGTGTATTCGATATCACATCGTCCAAGGGATAAAGTGACCGTCTTCTGATCAGATTCCTATAGTTGTACTTTCCCAGAAATCAATTGTACTCTTGTACTTTCTTTCTTTTTTAGTTTGTAGAAATCAAACTTTTGTTTTTGCAAATAGCGATACACTAGCATTAAGCACTTACACCAAAGTTATATACTGCGGTGACAATAAAAACTGATCTTCCGAGCAGTTGCTTAGCAAATAAGAAAATCCAACAAACAGGATATAGACCATAAGTAAATTAAATGTCTAGAACATCCCAAAAATAATAAGTTGAGGAAGAGCACACTCAAAAATTTGTTTGAAACTCTTTTGTTGTCTGAGAACCTCTGTAAATCCCTGGTTTTGTGAGATCAAGATCCTGCAGAGGCCATATGAGTTGAAAAAGTTATATTCATAATGATACATGTAGTTGAAAAAAACTTTGAAGTACTACGTAGTCCAATTAACAAGCATAGGGGAGCAAAAATACGATTGCTATCAGGGTTCCAAAGAAAGGATTAATCAGTAATTAACAGGTCGAGTAATTGGCCACTTAATCAGGTTGTCGATCAATTAAAAATTCCAAGTGGTTGTATTTGCAATCAATCAACTCACTAAGTGGTTGATTTGCAACACAAAAGTTGAAAATTCCCTCCATGGTGCAAGTCATACAAACAAACTGACATTTCTTAAAATTTCTCTTGTAAACATTTCATTAAACAGGTGTTGGCCAAAACAAAGGAATCGACAACTGAAGTAGAAGGAGAAATGATACCTCTTTCACATGGGTTGAGTCGAGCTGTCAGTCCTTGGCTTGATCGTTGATCGTGTACTCCTTGAACTTGGCCATAGTCGATTCTCTAACGTTTAGCTGGTCGTTCTCCAGCAGTTGATCTCGTCGATGTAGTCCTAAATATTCTAACAAAACAAAGAAAAAAATCCATCAATAATACTCACGAAAAATACTAAGTTCATTTATAAAAATCAACCCCTAATTTTTCACTCACAAAAAAACCTAGAAAATACCCTAAATTCACTCACAAAATAGACGAGGGCAGCGCCCGGAGCCAGGAGTAGCGGGCGACGTTCAGTTGTGGAGCGACGAACATGAGGCCGATGATGTAGATTGGGGCACAGAGGAGGGCGAAGTGGTTGACAACGACGTTGGTGTCGATGGAGAGGGGCTGTGGGGGGGGGTCTGCGAGAGGGGGAGGATTGGTGGTGGTAGGGATGACGAAGGGTTGGTGGTAGTGGGGATTGGAATAGAAAAAAGTAAGGAGGAGGAGAAGTCGAAGAGGGAGAAGCCCTCGATCCTCAAGAAGAGAGAGGAGTTCTCTGGAAACGGGAGGCCATGGAATGAGGAGGAGAAGTTGAAGAGGAAGGAGCTGGTAGAGAGGGAGGAGGATGAGGGAGATGAAAGAACCCCTTCGAGGTTTTTTTAAAGGGATCGAGAGTTTCACTCCATAGGAGCAGCTTTTGAGGTTTTATGCAACCGTCAACATAGATGATACACTCAAATTTTTTTACAAAAATTACTAAAATGGCAGCTGAAATATGCGCGGTAATTTTTTCGCACATGTATTACTTGACGGTTATCAACAAACCGTCAATATAAAAAATGTTCTTTCCTGACGGATCCTTCGAAACCGCCAATATATATGCTATAAAATTGCTAAAGTGACAAAAAATTTGTTTTCCCTTGACATAAGCCTAAAACCGTCAAGATAACCACTATTGTTGACGGTTTTCGACGACCGTCAACTTATAAACCGTCAAAAATTATCATTTTTCTTGTAGTGAAGCATATGTATGAATATATATGAGACAAGAAAATTGTGGGATGGGTTTGGTCCAAGGAGGAGTTGGGCTAATCAATTGGAATTGAGGAAGGGAAAATATAGTGATGGCTAAGGGAGTTTATGTAGGGATGAGGGTTATTTGGGTTAGGCTAGTACACACAAAAATATATGTAAAAATAGAAGAAAATATACAAGGGCTTAGGTCAGTTGAAATATGAGATTTATCAAAAAAATATAATAATAATAATAATAATAATAATAATAATAATCTTGGTATGGGCGCATGCGCACGCGCGCGCGCACACACACACACACACACACACACACACATAATGCTCACACATAATGAATAAAGCTAGTTTTATTTTATTAGAAATATGGGGTTTACACATTTTGTAGAATAGTAAGTCCCAACTTGGAGCCCAACTTTCTAGATTCTAGAGTTTATATTATTTTTTTTCACAACAATTTTTTACCACACAATCTTTGTGTCACACCCCAGATCCAAAATATATAGGGAACCCAAGGCATGAGCGTGCCAACTGTCCGACTAGAATAAGTATCCCAATTTAATGGAATTATCCTATTTGTAGTACGTTGTAAGGTACACTAACATATGCTAACTAATCTATATCTCAATCCACAATAAAGAATAAAATCAAGAATAAACAATATGTGACATGGTCTGCAGCCCATTAACATATATGTTTGATTAGACCCGAAGAACTATATGGGTCTATAAAGCTAAGCTAATAAGCAAAAATCAAGTAAATATAAATCGCGAAAGATATCTGAAGAGGAAATAGCAACACCAACAAGATCAGCGAACTAACTCAGCACAATCATCAAACTAACTCAGCACAATCATCTACCTGATATAATGAGTCAATTCATGTCAGCACCTTGTACTACTCACTTTGCTGCTATTCTCAGAATCTTAAGGTACATCAAGGGGACACTATTCCAAGGACTATGGTATTGTCCTTCTGATCTGATCTTGCGTGCTATTTCAATTCTGATTGGGCAGGAGACATCACAGACAGGCGATCCACCACAGGTTATTGTATCTTTCTTGGTGATTCTCTGATTGCATGGAAGAGCAAGAAACAAACTGTGGTGTCTCGCTCTAGCGCTGAGGCTGAGTATCGAGCTCTCGCCCATACTACTGATGAGATTGTTTGGCTCCGCTAGCTTCTTGAAGATATGGGTATTCATTTCTCACTTTCGATATCCTTGCATTGTGATAGTAAAAGTGTAATTCAAATTACACATAACGATGTCTTCCATGAATGAACAAAGCACGTTGAAATAGATTGTCACTTTGTTCGTGATCAATTTCAGAAAAACATCATCTCCTTACCTCATGTATCATCGATGGAGCAGGTTGCTGACTTTTTCACAAAAAGTCATTCACGAGACCGCTTTGGTTTTTTGGTTCCAAACTTCATATGCAATCATCTCAAGCATCTTCAGTTTGAGGAGGGGTGTCAACATCACATACTGGTGCCGACCAGGACCAGCTATATTTCCTTTTATATTTCCTCTAATTATGCTGTAGATATTCTATATTTATTTTATTACTTTCCTTATTTTCTTCAATCATGTACTATACATAGCAATAATATACAGAACAAATTCTCCCAATTACTTCTCTTATCAATACCTAGTTCTTATGCGACAACAGGTACGGTTGGATATTACAACTATTGTTGGGTTGTCATTATTCGACCAGATCAGTCACAATCCTTATCCTTTTCTATGACATGTGGCCCCACCGATAAAAACCAACAAAAAATTCCACATGTCATAAAAGGGTGACAGGATTGGGACACCGGATCAGGGACAGTTGATCCGCTTCTTGTCACCATACGTTGTCAACTATAAATTTGAAAATATTGCTTCCACTCTGTACCTATGTAATCTTTATGCCTCCTTCTGGATTCTGGATGTTTAAGTATAGATTTCTCAACGTATATGTCTATTATAATTTGGAAGTCAAGTGCTGGAAATGTACTATGGTATAAATATTTGTTTGGTTCGTTCGAAGGCGACAATGTCAAACCATCAGACAATCATGCTGATGACTAGAAAATGTTGGATTGGAAGGTCGTTGGATTCATCCACCAGTGGCTGGACGATTCGATTGTATTCATCATATGTGTCCATGGAGAGTTCGAAAAAAATATAATTTGAGAAGATGTGTTTGCTTTATGAACGGAAGACGGCTGACCAATTGTTGGGAATAGATCGCAACAAAAATGATGCCAATCCATTTGAAGATAACGAACCACCGTCTAACCCTGTGACGATCTCCTTGAACGAAGAAGAAGACTCTCCGAACTTGAGCAAAGCAATGACTTTTTTTAAGATTTATGTGGACTTGCATCCTTGAATCTCTAATATGAGCTTCTCATTATCAATCTCCCTCAACCTCTATAAATAGGTTAAGAAACCTAATTTAGGGTTTAGGAAAACCCTAGAATAGCACTAATCCTGGCCATCCAAATTTGATCACATGGTCAAATTAAATGCTGACATGGATTCGCGTCTGAATTGTTCTCGTGTGTTACTAGGCTTCCTACTAAATATGTGGAATTTCAAATAAATAATTATGCGATATACCCTTTAGAGTGGGCAGTATATGTTTTGATTGTGCAAAGCTAACCAATAAAGTCTAATTACATTAGCTCGTAATATTGACTCTAGGAGTTTGATGTATAATCTTAGTTTGTTAGGCAGCAAGTGTTACTCCACAATTACTAAGTAATAGGTGTTGCATCAAAGATAACAGATTTGGACAATTTTCATATAAACAATATAAAGGAATGAGGGGACAATGTAGTTGGCGCATTACAGAAAACGACATGTCCAAGGTTGTCATGTATTCTAGAATTTGGAGAAAAATAGTGGGTGGGAAGTGGGATTATCCCATTTTATTTAAATTTTTTGGATATTATTTAAATTTCTTGATTTTAAAATTTTAATAAACAATACCAATTTTTTTTGATATCACTAACAGATAATTTGTTATTATCTATACACAAAATAAATAATTATTTTGTTTTCAACCAAATTATCTATTTTCTATCTATATAATATCTATCTAATTTTTGTATATATATAATTAATTAATTAATTAAAATTTTAAGTTAAATATAGATAATAACAAATTATTTGTTACTGTTTTTTTTTTGAGATGTCCGACGATACTTACGGGACTTTGTGCACGCTGCATTGCATACCTGTTGGGCCCACTGTCCCAACTCCCACCAAATAAATAGAAGGAATAGTACGTCCTCGTAGCTCGATCCACTGATCTTCCGCCACCCAACCATGTCCTTATACCTCTCCTCGGTAATCACAAGAGTTACTCGAGTTACTGTTATCATAAAAAATGAGCCGCATGTATATCTTCCATTAATTAATGATAAAAAAATTCATATATATATATATATATATATATATATATATATATATATATATATATATATCGCGTATGTATCTTTTCAGGTAGTCAAGAAAGGAGATAATTTTTTTTAAATTTTTTCTAACTACTTGAACATAAAACAAATCATAAAATATATTCAATATTCAAATTATATTTAAACTAAGTACATGGTATTATCTAACTAAACACGTACAAAATTTTAAAGCCATATATATAACAAATTCTAACTAAAATATATCAAATCATATTTAAAATATTTTAATACAATTTAATTTATTATCTATTGTTTCAATAATACCATAGATTATTTGTTTTGTACGTGCAACACACGTGAACGTGACCAGTTACATATAGAGACCTAGGGATGCCAACTCTCAGGAACGGTCCTGGCCCAGGACAGGCCGGACGACGGCCCAG
Source organism: Iris pallida (assembly GCA_029216955.1). Taxonomy (NCBI): domain Eukaryota; kingdom Viridiplantae; phylum Streptophyta; class Magnoliopsida; order Asparagales; family Iridaceae; genus Iris; species Iris pallida. The sequence goes on along the minus strand of JANAVB010033011.1, from coordinate 14,302,555 downwards.
GGCCCCTTGACGAAAGGGGGGCACCAACATGAAACTATCCACAATAGAACTATTACATATCATGTGCCATTGTTAACAAAAAAATATTGTGGTGTAGTGGTTATAATGTTAGACTTGTATTCAAAACTTGACTACAACAAATTTTTGTTTTATTTACACCTTTTTTTTTACATTATGTATAGAGGCCTATTTTGAAAGTTTTGCCTCGGACCTCCATCAGCTCAGGACCGGCCCTGCCAACTCTAGTGGTGCACTGATTCCTTTCCTATTGTGGGGCACCAAAAGAATTGGCGCCTCCTTCCTCTCTCCTAGGGGACGCCAACTCCAACTCTGTTGGTGTTTTATTCTATGTGTTGTGTGTGTTTACAACATTCTATTGTTAAAAGATAGTCCCACATCGAAAAATCACACCAATATGTATCTCTATATATTACTTATGAAGGAATAGAGAGATGCATATGGGTTGAGGCCCAATGGAGGGTGCCATGTGGGGGGATTTTACATAGAGGTGAGAATAATAAACCAAATTTTGGCCAAAATGAAAATAGATTGGAGCTAAGCCCCGAAGGGGCTTAGCGACTCGGACTCGGACTCGGACTCGGACTCGGACTCGGGCTCGGGCTCGGGCTTGGGCTTGGGCTAATGGGCTTTTGAGGCTTAATGTGGCTTTTTGATGGCACTTTGCACTTAGCACGACAGCTCGTTCAAATTATGTAACGTCCGCGGGTCTTGTGGGCTCAGATCCGGAAATGGCTCAGATCCAGAAAATTCGGATCTGGCATTAAACCAGGGCGTGCGTTCAGAATTTGAAAAGCCCATCTCGTGCCTATAATATCAGTAGCATCTCCTCTCTCTAAGGTTACAGAAAATAATCAGAGAATTTCCAGAGAGAGAGAGAAGTGCTGCTGCTATTCCGAGGAGTCGTCGACATTTTTGGCCAGCGTTCTAAAGTTCTCTTCGAACTTGCTGGTTCCTGGAGGCTTGTCCGTAAGGCAGATATAGCTTTGAGCGCCGGTGATCTTTCACCCCAGCAGGCTTTCTTCTTCCTCCGTTGCTTTCGAGAATACCGTCGCTTCTTTTTAGAAGTTATACGGTTCTGTTGCCTTCGAGAATACCGTCGCTTCTCTTTAGAAGTTATACGGTTCTGTTGCCTTCGAGAAATATTACGAAATCTCTTTAGATTCTCGTAATACAACATCACCTTCTTTAGGGTGTTGTTGCTGGAAACATTGTCTTTACAATAGTTTCTGAAAACGTGTTTTTCCATCGATTGTTCGCCAAGGGACTAACAATCTCAAAACTATATCGAAAAGATGGATAACTCACGTGCATCGCTCGTCAATACCGACTTTAACAAGTTGGAGAAATTCGACGGCGAACATTTCCAAATCTGGAAACGGAAAGTAACCTTAAACATTCAACTCGTGGAGGTTGATCACGTGCTGAATGAGGAAGAACCGATCGTTCCAACAACCGGAACCACAGAAGTTATTGCAGCTGCTAAGTCCAAGCAGGCAAAATGGATTAGAGAAAACAGTATCTGTAAAGTGTTGATTCTCAATAGCATGGAAGACTCTCTGGCAGAGTCCTATTCCAAGAAGAATTCTGCCAAAGAGATTTGGGACTCCTTGGGGAAATTATACGAAGATGACGAGAATCGGTCCAAGATCTTCTTGGTTGAAAGATACCACAAGTGGACCTTCGAAGATGAGAAGGCTATGCTGCCCCAAGTAAAGGAGTTTCTGAAGCTGCGCCAAAAGTTGGATGACGAGAAGATGCCTCTTGTCGACAAGTTTGTCGTTGGAGGAATCGTCTCTAAACTTCCTGCGGGTTGGAGCAACTTCTATGCAAGGATGCACCGCAAGAAGCTGGACATATGTATGAAAGATCTCCTGCAAGAGATCCATGTTGAGGACGAGATGCGCTCTCAACAGAAGATGGATTCTCTGTCCAAACAACTGGCGAAAGCAAATCTGGTCCAAACCAGAGAGTACAAGGGGAAGCAGGCGGCTTCTCCTCACAAGAAGAAGAAGGACTTCACTAATCTGAAAGTGAAGAGTCCTTCATTCAAGAATCAGAAGTCCAAGTCCCATGTGACTTGTTACAAATGTGGCAAGAAGGGCCACTACAAAAGTGACTGCAAGGAACCAGAAAAAGGTGAGCCTAGTAAGGTTTCTTTGGTTACTAATCTGGTTACAATGATAGCGCAGGTTGCAAATGTGGGGGTTGACTCGGACTGGTGGATAGACACTGGTGCGACATGTCATGTCTGCTCAGACAAGGAATGGTTCGACTCCTATGAGCCAACTTCCGAGAAAGTCATAATGGCAAACCAGGCACAAGCTGAAGTACTGAGGATCGGGACGGTGGAGCTGAAACTCACATCGGGGAACACTCTGACGCTTCAAGGAGTGAAGCATGTTCCTGCAATTGCTAAGAACCTGATCTCTGGGAGCCTGCTTTGTAACGCAGGCTTGAGGATGGACATCAATGCTGGCCAGATGGTGATGTCCAAGAAGGGTACATTTTTCGAAAAAGCTTTCCGGACTGAAGGAATGTACAAAATTCAGCTTGTTGTAACCCAAAAAAATGATATTAATGCTATTTCTACTTTGAACTATTCTTTTGAGTTGTGGCATAATAGGCTAGGACATGTTCATTGTAAAAGAATTAACAAGATGTCTAGCCTAGGACTTATCTCCAAGTGTGGGGGTAAGGTAGAGAAATGTGAAGTGTGTGCTCAGACGAAGATCACAAGGAAACCCTTTCACAGGGTCCATCGAAGCACAGATCTTCTGGAGTTGGTTCACTCAGATATCTGTGATTTCAAGCAATTCTCTACAAAAGCCGGGATGAAATATTTTATTACTTTCATCGATGACTTCTCAAAGTATGCTTTTGTCTACCTACTCAAGTCTAAAGACGAAGCATTCGAGAAGTTCAAGGAGTTCAGGGCCGAGGCTGAACGGCAAACTGGACAACAACTCAAAAGGCTAAGGAGTGATCGAGGCGGGGAGTATCGGTCTCATGATTTCTCATCATTCTGTAAAGAACATAGAATCATAAATGAGACGACGGCTCCGTACTCTCCTCAATCCAACGGAGTAGCAGAAAGGAAGAACAGAACGTTGACAGAGATGATGAACTCTATGCTGTTGACTGCGGGTCTTCCAAAGAGCTTCTGGGGAGAAGCTGCATTAACGGCTACTTTTATTCTCAATAGAGTACCGTATGCAACTTCGAACATAACACCTTATGAACTCTGGTTCAAAGTCAGACCTAACTTGAATGTCATTCGAGTGTGGGGGTGTCTGGCTTACGTGAAGCTCCCAGATCTGAAGATTCAGAAGCTGGGGACTAGGACCACTAAGGCTATCTTCTTGGGTTATGCCGAGAAGAGTGATGCTCGGAGATTCCTTGATATAGAATCAAATCATATCATTGAATCTCGCGATGCTGAATATTTTGAAGACAAGTTTGCAAGGCACAAAAATATTGTTCTCGCGGATCTTCCAGAGAATGATGAGAGTGCAAAGCAGACAGAAGTCCTTAAAGAACCTGTAGTCCAAGAAGAAGCTATTGTCGAAGAGACACCAGTTGAACCAGAACTCGCTGAGCCATCAACTAAGCGAGTAAGGAGGCCGAAAGACTTCGGAGATGACTTCGTCACTTATCATGTGGAAGCAGATCCGCTTACCTATGATGAAGCGATGAAGACCAGAGATGTTGTATTCTGGAAGGAGGCGATAAACAATGAGATTGACTCAATCACCTCCAATAATACATGGGTGTTAGTTGACCTGCCAGAAGGAGCAAGACCCATCGGATGCAAATAGATCTTCAAGAAGAAGATGAAAGCAGATGGAACCATCGACAAATTCAAGGCCAGGCTAGTGGCCAAAGGGTTTGCTCAGAAACAGGGGATCGACTATTTTGATACTTATGCTCCAGTAGCTCGGATGACAACCATCAGATTGTTAATTGCTCTAGCAGCAATACACAAACTAGTGATACATCAGATGGATGTGAAAACGGCATTCCTTAATGGCGAGCTGACAGAAGAGATCTACATGCAACAACCAGAAGGTTTTGTCGTCAGAGGTCTGGAAGACAAAGTCTGCAAGTTGATGAAGTCTCTGTATGGTTTGAAACAAGCTCCCAAAATGTGGCATGAGAAGTTTGACAAAGTGATATGGTCAAATGGCTACAAGGTCAGTGAAACAGACAAGTGTGTCTATACTAAGTTTGCTGACGGAAGAGGAGTTATCGTTTGTCTATACGTTGACGACATGCTAATCCTAGGTACGGATTTATGCTGTATCACAGAGACAAAGAAATTTCTCTCGACCAAGTTCAGTATGAAGGACTTGGGGGATGCCGATGTTATCTTGGGGCTCAAGATCATCCGGACAGGCACGGGAATAGCACTGTCACAATCTCATTACATTGAGAAAATGCTCACTCGATACGGGTATCAAGATCTTCCTATAATTGATACACCGTAGCGGAGTGATCAGAAGCTGGAGCCAAATTCGAGAGAAAGCGTCAAGCAATTGGAGTACGCCAGCGTCATCGGAAGCTTGATGTACGCTACTACTGCCACAAGGCCTGACATAGCTTTTGCGGTGGGAATGCTGAGTCGGTTCACTAGCAACCCAGGCGTTGAACACTGGAACGCTGTGAAGCGTGTTATGAGATATCTAAAAAGACTCAGACATTTGCACTATACTACAGCGGAGATCCGTCAGTAGTGGAAGGCTTCAGTGATGCTAGCTGGTGTTCAGAGGTGGAGAGCGAGTATTCTACAGGTGGATTCATATTCGCCTTGGGCGGAGCTGCTATATCGTGGAAATCGAAGAAGCAGACAATGTTATCTCGCTCCTCCATGGAATCTGAATTCTTTGTATTGGATGCTGCTGCAGATGAAGTAGAGTGGCTTCGGGAGCTCATGTATGATCTTTCAGTGGTTGGAGCTCAGATACCGACAATCCCGATATACTGTGACAACCAGGCGGCAGCAGCAGTAGCATCTAATGAACTCTTTAACGGAAAGAAGAGGACTGTGCGGTTAAAGCACAGAGCAGTAAACGATCTCATCAAACGAGGCGTCATTGCAGTGATCGATGTTCGGAGTCAGGAGAACCTGGCGGATCCGTTCACGAAAGGCCTCAAACGACAGCTGGTCGAGGACACAGCAAGAAAGATGGGTTTGAAGGCATTCTAATATTGTGTCATTATAATCCGATCAATAAATTTTATGTTATTGGTTCAAAGAGAAATCTACCAGATATCTAATTTTTTGATTCAAGGGAGGACTATTGACTGGAAAAATATTAGTTAACAGTGGGTACTTGTTCTGCGGAACATGGAAGGGTTTCGGACCCAGAACCACTGTTGTCTACTATGAATTTTCTACGGAAAATTGATCCTGTGGGAAGGATGGCATAATGCCTTAATGAGTTCTCAGACTGAGTGAAGGTCTGTTATGCTTTACAGGAAGCATGGTAGCACAGCACTACAAGGAGTGTGACTCCATGCTATGTGTGGCGGTGACTCCACCATGAGGTTTTCGAAAGAGGTAAATCCTCGGCTATGTTAGCCAAGTCACAGCGGCGTAGCACCGCAAATAGGCAGTTGGCCTAATGCTGTATATTGAATTAAAGAGGGATGTAGTCAGCACTACAAAGAGGAGGTGTTCCTCATGTTACGGGTGGCACGACAACACAATGAGGTAAACCCGGCTAGGGATAAAGCCTCGGCCTTGCAAGCCATGTCATAGCGGCGTAACACCGCACAGAAGCGTAAGGCTTCATGCTGGGTAGTTTGGCACTACAAAGGGGCTATACCTCATGCTACGGGTAGTATGACACTACGATGAGGTTCCCGGTGATTCGGGGTAAGGTCCTCGGCTTAAGGCCATGTCATAGCGGCGTAGCACCGCAAAGGAAGCGTTGGACGCTTCATGCCATGTCTCTTTAATAAAGAACTCACCTATAATGTATGGACAGAAAAATAGGCCGTTTCTTGAGGGTAAATTTGTAGACGCCCAAAATACATACATTGAAATCCAGGCTGACACAAGGCCTTTAATGTGCAGCCAGAAGCACAGATAACTACATTATGTGAGTGGGAAAAATTACAGTTGTGGTACAGAATTCAAGGCGTAGTCCATTCATGTATCATACTATTGTTCAACCCATGCGGGAAGATTCAAGTCGTCAGCGACATCTATCCTAATGCATAATGGACAGTTATTATGTGGAACGCTTAACTCATATATATAGAGATATGTGGGGGATTGTTGGTATTTTATTCTATGTGTTGTGTGTGTTCACAACATTCTATTGTTAAAAGATAGTCCCACATCGGAAAATCACACTAATATGTATCTCTATATATTACTTATGAAGGAATAGAGAGATGCACATGGGTTGAGGCCCAATGGAGGGTGCCATGTGGGGGGATTTTACATAGAGGTGAGAATAATAAACCAACTTTTGGCCAAAATGAAAATAGATTGGAGCTAAGCCCCGAAGGGGCTTAGCGACTCGGACTCGGACTCGGACTCGGACTCGGGCTCGGGCTCGGGCTCGGGCTCGGGCTTGGGCTTGGGCTAATGGGCTTTTGAGGCTTAATGTGGCTTTTTGATGGCACTTTGCACTTAGCACGACAGCTCGTCGCTAGGCGTATTGTGCGCTTTAGTTGCGCTCGTGCGCGAGCCTCTGCGCGGCCTGCGTGGCGTACGAGACGTACTGAGCGTACTGAGCGTACGGGACGTACGGGTCGTACGGGTCGAGCGGGTCGAGTGGGCCGTTCAAATTATGTAACGTCCGCGGGTCTTGTGGGCTCAGATCCGGAAATGGCTCAGATCCAGAAAATTCGGATCTGGCATTAAACCAGGGCGTGCGTTCAGAATTTGAAAAGCCTATCTCGTGCCTATAATATCAGTAGCATCTCCTCTCTCTAAGGTTACAGAAAATAATCAGAGAATTTCCAGAGAGAGAGAGAAGTGCTGCTGCTATTCCGAGGAGTCGTCGACATTTTTGGCCAGCGTTCTAAAGTTCTCTTCGAACTTGCTGGTTCCTGGAGGCTTGTCCGTAAGGCGGATATAGCTTTGAGCGCCGGTGATCTTTCACCCCAGCAGGCTTTCTTCTTCCTCCGTTGCCTTCAAGAATACCGTCGCTTCTCTTTAGAAGTTATACGGTTCTGTTGCCTTCGAGAATACCGTCGCTTCTCTTTAGAAGTTATACGGTTCTGTTGCCTTCGAGAAATATTACGAAATCTCTTTTGATTCTCGTAATACAACATCACCTTCTTAGGGTGTTGTTGCTGGAAACATTGTCTTTACAATAGTTTCTGAAAACGTGTTTTTCCATCGATTGTTCGCCAAGGGACTAACAAACTCCAACTCCATAGACGTCTCGTCTCTTTATATAAGATTCTTACCGCAAAGGGTGATGAAGAGTTGACAAGAAAACTGTGAAACATTTGCCGGCTTGAAGAGTGTTGAACTTGAGTGGCAAGTGTAGTTCTTCTAGGCTTGGGTTAAGTGCGAAGGAGAGGAAAAGGACTTATGATCTTCCTGTAAGAATTCTGATCAAAATACTAAATATTCCATAACCAAAGGAAGAGAAGGTCTATTGGGTATTGAAAGCCTAATCGGTTATGAAGATAATATTATTATTTTATCCTATTGAGAAACATTATGTTCAAAATACTTAAAACCTATGTTGCATGGACACAAATACGACGACTAGTTCTAGTATATTTTGAAATATCCATGGCAAGGTTTGTAGTATCAGTATCTGACAGACCCTTATGGGTATCAGAACCGATGGTTTTAGTAATTTTTTGGAGAGTCTCAGATCGGAGTACCGAGTACTTCTTGGTTTCGGAGAGCAAAAAAGTACTAAAAAGTTGTCTAAAGAGATAAAAAAAAAAAAGGTAAAAAGATTATTTGATACATTTATGCATAATGTTGCATATTATTGGTCATTTTAATTTCTTCCGGACAAAGTACCTAAAATATATAGTTTTGAATTGAATAATATTATGTTTTTTGAACATTGTGAACTTATAGTATACAATTTTGACAAATGATAACGGTTACATTGTGTTGATGAATTTTATCGACACCATGTAGCATTATGATGTTGATGTTTGGAATGATCGAATTATTGTGTCTACATTGCTTTTCCATCTCTCTTTTCTTTTAATGTTTTTCATGTCAAAATGATTGAAAAATGAGCCACAATTTCGGTTTCTGTGGGGGTATCACATCGAACATATGCCAAAAACGATATGATACAGCCGATACGTATCGGTAATTGCTGATACTGCAAATCTTCCATGGAGTATCCTATACATATATGTGAAGTGTCCGACACAAAACGGCTACATTTTTTTGAGTGTCAATCTTTAACCATGGGAATGTGAGCAGTTACAACATTAACTAGATATAATGGAGAAATATGAGAACATGTACAGCCTGGTTTGGTATTGCTACTGTTTTTCCAAAAATCAGAAGCAGTTTGTGAAAGCAGCACCCTGCTGCTTTTAGAAGTTGTCTCGAAAAATGAACTAGCTTATGAAAATTTAAGCACCAGAAGCTGTTCCAAACATCTTTCCTGCTACTGCTTTTTAAAAAAAATAAGAAGAAGAAGAAGAAGTAGGCAAATAAGCAAGACCAAGCCGAGGCGCAGTTTATAAGCAATCATTGACAGCAAACTGTAGGCAACTAAATAAAACTTTTATGTACGTTGTAATAACATGTTATAATTTGCTTAAATGCGTTAGAAATGTTGAATAAATTTGACAAGTTCAATTGACATTCAAGACGTGTACTTTTCTCCAATCAAGTAAAACATGAATTGAGTAATTGGAGACACATTTGGTACCAATTTCATGATATATGTGCTCGATTTGAACCCAGGTTGAGTCAAAAGTGGTTTTTGTCCGGAGTGGGATTGATGTGAGTCCATGCCCAAGGCAAGCTATACACATCCAATATTTTCAATCAAACTTATTTTCCAGAAAAGAAACTTGAAGGAAGCTTTCTGAAAATTTCCCTAGCAGACATCTAGATTAAACTATCCAGGATTCATGGTGTGAGATGGGCCGGACTGGGCCGGCCCAGACCCAGATGTGTAATGGAAATACCCTCGTGCATCGGACACGGGTACATTAACAACCAAGTCTAGGCAATCAAAAATCACATAAAATTATGTTTAGGCAATAAGAATTTAAGTACAAAGTAAAGATCAAATAGAATAAACCCGAAAAATATCAAAAAAAAAAAAATTATTATCAAATTTGGGTATTCTGATGGTATACTAACAGTGTGCCACGATATATCGGTGGTACACTGAAGTCGAGCCATATTTGTAATGACGTTCTCATCTCCGTAGCGTAAAGGGCTAGTCCAGTGTTTTTGGGTATCCAGCACAAAAATTAAAATGTGTCCCTTCTAAAAATGACCGAAAAATTATCTAAAAATATATTTAAAAAAATAAAGTAAAATAAGTCCACTAAACCTTGAACCCATGCCTTTTTACATAGAAGATTCAAGTGAAAATCAACTACAATAAATATGCTATTATGTTATATTGTACGAACACTAATTTTTAACATATTACAAAAGGTTATATATATATATATATATATATATATATATATATATATATATATATATATATATATATATATTTGATGACTTAAACAAGATCCAACGGATGTAAAAGATGGGATACTTGGGAGGATGCAAAAGTGAGGGGATGTGAATCTATATATGAGGAGGGATGTAAAAGTGACTTAAACCTAAACCTAACCGAATAACCAATTCGGTTTGTTCATACAATTTCCATTATTTAATGGATAGAATCCAAAGTTAAAATTGTGGTTAAATTATATTAAAAAATATAATTTTTATACACACATTTATTGAATTTTAAAAATACGCACAAAGTTACACTAGTTCTTAAACTATCAAAGTTGACTTCAAAACACATACATAGAATTATTGTTTTCAAAATATACACATTTTTATTTACATAATTGTATAAGTCTTATTCGGTTTTCGGTTTACCCAAAACTCATGGTGTCACTTGGGTCGGGTTGGGCCGACCCGAACCCAGTTTTGACCGAGTTTGATCGGGCCTAGGCCGGGTCGGGCTCACCCAGTTTGGGGGACGGGCCGGTCTGGGCCAGCCCGGTTCAGTGAACCCCGAACCCAACCCGGACCCACAGTCCGGTTTACAGCATGCCGGGCTGAACCGGGCTTGGGTCGGGCCGGTTCAGGGTTGGACCGGTCGGCCCGATTTGGTTTAAGAAAATCAAATTTTTTTATATGTTAAAAAAACTTTAAAAATGAAAAAAATATATAAAACAAATAAAAATAAAATAAAAAGGCTTAATTGCAACTTTGATACCCTCAACCATTTTCGTTTTTCAACTTGATACCTGAACTTTTTTTTTCAACTTGATACCCTTAAATTTTTTTTGGACAATAATGTCCCTGCTCAAAATTTAAAACTACCCCCCAACCCGCACACCCCCTCCGGCCACCCGCCCTCGCCCCCCTCTTCCGACCACCACCAGCTCCCTCCCCCCCTCCGTCCCGCCCGCACCCTCCCTCCCGTTCCCCCCCTCCACCCACCCGTACCATCCCCTGTTGGCCCAATGATTGTATCATATTTTTGAATATGGTTAATATGTTAAGTTTAGCATTTCATTATCACTAATCTTCATACTATCGCTATAGCATTTCTACTTATACTTATACCTTTGGTGATATGTGCCTATTGGTTTATATTTAGTGATATGAGCTTATCTATCTTAAATTTAATCGGGTTGCCAAAATCAAAACTATATTTTTGATTGTGGTCATTCAATTAAGTTTAATCATTATGATATCACTAACATTTATGCTATCACCTTAACACTTATACTTAGACTCAGCATTGTCCTAATGTGCATTAAACTTATCATACTTGCTACTATGTATATTGCTTTGTTCGTCTAACATGTACATGCAGAAAAGAAATAAGCAAGATCAATGTGGACATATGCAATGAAGAAATCATGGTGGACCAAAGACGACGGTTCCCACAAGATTTCTCTGAACCACCCGACGACATATTCGGAGCCACGCACTCGGGGGTTCCGCTGCCCGGTCATCGGACGGGGGTCGAGGGGGCAACGCCCCTCGTCGGGGGTTCGGGGGCGAAGTCCCCGAAAGGTATTCAGTTTTCACAAATTGGATATCTTTGGACAGCTGTCGCCAAAAAAAAAAGCCAACATCTATCAAGGAAAGAAGCCATGCCATGCCATCATCATTTCATGACTCTGAAGAAGCCTGCACCTGCTACAGTATTTATGGAGTCTGTAATGAGTCTTAGGAATAATTGTAAACACAAAAAATAGATGGCAAAATCGAAAGCTAGGGTAGAAATTAGCCCAGAATTATTTTCGGATAGAAATCGGCATACCGACGGTATACCGGTTTATACCGACGATATACCGATTTTGTTCAAAGAAAGTTTATGTCTACAAAATTGGCATACCGACGGAATACCGATCTATATCGACGGTATACCGATTCAGTAACGTTGAAATTCCAACAGTCGGATTTCGAGCATTTAATGATCCCAACGGCTATATTTTTAGTCGTTGCATTCCATATCGACATACCGACGGTATACCGATTATTGACTGAAAAGTTGCCTTTGAGCTCTTTTCAATGCTTTGGTTATAAATAGCCTTGAACCCCTTCATTCAAGGTTGATGCTTTGAGCCTAAAAATTTCTAAACCACCAAAGCCTATCCACAAACAACTCTACAAAGCTTTCATTTGCCATCCACAAAATTGTGTTAGAGGTATTGAGTTGAAAGTAAGATCTTCATCTTGTTGTATAAGGAGATCAAAACCTATTATGAAAGGTTGAAGTTGGAGAGTCTTCGTATCCAAACTCTCGGTTGAAGTTGGAGAGTCTCCGTATCCAAACTCTCGGTTGAAGTTGGAGAGTCTCCGTATCCAAACTCTCGGTTGAAGTCGGAGAGGCCTTCGGACTAAAGCTCTCGTGTAAGAAGTTGGCGAGTTCTTCGGATCCAAACTCGTGTGTAACTATTTACTCAAATAGTGGATTAAAGCCGGAGAGAGTTCCGGGACTGGAGTGCCCCTTGGGAGGATACCAGGATATATCGTGTGTCGGCATTGTTGTTGCTTCTTCTCTTGTACTTATATTTTTAAATTGCCCATTAGCTTGTGCTAAGTGCTTGATTAGTTAGCTTGACCCTATTCACCCCCCCTCTAGGGTTCCTACACCCCCCACGTTCCCTCCCTCCGGCCACCCACGCGCCTCCCTCCTCCTTCCACCACCCTCCTTTCCCACCTCCACCCGCGCTCCCTCCTCTCGCCGTCGGCCGCCCCCACCCCCCACCCCCTCCTCCACCCGTGCCCCCTCCTCGCGCACCGCTGGAGGGGGGGAGGGGGCATCGACTGCCGGAGAGGGAGGGGGAGCATCGCCGGAGATAGGGGTGCATGGGAAGAGAGAGGGATCCAAGGGTAGTTTCAATTTTTTATTATTTTATGTATTAAGTTGAAAAACTAAAATAGTTGAGGGTATCGAGTTGTTGAGTAAAAAAAATTTAGGGTATTAAGTTAAAAAACTGAAATAGTTGAGGGTATAAAAGTGCAATTAAGCCTAAAAAAAAATCTAGAAAGAAGAGTTTTCTAAACAAGATTTAAATTAGTACAATTTAAAAATGTATAATTTAAAAAATTTAATTAGTATAATAAGACTAAAAGAATGTAATAAAATTTAAAAAATAAAAATTAGTACAATTTAATTTTTTTATTATTAATGCTTAGAAAAATTCTATAAAAAAACATGTACATGTATAATAAAATTTAGAAAATTTGCACAATTTATTTGCTAAATGAAACATGAATTGAACGACTAATACAAGATTTGCATAATTTGAAAATTAATTATTAATATACGATTACTAGTACATAAACTGCAATTAGTGACTCATACACGATTATGACTCATAAACTGCAATTAATGACTCATACATAAACTGCAATTAATGACTCATACGACATGTCCATACAGGATTTTAAATGTCTGCATAGCTTCCTTGTTGTAAGCCCCTGTTTTTCAAAATTTTATTTTTATTAGTGCTAATTAATTTTTATGTTAATTTTAGCCTTAAAATAATTATTAGGATTTTTAGGAATTTTTCTAGAATTTTTTAAATAATTTTTAATGAGTTTTAAATATACAAAAATAGCATTTTGCAAATTATTTAAATATCATTTTGTAAATTTTAGAATTGTTTTAATATAGATTTGTAATTTTTTTAAATATTTTAAAGGTGGAATGCAAATTATTATTTGCATTATGTTACTGTTAAAGCCTTTTTGTAATTCCTAGAACTACGGGGACCCTACTGCTAAACTACCCAAAACCCCCCCGACCAGACCCTCTCTCTCTCCTCTCACCCACTCTCGTTGACCCCGACCGACGACTGCCCGACCGCCACGCCGCCCTGACCCCGCCATTTCTGGCTGCCCCCCACCGCCTTAGACCCCTATAAAACTCCCCCTCTCTTCCCTGACCTAAACTCTAACCCAAATTTCTCACCACGACCACCACAGCCCCCCTTTCTTCCCCGACGAGCTAAACCTAAACCCTAACTCCGGCGATCTCCTCCGCCACCCCCACAGCGACTAACACCCACATCCACCGCCACCATTCGACGCGCCGCACCAAGCCGCGCCCAGCGCCACCGGAGTGCCGCGAAGCCAACGCCTCCGCCGCCGTCCAGCCCCTTCGAAAGCCCCCCCGATCGACCGGACACGTGAGTAGCGGTGCCCTTTCGTGTCGTGCGTATCTCGTATTGTGTCTATGTTGTTCGCCGTGTCCTGGCGAACACAAACATGGACCTGGACACGTGAAATTCGTGTCGTGCGTGTCGAATCGACCCAGACACGTTAATACCTGTGTCCCTAACTGTCAGGACACAGGACTGTGTTATTTTTTTATCTTTTAAATCACTTAAAACCTAATAAAATCTACCTAAGTCCTAACTCTAACAAAGCTAACGGGCTGACCCCCTGGCCAGCCTGACTCGACCTAAAATCCCTCCCCCCACAGCACAGGCTCGAGTTCGAGCCCCTGCTGCTGTTTCCTTTTTCTTTTCTTTTCCTTTTTCTTTTCTTTATTTTTTGGTTATTTATATATATTTATATATATATATATATATATATATATATATATATATATATATATATATATATATATATATGTATACACATATTTGTATATATATATATATATATATATATATATATATATATATATATATATATATATATATATATATATATATGTATTATTATACATACTATTATATATATATATGTTGTTTATATATATATATATATATATATACTTCACTTTAGTATTTTATAAATATATATATGTACGTATGTATATATATGTATTTATGTACATATATGTATATATGTATATATTTCTTGTGTGTATATTTTCGTAGTTAGTAAATATTATATATATATATATATATATATATATATATATATATATATATATATATATATATATATATATATATATATATATATATATATATATATATATATATATATATATTTGTATTTATATACATATATGTATACATATATTTTCATGTGTATATATATATTATTATACACTTTATAATTTAATGTCTCCTTATATATATATATACATATTTGTATATATATATATACTTTATAAATTAAGTATTTTACTTATACATAGATATATGTACCTTTTTCATGTGTAGGTATATAATTATTTTGTATAATTTTACCATATTAAAATAATAATATTTATTTTGCACTATTACCAAATTGTATTTTTAGTGTATTTAAATTACTGCAACCATTTGGTGTCCAAGCCTAGCATGGACATTTGGGCCCAAATGTGTTTCACACATTCAAGACCTGTACAAGTCATATTGGACTTGATTCATGGCCTTGGGTCCTGTATTTGAACTTTGGTTCAAATTATATACATGGACAAAATACGCAGATAATTAATTATTTAAATTCAATTGTGTGCAAGTGCTGTTTTTGATTTTCTAAAAATACTTAAAGTGTTGTTAAAATTATGGAAAAATAGTATTTAGATACTATGTTAAGTTAGCTAATTTAGTATAATTTTTATAGTATTTAAATTACAGTTTTGCCACTAGTTTAGCATATGAAACCAAAACTCATTTTCTGTATACTTAGGAAAACTGATTTTTATAAAATATTTTTACTGGTTAATAAATTCCAAAAAAATTATAATAAATTTCTATGATTAACAAGGATCACTTTGATACTTTACTTTAAGAAAAACTAGGCTTTTTGTCTATCTCTAAAATTGTTAGAAAACAATGGTCTTTTGATTTATTTATGGATTAATTACGACTTGTAGCTTTTTGTGTTATTTTGAGTTTTAGCTGTGTTGAACCCCACCCCTCACTAGTGTAAAGACCCTAGAAAGTTAGTTAAAGTAGTGTGTCACCCCACATTGGTCTCCTACGCCAAAGTCATCATTTTGGCTAGGTGCCCAGTCACAAGTCGTGTTTCACCAATTAGTGTCCTAGTGTTTTAGCTTAGTGTAAAAACTAAGTTATTGTATTTACTTCTACAGTGACGAGTTACCGGACATCTATAGCACTGTTATCGTAGCTTGTTTCGTTTTGCTTTGCTAGAGGCAAGTACTTTCTACGAACTTTACATACTGCTATAAACCATAAAACTGTGAATCACCAACCATGTTAAATGCTGATCCTTGGGGTAGCAAGTTAGAACTTTACATGTTGTATTACTTTCAGTTTCTACCATGTTTATACCGTATCTCATATCTCTCACATGCTTAAATAACGGGTTAAGGGGAAACTGCTAGTAATGTACGTGATCATGACCCCCTTCTCCGTATGTATTTACCGAGCACCGTTACATTCTATATGTATCTGTGTCGTATGTCTGGTCCCGCGTTTGTGTATGGATATACACCGATGCCGTTATGTGTACGTATGTGCACATCAGAAAATTGATATGCACCGCTGTACATCCTGATTACCTATTGACTGATCACTCACCTACTACAGTTTTAAACTTTAAAATGTATATCTATTGCCATGATAAAATATACCTAAAAGTGAACAAACATGATATGTCGTTTCCTTTTATCACATGATCAGTATTATATGTTTGTATAGATTTAGTACTTGCTCTCGTCCTGACAGGATAACGTTGTAGGTGTCCTTACTGAGGAGGAGTTACTCTGCGACACATATTACGGAGTTACTGCCGAGGATCCGGCTCTGCTTTACGAGGATGTTCCTGCGGGAAACCTCGCCTAGTTGTCTTTTGTTTACTTAGACTTTTGAGAGTAGACATGTATTAGACTATATCTTTTTGTAACTGGACATGTATCCAGTTTTAGTTTTCAGTTCACTTGTACTTGGACATTTCACTATATACGACGACTTTTGTGTTTGGAGCATTTATGATTCTTCTTCACTTATAGAACTGTTAGCACATTTAGTCTTATCCTGTTGTCTTTAGAACAGCTTACTACGTTTTATCTCAACGTAGGCTGGGCATGACTCGGCCTGGCCCAACAATTTGGGTAGCGGGTCGTGACATGTTTTTAGTGGTGGCCCATGCAGGTCCTGACTAAACTGTTTGGTTACGTTATTGTACCAAGCATGCCTGCAATTAGGAACTTAAGGTAACTAGACAACATTAGAAAAGACGCTTAGAACACCTAGAAGAATGCTAGGATTGCAGCATAGGAAATATAACGCATGTTTGCTATTATAATTAGATTTCCTTGCATGTGATTGCTTACTTTAAAATAAATCCTTATAAGTCCTTTTTACTTTTATTTAGATGGTGCTTACTCGTTCGTCCCAGTATGTTACCCCCGAGAATGGGGCCCTCCATATCCAGTCAGCTGACCAGTCGACTGATACACCTCGACCTATCACATTCCCCCACTCCACAAATCCACAAACCCAGATACCACAACCACCTTCCACATCACAGGCCCAGCAGGCCCCGATACTTCCACCACCCCCTATCACTATACCCACCCAGGCTTCCGTCACACTCGACGGGAACCAGCTGCTCACACTGATTCAGGGGTTCCTAACAACCCATCAGGAGCAGACTACCCGACTCCGCCAGAGCATGGAGCGTTCTGAGGGACGTCCCGTGGTCCCACCACATGTAGAGCCACGGCAGAGAGCGAGGACGATCAAGGACTTCATGGGTCTGAATCCCAAGGAGTTCTCAGGGACTGAGGGCATAGTAGTAGCTGATGACTGGCTAGATTTGGTAGAAAGGAAGCTTCTGGGAGTTAGGATGTCGGATGACCTCCAGGTCGAGGCAGCAGGATTTCTGCTGATAGACTTAGCAGGAGTCTGGTTCCGGAATGAGCCGTTGTTTGCGAGAGGGAGAGCCACTTGGGACCAGTTCAAGACCCAGTTCAAGAAGAAATTCTTTTCGACCACTGCTAGGGTAGCCATGGGGCTACGATTCCAGAACATCCAGCAGGGGAACCGTTCTGTTGATGATTATGCGGCAGAGTTTAGTCGCCTGAGCCGTTTCGCTCCTAGTCTGGTTGCAGATCCAGAAGAGATGACCCGTAGGTTTTGCCATGGTCTAGTTCCAGACATTGGCATTCTTATAGTGGCGAACGGTACGAATGACTACTACCAGAGCCTAGAGTTGGCCCGGAGCATCGAGGAGCGTCTTCTGTCATGCAAGAGGCCGGCTTCTGTACATCATGAGGGACCGTCCAAGCGTCAGGCTTTCCAGCAGAGAGCACCGACGCCGCCCCAGCAGACTTACCGTCCCCCTACATCACATCATCCGACCCCGCCAGTTAGAGCCCCGGGATCCCGACAGCAGCCGAAGGGAGGTTTTTGTGCATTCTGCAAGAGGGTAGGCCACGACGCTTCCATCTGCAGGAAGAAGTTGGGGCAGTGTTTGGCTTGTGGGTCTGCCACCCATCAGCTTCGAGAGTGCCCAGTAGCGAAGACTAGAGGACCACTCCCGACTCAGCAGCAGAGGTTCGGGCAGCATCTGCAGCAGCAGAAGGGACCTCAGGGGAGGGTTTATAGTCTAGCCATTGAGCCGGAGCCGGAGCAGGTTTCAGAGCCCGATTACTTAGCTGACGTCATCACAGGTCATGTTTATTTGCATACTTTTCTAGCTCTATGCTTGTTTGATTCTGGTGTATCTCATAGCTTCCTGTCATTAGAGTTTATGCATGAACGTCACTTAGTATCTACACCTACTGCGGAGATTAGTAGAGTAATGACGGGAGGAGGACCAGTGCCTATTAGAGCTAGCTATAGGTGCTCTATTATGATAGTCGGGAGAGAGTTCGAGGGGCGATTCTTTGTGATGCCACTCCCCGATTATGATATCATATTGGGGATGGACTGGCTTAGCTATGCCCATGCATCTATAGATTGCCATGAGGGTAGTATTTTGTTCAGTCCCCCAGGCACAGTACCATTCAGTGTCAGGAGGACAGGGCCGGAGATCAGCCTAGAGCCGAACTGTTGTGCGACAGTTGGGGACACAGTACCGCCACACCCTATCATTAGGGAGTTTATGGATGTATTCCCAGAGGATCTTCCAGGACTTCCGCCTGACAGAGATGTAGAGTTCACTATAGATTTAGTGTCGGGTTCATCACCAGTATCCCGGGCTTGCTATAGAGTGAATCCCAAGGAGGCCATAGAGATGAAAGAGCAGATTGATGACCTGTTGAAAAAGGGTTTCATTCGATCCAGTGCTTCTCCATGGGGAGCACAAGTGCTCTTTGTGCCTAAGAAGGATGGAACAGTCCGGTTGTGTATTGACTACCGGGCCTTGAATGCCATCACCATCAAGAACAAATATCCTCTGCCCAGGATAGATGATTTGTTCGACCAGTTGAGTAGGGCGAAGGTGTTTTCCAGGATAGACTTGAGATTCGGGTACCACCAGGTGAAGGTTAGGCCAGCAGACATCCAGAAGACGGCGTTCAACACGAAGTACGGGCAGTACGAGTTTCTGGTGATGCCATTTGGTATCACAAATGCGCCAGCTGTCTTTATGAATTTGATGAATAAGACATTTCACCAGTATCTGGATAAGTTCGTCGTAGTGTTTATCGACGATATCCGGATATACTCGAAGACGCCAGAGGAGCATGCAGAGCACTTGCGGATAGTTTTGGGGATTCTGAGGCAGGAGAGATTGTTTGCCAAATTGACGAAGTGCGAGTTCTTTTTAGACCGAGTGGAGTTTATCGGCCATGTAGTCACTGGAGATGGAATCTCGGTGGATCCCAGGAAGATTGCTGCAGTTGAGACGTGGAAGGTTCCGACGTCAGTTTCAGAGATCAGGAGCCTTCTGGGTTTAGCCGGCTATTATAGAAAGTTCGTCCAGGACTTTGCTAGGATAGCTGAACCCATGACGAAGCTGACGCGGAAGGACGCAGAGTACATCTGGTCAGAGGACTGCCAGGCAGCATTTGAGGAGCTGAAGAGGAGGCTGACGACCGCTCCAGTTCTGACTTTACCTTCAGGTTCTGGAGGTTTCACCATATACAGCGATGCTTCTGGGAAGGGGCTAGGATGTGTCCTACAGCAGCATGAGAAAGTGATTGCTTATGCATCTAGGCAATTGCGGACTCATGAGAGGAATTATCCTACCCATGACCTCGAGTTAGCTGCGGTGATCTTTGCACTCAAGTTATGGAAACATTACTTATACGGAGAGCGTGTGGAAGTCTTTACTGACCACAAAAGCTTGAAGCATGTGTTCACGCAGAAAGAGCTGAACATGAGGCAAAGACGATGGTTGGAGTTGATGAAGGACTTCGACATCGATTTACAGTATCACCCCGGGAAGGCAAATGTGGTGGCGGATGCGCTGAGCAGGCATCCGATGGTATGGTACCTGATGATTGATCGGCATTTACGGGAGGATCTGGAGAAGCTCGGTATCGAGCTAGTTCGGCCAGGATCAGTGATACAGATGATGGCGCTTGACATTCAGTCAGGTTTGATGGAGCAGATCCGGGAGGCACAGTCTACAGATGAGAGCCTTCGCAGACTTCGACCCCAGGCTTTAGCTGGATTGCTGGATGACTTCACTATAGCAGAGGACGGATCCTTGAGGCATGGCAGCCGATTGTGCGTGCCGAAAGGAGAGCTAGTAGAGGCAGTCTTGCAGGAGGCACACCGATCGAGATACTCTATTCACCCTGGTGCTAACAAGATGTACCGTGACTTGCGGGAACATCTTTGGTGGCATAGGATGAAGAGGGATGTATCGCATTTTATCTCGAGATACCTAGTTTGCCAGCAGGTCAAGGCGGAGCGCCAGAGGCCAGCTGGTTTGTTGCAGCCGTTACCCATTCCCGAGTGGAAATGGGAACATATTACGATGGACTTCGTTTCAGGGCTTCCTCGTTCCCAAGGAGGGAAGGATGCCGTCTGGGTCATCGTAGACAGGCTGACGAAGTGTGCGCACTTCATACCCTTCAAGGTGGGGCTTTCCACCGAGAAGTTGGCGGAGCTATACATGCAGCAGATAGTTCGCCTACACGGAGTGCCGGTGAGCATCGTGTCAGACAGAGACAGCAGATTCACATCCCACTATTGGAAGAGCTTGCAGGAGGAGTTGGGCAGTAGGCTCAAGTTCAGTACGGCGTACCACCCGCAGACAGATGGGCAGTCCGAGAGGACGATACAGACACTGGAGGATATGCTGAGGACCTGCGTGCTGGACTTCGGAGGATCATGGAAGAGCCATCTGCACTTGGTAGAGTTTTCATACAACAACAGCTACCAGGCCAGTATTGGTATGTCTCCTTTCGAGGCGCTATATGGACGACGATGTCGCACACCGCTCTTTTGGGATGATGTCGGAGACCGAGTTATGCTTGGGCCAGAGATGATCACGGATGCAGCAGAGAAAGTCGGGATGATCAGAGACAGGCTCAAAGTAGCTCAGGATAGGCAGAAACACTGGGCTGATGCTAGTCGCAGACCGATGGAGTTCGCAGACGGTGATATGGTGCTAGTGAAGATATCACCTACTAGAGGGACGATCCGGTTCGGACGAGGAGGGAAGCTGAGTCCCAGATACATCGGGCCATTCGAGATACTTGGCAGGATCGGAGAGGTAGCTTACAAGATTGCACTTCCACCCAACCTAGCAGGAGTTTATGATGTCTTTCACGTATCTCAGCTGAGGAGATATGTTCCAGACCCCAGTCATGTGCTAGATCATTCAGAGTTGGAGGTCGGACCGAGCCTTACAGTTTCTGAGCAGCCAGTGGAGATATTAGACAGGAGAGAGAAGAGGCTGAGGAACAAGGTTATACCCCTAGTACGAGTAGCTTGGAGCCGTCACTCCCCAGGTGAATCTACTTGGGAGAGGGAGTCGGACATGAGGGAGAGATACCCTTACTTGTTCGATCCAACCGCTGCGAGGGAACCACCCGTTCCCGCTTGATACCTTAGAGGTTAGTTTCGATCACAGCCTTAGTCATTTTGTTGTATTGCTTGCTATGTTAGAATATTGTCAGGTCTTCAATCCTTGTGAATTTCGAGGACGAAATTTTTCAAGGAGGGAAGACTTGTAAGCCCCTATTTTTCAAAATTTTATTTTTATTAGTGCTAATTAATTTTTATGTTAATTTTAGCCTTAAAATAATTATTAGGATTTTTAGGAATTTTTTAGAATTTTTTAAATAATTTTTAATGAGTTTTAAATATACAAAAATAGCATTTTGCAAATTATTTAAATATTTTAATATCATTTTGTAAATTTTAGAATTGTTTTAATATAGATTTGTAATTTCTTTAAATGTTTTAAAGGTGGAATGCAAATTATTATTTGCATTATGTTACTGTTAAAGCCTTTTTGTAATTCCTAGAACTACGGCGACCCTATTGCTAAACTACCCAAAACCCCCCCCCGACAAGACCCTCTCTCTCTCCTCTCACCCACTCTCGTTGACCCCGACCGACGACTGCCCGACCGCCACGCTGCCCTGACCCCGCCATTTTCGGCTGCCCCCCACCGCCTTAGACCCCTATAAAACTCCCCCTCTCTCCCCTGACCTAAACCCTAATCCAAATTTCTCACCACGACCACCACAGCCCCCCTTTCTTCCCCGACGAGCTAAACCTAAACCCTAACTCCGGCGATCTCCTCCGCCACCCCCACAGCGACTAACACCCACATCCACCGCCACCATTCGACGCGTCGCACCAAGCCGCGCCCAGCGCCACCGGAGCGCCGCGAAGCCAACGCCTCCGCCGCCGTCCAGCCCCTTCGAAAGCCCCCCCGATCGACCGGACACGTGAGTAGCGGTACCCTTTCGTGTCGTGCGTATCTCGTATTGTGTCTATGCTGTTCGCCGTATCCTGGCGAACACAAGCGTGGACCTGGACACGTGAAATTCGTGTCGTGCGTGTCGAATCGACCCAGACACGTTAATACCTGTGTCCCTAACTGTCAGGACACAGGATTGTGTTATTTTTTTTTTATCTTTTAAATCACTTAAAACCTAATAAAATCTACCTAAGTCCTAACTCTAACAAAGCTAACGGGCTGACCCCCTGGCCAGCCCGACTCGACCTAAAATCCCCCCTACAGCACAGGCTCGAGTTCGAGCCCCTGCTGCTGTTTCCTTTTTCTTTTCTTTTCCTTTTTCTTTTCTTTATTTTTTGGTTATTTATATATATTATATATATATATATGTATACACATATTTGTATATATATATATATATATGTATTATTATACATACTATTTATATATATATATGCTGTTTATATATATATATATATATATATATATATATATATATATATATATATATATATATATATATATATATATACTTCACTTTAGTATTTTATAAATATATATATATGTACGTATGTATATATATGTATTTATGTACATATATGTATATATGTATATATTTTCTTGTGTGTATATTTTCATAGTTAGTAAATATTATATATATATATTTGTATTTATATACATATATGTATACATATATTTTCATGTGTATATATATTATTATACACTTTATAATTTAATGTCTCCTTATATATATATATATATATATATATATTTTTTTATATATATATATATATATATATATATATATATATATATATATATATATATATATATATATATATATATATACTTTATACTTTATAAATTAAGTATTTTACTTATACATAGATATATGTACCTTTTTCATGTGTAGGTATATAATTATTTTGTATAATTTTATCATATTAAAATAATAATATTTATTTTGCACTATTACCAAATTGTATTTTTAGTGTATTTAAATTACTGCAACCATTTGGTGTCCAAGTCTAGCATGGACATTTGGGCCCAAATGTGTTTCACACATTCAAGACATGTACAAGTCATATTAGACTTGATTCATGGCCTTGGGTCCTGTATTTGAACTTTGGTTCAAATTATATACATGGACAAAATACGCAGATAATTAATTATTTAAATTCAATTGTGTGCAAGTGCTGTTTTTGATTTTCTAAAAATACTTAAAGTGTTGTTAAAATTATGGAAAAATAGTATTTAGATACTAAGTTAAGTTAGCTAATTTAGTATAATTTTTATAGTATTTAAATTACAGTTTTGCCACTAGTTTGGCATATGAAACCAAAACTCATTTTCTGTATACTTAGGAAAACTGATTTTTATAAAATATTTGTACTGGTTAATAAATTCCAGAAAAATTATAATAAATTTCTATGATTAACAAGGATCACTTTGATACTTTACTTTAAGAAAAACTAGGCTTTTTGTCTATCTCTAAAATTGTTAGAAAACAATGGTCTTTTGATTTATTTATGGATTAATTACGACTTGTAGCTTTTTGTGTTATTTTGAGTTTTAGCTGTGTTGAACCCCACCCCTCACTAGTGTAAAGACCCTAGAAAGTTAGTTAAAGTAGTGTGTCACCCCACATTGGTCTCCTACGCCAAAGTCATCATTTTGGCTAGGTGCCCAGTCACAAGTCGTGTTTCACCAATTAGTGTCCTAGTGTTTTAGCTTAGTGTAAAAACTAAGTTATTGTATTTACTTCTACAGTGACGAGTTACCGGACATCCATAGCACTGTTATCGCAGCTTGTTTCGTTTTGCTTTGCTAGAGGCAAGTACTTTCTACGAACTTTACATACTGCTATAAACCATAAAACTGTGAATCACCAACCATGTTAAATGCTGATCCTTGGGGTAGCAAGTTAGAACTTTACATGTTGTATTACTTTCAGTTTCTACCATGTTTATACCGTATCTCATATCTCTCACATGCTTAAATAACGGGTTAAGGGAAAACTGCTAGTAGTGTACGTGATCATGATCCCCTTCTCCGTATGTATTTACCGAGCACCGTTACATTCTATATGTATCTGTGTCGTATGTCTGGTCCCGCATTTGTGTATGGATATACACCGATGCCGTTATGTGTACGTATGTGCACATCAGAAAATTGATATGTACCGCTGTACATCCTGATTACCTATTGACTGATCACTCACCTACTACAGTTTTAAACTTTAAAATGTATATCTATTGCCATGATAAAATATACCTAAAAGTGAACAAACATGATATGTCGTTTCCTTTCATCACATGATCAGTATTATATGTTTGTATAGATTTAGTACTTGCTCACGTCCTGACAGGATAACGTTGTAGGTGTCCTTACTGAGGAGGAGTTACTCTGCGACACATATTACGGAGTTACTGCCGAGGACCCGGCTCTGCTTTACGAGGATGTTCCTGCGGGGAACCTCGCCTAGTTGTCTTTTGTTTACTTAGACTTTTGAGAGTAGACATGTATTAGACTATATCTTTTTGTAACTGGACATGTATCCAGTTTTACTTTTCAGTTCACTTGTACTTGGACATTTCACTATATACGACGACTTTTGTGTTTGGAGCATTTATGATTCTTCTTCACTTATAGAACTGTTAGCACATTTAGTCTTATCCTGTTGTCTTTAGAACAGCTTACTACGTTTTATCTCAACGTAGGCTGGACATGACTCGGCCTGGCCCAACAATTTGGGTAGCGGGTCGTGACACTTGTACCATAGCTATGGTCCCATTTGAATCGTTTCCTAAAATGCAAACATTCAATAAGAACT
Source organism: Iris pallida (assembly GCA_029216955.1). NCBI lineage: Eukaryota > Viridiplantae > Streptophyta > Magnoliopsida > Asparagales > Iridaceae > Iris > Iris pallida. Next base: position 14,277,269 of record JANAVB010033011.1, on the reverse strand, counting down.
TAAGTGGAGTATCTTATTTCGGTATCGTCACTTGTACGCTCATTGTAAATTTCGCTAAAATGATGACAAATTTTCGATCCTGATTCAAGCTATTGTTGCGGTGCGTGATGAGGTTGCGGTGCGGGTTGCGGTGCAGGTTGTGGTATCTTGTGGATGTTGTGGCACTTGATAATTATCGATGATATAAATCGCCTCTTCACACTAGATTGCTTGTAAAAATTGTAAGAGGAAAGAAATGGTTGGTGTGATTAATTTTGAAAATTTATGGCCTATTTATAGATTTTTTTTTGTGCAATGATCTATTTTACCCTCAAAATATAGTTGTTATAATGGTATTTTGGATCATTTTCAGTAGAATGATCAAAATACCTTAAAACGTCCAAAAAAAAGCCATGAAAATGAGGGTAAAACGGTCTTTTGGCCCTCCCAAAGGTTAAAAAAAAATTCAAAAAATCGGCTGGATCGGACCTGGACCGGATCTGAAATGGACCAGTCTAGGCTGGCCCGGTTGATTTCTGTGGGTTTGACCGGCCTGGACCCGCGGTCAAACCGAGCCGGGCCGGTCCGGACTTGCAGGTCCAGCGGCACAACCCAGCCCAGACCCGTTGGATTAGTAGGTTGGGCCGGTCCGGGTCGTTGACCGGGCTCGGGCTGATCCAGACTGATTTTGATCGGGCCGGGCTCGAGCTGGAGACCGGGCCGCTCGACCTAAGTCACACCTTGACCCAAAACCGAAACCGAAATCGAAACCGAATATATTTATTTAGTATTTTCAAAACTGAAACTGAATCAATTTTTTAAAAATCGGACCGGATCTTTGATCCAGTTCGGTTCGATTTTCAGTCAAAATCGAATAATGCTCGCCCTTAACGTCACATGAGCAGGGCCGGCCGGCCCTAATCTAGCATAAATTAGGCTATCGTTTTTTTTATTGTATATAATATTTGATAATATTTTAAATAATAATGGTCACGCAATATAATAAAATATTTAACTTTTTAAAATTGGTTTTTCCTTGCCTCTTCTATGTAAAGTGTCTTGGAGATCTGGTGAACCTTTTTTTTTTTTTTTTTTTTTTTAACGAATTCTTTAGTTTCTGGCCGGTCATGCACATGAGTACCGTACGTGCACTTAAATCTACAATTCTAATGCATGTTACTTAGAACGTGTATGTTCCATAGGGATTTAATAGAATAATAGTATCCCCATATAAAAATTGAAAGCAAGATCATGATTTTCCTCCTTTGAAAGCCAAAAAAAAAAAAAAAAAAAAAGAAGAAGAAGAAGAAGAAGAAGAAGAAGAAGAAGAAAGAGAATCCTTGCATCTCATAATGGCCCCCTCATGTTTGTTTGCCAAACTCCAATAATTTTTCTTCTTCTTTTGAAGTCCCTTACTCTTTTATAAGGTTATGTGCACGATAATTCACACTTGATAAGTATTTTTGCACAAGTGCCTGTCGTTACTTGTTTCCCTTCCTTCACCGGCCCTCCGTCGATAACGTTTGGGCAGGACCGACCTTGGGGTAAGTTGTACAAGACTTGGGGCTTGGACAACTTCTCTCTGCTAGGACAAACCCTCAGGCTCAGAATAATCTAACCAAAGGTCAGGATTACGGATGACCACCAGGATCAGCTGATAATATGGATCAAGAGACAACCAAAATTAGCTCCAGGATAGGACAACCCAATCCTCTGGGTCGGCCCTGCATATGGGCCGAGGGCGGGGCAGGGGCAGATCTGATCCACGTGTGTCATCGTTTCTTCTTTGACATCACATCATGTTGAGGAACACAACACTCTATTTTTATTTGCAACAAAAATAAAAAACCTGGAAGCTAAAACCTTTTATAACTATACCACAGTGAAATCAAGATACATATGACACTCAGATTATTATTTTATAAGTAGGTAGATTAAATGGAAGCGATATAACTCTCCAAAAGAAAGAGGATTTCACAAATGCCTAGGGTAGTGAAATAGTACTGTATCGCACTTGTATCGTGCTGTACCGTACCCAATCTACACTCTGGTTGTCTTTATATTAATTTTTCTATAAAAAATTAAATGTGCATGCAACCTCTAGAGGGGTATGTCTCACTATAACCACTTGAGCTACAGGTTATTGGCTATATATGTATGTGTAAATAATATCCGAATTGAAATTTATAAGTGCAGGTTCGGATCCAAATCTCAAACCCGTCGGCATTATAGGTCTACATTCCCTACGAGCACTATGTAGATCTAAGTCAGCTAGTAGCAATTCTAGAAATTATTTCCTCGTTTCTATTGTAAACATTTTTTGTCAATTTTAAACAAACAATGTGTCTTTTAATTCACATAATTTATCTATTTAGACAAACATAAATGCCAGACGATACCTTGAAAAGTACCAGTTGGCATTTTCCTTTTGACGTTTCAAAATAGTGCAAGAGGACAATCAAACAAACCCAAGAATGTATAGAGAGCAGATTTGTTGTCCCCAAATCTAGTGTTCCAACTATGTGCTCTCGCATATAAAAATGTGAATCATATCGATTTTGGATATTATTTTTTATAAAATCGGTGTGACACATATATTTTTATAGGAGAGAGAATATAATCGTTTGGGACATAAAATTTGGGAACAGGTGATTTGCTCTTAAATGTGCTGTGGCACGCAAAAAAAAGGTGTAATGTGAATGAAATGATGTTTTTTTCTTCTTCATGAAATGGGCCGGACATGGGCCACACTGCCTTCCCTTTCAAACCTCCAAACAAGAAGAAAAGAAAAGAGAGGAAAAGAACAGAAAAAGTGATGTGTAGATATATTCATGTGGGCTTCATTTATTCGCCGATCTCAACGCTCATTGTGTCAATAATAAACGACTCTCTCTCTCTCACACAGACAGCCGCCCTTCCTCTTTCTCTAGGACGGAGGAAGAAAGCTCTCTCTCTCTCTCTCTCTCTCTCGAAGAGGTACCGATCCCTTTCGATCTCTCCAATCGATTTCTTGCTAGATCTGATCCTTCGCACCGATCGATCGATCATTGTTTAATTACTAATTTAACCGTAATCGGAAGCTATTTAGTTGTGGTCGACCGTTGGATCGATGCGTAAATTTCTGTTTTTTTTAAAATTTTTTGATTTTGGGGTTCAGATTTAGGGATTTCTGGTGGAATCTGTGTATTGGAAGTAGTTGGATTAATTGATCATTTGGGGAAATATTTGGTGGGGGAACTGAAGAAAGCCTGTTCCTTTAGGTGATCTGAGTATCTTAAATTGATCCATTTATCCTTGCTAATTTTGGTGTATCTGTAGGGACTAGCTGGAAATTTACGAAAATAGGGGTGAGTTTTATATAAAAAATTCTTGTGCGGATTAATACGTGAAAATAGTTGCTTCGATCTCGAGGAGAGTGTTAGAAATATATATTTTTTTTTTACTTAACAATGTATCGATTTCTGCCGATACTTAAAACCCTGGATAAAGTTATGATCTTGGCACAGTTTTAGCTGAGTATGTGAAGTAAATATTGAGAAAAGTTTGCTATGGTGTGAAATATATAATAGTTGGGCAAATTTAAATGGACTACAAAGGGGAAAATGCATTTGTAATCTACACATTTATGTTTGCTTTTCAATTTATTAGATCATCGTGACTGAGAGATTGGGAAGGTCAATGCGTAGAAGATTCCTCAAAGAGAGATTGAATGCAGTCAATACCTATATAGGATTTTCCAACCATTTAGGCTTAGTTCGGTTTGTGGTTTGGGGCATGGGCATTTGCTGAAGCGTCCATTTCTGGAGCTATCCTTGGGCTAGCATTCCGGAAATGTTCATATGACCTCCCAAATGAATCACACGTTTACGCAAACGCTCATCCAGAAGACGAGCTATTGGCTCGCTTATTGTGTTTGACACTAAAGAAGTTCCGGATGAAATGTAAATGCAATCCAAAGTAGCCCTTAATCTCGAAGGAATGTAAAAGGGTATCTCTGATAAATGTTTATGCGTACGCTGGGAAACTTGGTTATGCTTTTTATCCACAGCTACATGAATATGGCCAACCAAAAAATTTCCACTTTTTCAATAATTAGTGACATTAGTGACATTCATGTGGAGCTAGTATCCTCATGAGTCGCAATTGATGATTCTTATGATGTCACCATGAGTAATTTAATTACCCTATGATGTCCCCGTATGTGCCTGGTAGACACCATTCAAATGGGTAAAGCTTACATGATAATGAATGGCGATGTCTCCATAATGTGCTTATATGAGTCTGTAGTGCAAGCATTTTATCTACTTAATCTGAAGTCCTGAACACATTGTTTGAAATATGAAAAATATCAAGTGAATATCCTAAAACTTTTAACATGCTATAGCTTATGATCAATGGCTTGCGGCACAGTCTGTAAGTAAAAATTTCTTTGTTCAAATATTATAGGCTAGACTGTCGACTCGTGATATGTATTGTGTAGCGATTTGCTTGTGCATTGTATTGTGTATCACGTATTGTATTGTGTATCTTACGATATAGCAACTCTAGGAGTTTAGGTTTATAGTTCTAGATCAATATAAGAACATGATTTAATATAATTTTTGAATTCATCTTTTTAGGTCTATTTAGTTATAGAATCAAGATCCTTAAGTATACATTACATAACTCAAGTAAAAAAAAACAAAAAACCTATCAACCTATACGTATCATATCGGATCAACTGATAGGCAACGAAATGGTAGTATATGGTATAGTAAGATACGCACGTGTATCATAAGATACTAACAACATAAACTAGAGGGATTTGAGTCCTTGAGAAGCTTCCTGTAAAGTGCAAATTTCTTGCATTGCTTTTTTTGTCTTGTCAGATTTGCCCAGTTGCTGTTTGCTTCTTGACATTCTACTAGTTTAAATCTCTTTCTTTTACTTGATTCAGTATGTATAGCAGTCTAACATGTGAAAGGAAACATCTTGAGTTTACAAATGGTTTATGATCAATAAGTTTCTGCAACGGTTAATAAATTATCTATTTTTCCGCTTAGACACTAGCACTATGTGTCTGACGCTGCAACCTTCCAAAATCTAGAAACAATTAACACAGTTATATTTGTCTATCTTTGTAAAAATGCATAAGGTTATCAATACTTTTCGTTGAGCTTTGTGTCTGGATATTGTAAATCTTATTAGTTACAAAAAATGGCAAATGTATCAAATTCTTATAGTATTTGTTGAACAGGCGCACGATACTTGTGAGTATTTTATAATTCTTATGAGTGGACAACCATTTTTCTTTTACACTAGTGTCTAACTGAGATGGACATGTCTCATATCATACGTGGATGTCATGGCAAATTTTTAGCAGAGAGAACTGTTATTTTTATCCTAATTAGGATTTAAGTCTTAAGAATCCTCTTTATTGTTATAATTCACGCATGTTACTTTTTATCTGACCATTTCATGCCAAAATTTTCTATCTGGCATCTTGATGACTTTGTCTGTGGACAGTATCAATATAAACTATGGCTGATGCTGAGGACATTCAGCCCCTTGTCTGTGACAATGGAACTGGAATGGTGAAGGTGAGGTTCCCGAACCTCCGTATTTTGCATAGTCTTGACTTACATTCAAACTACGCTGAGCATCTGAATCACTCTATTACCTTTCTTTATTGTCTCCCATCATAGGCTGGATTTGCTGGAGATGATGCTCCCAGAGCTGTCTTCCCAAGTATTGTTGGTCGACCCCGTCACACAGGTGTCATGGTTGGTATGGGACAGAAAGATGCATATGTTGGTGATGAGGCCCAATCCAAGAGAGGTATTCTTACATTGAAATACCCCATTGAACATGGAATTGTCAGTAATTGGGATGACATGGAGAAGATTTGGCATCACACTTTCTACAATGAGCTTCGTGTCGCACCTGAAGAACATCCGGTGCTTCTTACTGAGGCCCCTCTTAACCCCAAAGCCAACAGAGAGAAGATGACGCAAATAATGTTCGAAACCTTCAATGCCCCTGCAATGTATGTTGCCATTCAGGCTGTTCTCTCCCTGTATGCTAGTGGCCGTACCACAGGTAATTATATATTCTAGTAGGCAAACTGTCTTACAGGCATTTAAATTCCTCTCTTCTCTTTGCCAAATAGGCTGTTTTCTCTTAAACTTATAGTGTGTATATATATTATATTCTGCCGAAGGAAACAAATCGTACAAGGTCGAATTACTTCTTGTTCCCTGCTGATTAAGCAAGATTAATTAGTATAGTTTAGAAACATAAAGATGATGCTTAAACTTGACTTTGATTGTTTTATGATTGAACAATGAAATATTTGTGAATTTCTTGATTTAGTTCTTGTGTAACTTTATATAGTTCACCACCTGAGAAGAAAACTTGCATATATTTGTGAAACCTTTTTAACCAGCTAGAGAATGTTGTCAACCGAGTTGAAACTAGAAGTGCTCAATAAGAGAATAATGTTTCTTTATAATTTTTAGCTCCTCCTGAACCGGTTATCCTTTTCATGATTCATTTGACATAAAATTTTTCCTCACATTTTTTCAAGATCTAAACGTGATAATTTCGTAGGTATTGTGCTGGATTCTGGTGATGGTGTCAGCCATACAGTCCCTATCTACGAGGGTTATGCTCTTCCACATGCTATCCTCCGGTTAGACCTTGCTGGGAGAGATCTAACTGATGCCCTCATGAAGATCCTCACAGAGAGAGGCTACTCATTCACCACGACAGCCGAGCGGGAAATTGTCCGTGATATCAAAGAGAAGCTTGCCTATATAGCCCTCGACTACGAGCAGGAACTCGAGACTGCCAAAAGCAGCTCATCCATAGAGAAGAGCTATGAACTACCTGATGGACAGGTCATCACCATTGGCGCGGAGCGATTTAGGTGCCCAGAAGTACTGTTCCAGCCCTCGCTAGTCGGTATGGAGGCTGCTGGTATTCATGAGACCACGTACAATTCGATCATGAAGTGTGATGTTGATATCAGGAAGGATTTGTATGGGAACATTGTGCTCAGTGGTGGGTCCACCATGTTCCCTGGCATCGCCGACCGTATGAGCAAGGAGATAACTGCACTGGCACCTAGCAGCATGAAGATCAAGGTGGTTGCACCACCTGAGAGGAAGTACAGTGTGTGGATTGGAGGATCCATTCTTGCTTCATTGAGCACATTCCAGCAGGTAATTTCTCTCAACATGCTACACAACTTCATTCATCTCATTTCATATGAATTTGCAATCAGATTCTAAGTTATTTGAATCTAATTAGTTAATTAGAGTATTTGATTATACAAATTTCTTTTTGTTTTCATTTTGTTCTTTAAGTTCTTTTTTCTTCTGTTGCAGATGTGGATATCCAAAGGTGAATATGATGAATCTGGGCCAGGGATTGTTCATAGAAAATGCTTCTAAATGCTCTTTGGGGTCTTGGTTCTATATTTATACTTATGATGGTAGTACTAAATGGCTCGTGGTAATGCTGAATATGATATGAAGTGCTTGGAACTACTCTTTGGGTTTATGGTTCGATGTTAGCAGTACTTTGATGGTTTGTGGTGATGGTCATTTGAATAATTCCTTTTTTGTTGCCCGTTTAACTTGGCTTATAAACAAATTATGCATTAGTAGTTTGTATTGTGATTTTGCTTTTATTTTTTTTAATTATTGGGTTATGTTTGCAATATATGCTTCTATCCGGTCTCGTTTGGTTCGCGGAATCATGAGATTGGAAAAGGAAAGTAATTACTTTCCTATATTTTGGGTGCCAAAGGAATTAAAGAGGAAAGGAAAACGATTTCCAATGAAAAGAAAAACTAGGGGAAAAAATGATTCCACCCAAGCAAGGAATCAATTTTTCACATTGAAGTAGTCACTTTCCTTTCCAAATTTGTTGGCGTTTCTAAACATCGAAAAGGAAAATGACAAAGAATTGATTTTCTTTTCATTTCTTTCCGCGAACCAAACGAGGCCTGGTGTAGGTTGGCAGTGATATGTTCCACAACAATAGAAAACTTTCAAATTATGATTTTCTCCAAGGGTTATAGGGTTATGGCATGCGAGGTGTCTGAGGATGGTTAATTGGAAGTTCAATTCCTTCATGGTTCTCCACTGTCCAAATTCAGGAATTTCTGTGACAAGAAAACAATCAGTAGGCACTTCAGAACCGACAGGCGACTAACAAGGTTTTCATTTCTTATCCCTTCTAGTAGTTGTGATTCAACGAATGTGGTAAGAAAGCGTGATGTTATTCTAGAATTGACCATTGTATTCCTGATAAATGTTGGTTGATAGTCGATGTTTCGAGACCCGTCACTGATCCACAATCAATCAGTCTTTATATGTTCCTCTCAGTAATAGTACGTACTTACTACTGCTAGTGAACAAAACCATGCCAATCCCTCACCATGTAGCCTCCGTCCACCGTCCCCCTCCCACCCCCTACAAGTCGGGCACCTACTCTGGCACCGGTGATTGCATCGCCGGTGTTATCGTCGTCCTCGTTGTCGTCATCATCTGGGCTCTCGTCGTCCTATACCTCATCTGCGCAAGTCGCAACCGTGATCCCGAAAACCCATCAGCTCACAAGTCGGAGGTGCCGCCTCCGGAGGCCACACTGGTCCAAATTCTCACCGATGGCATGGAGAGCGCGGAGTGCGCCATCTGCCTCCTGGAGTTCGCGGACGGCGACCGTGGCCGCGTGCTTCCTGCATGCAATCACGTATTCCACGAAAGCTGCATAGAGAAGTGGCTCCGGACCAAGAGCTCCTGCCCGACCTGCCGGAGCCAAGTGGTTGGTGCATAGAGGTTGATGCGGATCAGGGACGGAGCTTCATAGAAACTAAGGGGGTCCATGGTACCCTATTTTTTTTCCCTAATAAATATTTCACTTGTAGATATTAACCCTTTCTAACGTATAATTTGGTGCGACAAAAAATGGGATTTACCTATCTAAAATACACTACCAAAATACTGCAAATCAGTGACAGAAGGTTGGCAACGGACGAATAATGGGTATTTTGAATTTTAAAATTACATAGATGTCGCTGAGTCGTCACCTGTCTGTCGCCTAGTACTGTGTCCTAATTATAAAAAAGACGGCCCGATCAAATTTTATTTCTCTCTCTCATCTCTCGATCTCTACTCTCTCTCGTGTCTCTCTTCATCGTGATCCTCCGACGTACCCATCCTCTTACGACGTGCTCCTCCTCCTCCTCCTCCTCCTTGTTCGTGCTCCACCGATGTGCCCCCTCTCCCTCCTTATCCTTCCAAGTCCTTATCCTCCAATTATTGAGTGCATGTTCTTTGTTGCCGAACATAATTTTTCAACCAAACCCAAATGAAGAAACATAAAGACAAACTATCAAAACAAAGTCCTTTATTTTTTTTTTTTAGATTAGGGGAACTAGTCGCTACATCTTCTTCAGATTACTCTCATTCCCTTGCTCATTCCTTTGTTTCCTCTTGGCCTCCCATGCTGGATTAATCGTAACAAGTTATCCTTTAAACAATTTGGAAATATTTTGCAGAGGAGTTGTTTCTACAAACTCCAACAATTTGGTAACCCCCTCTTCTGCATGTCCCGTACCCTTGGGATCCTGTCTGTTTTCATTAACATAGACGTAAGTCTGGATGTCCGCATGACTCACATCAGGCGTTAGATCTCCTATGGGTAGCCCACCTATAGCAACATAAACCCAGTCATGCCGACTTGAGTTTCTGCTCCCTGCCGTGAGGCTTGAAGTATGGATGTCCTTATTAAGCGGAGGAACTCTAGTCTCTCCCTCTTCGGTCTCCATGGTGATTTGTCCCTCCTCATGTTCCCTCGGGCATGAGCTACTGTCGTGCCCAAAGCACTTGCACAATGAGCACCTAATGGGCACCCATTCATACTCAGCCTTCTGCTAACTAATCTTGTCCGACGCAAGCCTAAATTGGACTTTCCTAGGAAGATCAACTACTGTTTCCACTTCCACAAAGACTCTAGCATACGCAAGTCTCTGTCGAAGTGCATTGGGCGCATCCATCCGCAGAGGACACCCTGTTAGGATTGTCAGTCTCATAATTGATTCGACATTCCATATGTCCAGAGGTAGTCACGGGAAGCGTATCCAGATTGGTATTCGTATCCAGATTGGTATTTTGATAGTCGATCGTACTTAAAGCTCATCTCAGGAACCCATCGTCTTGTGATAGCCAGGCTGTCGTTGAATGAACATAGGCCTTCCTCTAGAACTCGCTGAAAATCCACCTTTAACTCGAACTTGAAAAGGAAGAACCCATTCTCCCACGAGTATACACGCATAGCACCCTGCGGCTGCCACAACCTCTACGTCGTGCCTAATATATATGGCACAATAGCTAGCACGGGACCCGAGCATGTAGTGAACAATCATCTTCTGCCAGAAGATTTTCGCCTTAGCTTGCACCTCTGTCGCAATTGTTAGATATCGCAAAAGGAGAAGTGGGATTACAACTACTTTTGGTGCTAAACTTTGTTAATGCTTTCGTACAAAGAACTATATTAATTCAAAGTACACCAAATTTGATTATGGAGATTGTGGTGGCGGAATTCGAGTCGGCACATGACTCCTTTACTTCGTTGACGATCTGATGCAAAGACATGTTCTGGACTTGCTGATCCTGACTCACTGGCAGAATGGACAACAAGTTGCATTGTGGTAGAGCTCGTATGCTTATGTTGTGTGTGGAAAGCATGTCACAGCTGTTTATAATCATTTGCACTGAAATGTCCATATGCGTGCATAATAGTCAATATTTATTATTTTTGACTTTGTGCGTGCACGCATGGAATTGGACATCTGTGCATAACATTGTCGGCATGACACGTGGCCTATGTTGTGAGGCTTCAATGCATGATCTATAATGTCCCGTTCCGTACGGTGCATTATGCTGAGTCGTTGACTCGAAGAGTCGCGTTGACCCAATTTAAGTATCGATGCAAATCGATACAAGAGTTACCTTGTCCCGAGAAACACATCGATTCGGATCGATGCAAAGAGTTACATTGACCCAAAGAATGCATCGAGTAAGATCGATGCAAGTGTTAAGTTGGCCCGAGAGAAAGTATTGAGTCGGTTCGAAGATTCTAAGAAATTGAATCGATGCAAAGCACATGTCCGATTCGAACAAATACTGATTTTAGTTGGTTTCGTGTGCATGCTATATGTTTACGCTGAAATATAAGAGGTCAGCATTTTGTCTTATTTAACGGGGTCCGCAAAACCAAATCACCACCTCACAACGGACTAAGGCATAGGCTCGATAAGCCAAATCGGTCGTATGATTCAATGAAGCATGAAGTGCTCGAGTGGCTAAGTCAGAAGAGTTGGCCATGCAATAAAGTTATGAAATCGAGCCGCTTCGGCTCGGCAAAACGACAAGGCGTATCGGCTTAAGGAGAAAAACTTTGACTCTTCTGTTCTACTCCTTCATGCCTAAGTAAAATATATCGTTGTATGCTAAAGTTAACCTATCGAGACCATGGGTGTAGTGCCCCGTCCCTACATCGTGCCCCGTACTCTGCCCGCGGGGTGCACGAGAAAGGAACACTGTCGCTATCGATTCGGTCGGGACCGATAGGTCGGGATCGACCGAGTCGATCGAACGGGAACGATTGAATTAAGATCCATTCCTCGTTATGGAATGTCTTCTTCGAAACCAAGTCCCATATTCAGCAGGTTGCGTCTCGAGGATTGGCTCTGCGGCTGAGTCGGGAGAGACCTCCCGTTGCTCTGGTTTTCATGCCGCACTTGATTTGGCTTTGGCTTTGGTTTTCGTGAATATTTTCGATGGATTTTTGTGATGCATTTTCGAGCTTCGCATTCATATCGAATATCCTTGAATTATACAGTGTTCTAATCAGTTGCTTATGCGATTGCAGGTGATCGCGTAGGCGACGTCAGCGCAGCCAATCGGTCGCTCGCTTGAAGCAAGGCTAAGGCGAGTGGCTGACCTCCTTCGTCTCGTCCCTCTACTTCAAAACTCAATATGTGAAGTAAATGAATGCTTGTCATAATAGTGTAGAATCAAAGAAATCGTGGCACGATTCTTCACGAAACACTTGTTATCAAACTGCCGGTTTTGGAAAATAGAAAACGTGTTTCTTATGCAAATCCACTTAGCCTATGCAAAATAATGAATGAATCGATTAACGTTTATCGCAACGATACGGTCAAGTAAGCAAATCAACTAAGTTCAAACGAAAACGATCATTGGACAACTTGTCGACAAGGTGTAGTTTCTTCGAACGGTTACCTAGGCCAAGGGACCGATTCGACCCGGGAGGAACGAGTGTATAGCAAGCGCCAGCCCTTCATCGGCGCGAGTTATGCGGGAACTTTCGCACAGGGCTCGCTACCCGACGCGAAAGGGTCACCGTCTAACTCAGCTATAGTCCGAGATGGCTTGACATTGCCAGTAGCCTTCACACCCTTTTCACTGCTTAACAAATGCACATGGCACGGGATAATATTGATAGTTGCTCATTGTTATACAAATTCATATGCTTGCCTCAAACATGTTAACATGCAAATCGAACAGGATGGTTAGAAAGATTATTGAAATAGCTAGCTAACATGTTTACGAAACTTTTTGAATCAAATGCAGAGCTTGGATTTAATTAGCCATTTGCCAGTACATGTGTTTCGTGCTGATCCTCGCTCTTTGCAGGTCCCGCAAACCAGGAAGGACGCACCAGCTAGCTTGGCGGCGTTCGTGACTTTTGAAGCTTCGGCCGTGCGTCGAAGACTTACTCGGCGACTATACTTTTGAAGGCTCTTGACAGTCCAAGGAAAATGACTCAGCATTCCTCCCATCCAGGTCAATGGAGTGCTTATGTATATTGAGGGATGTGTGCAATGTATGGAACGACTATCTCATCGGCACTCTTTTGTAATCGAGTCATGTTGTAGCCCACGCGGCAATGAGTCTTGTACCGGAGTCTGTAAATGATGTTCATTATCAATAAAGAATCAAGTTCCTTTACTGTATTGTGTGATTCAATTTGTCTGCATACTCTCTTAGATCTCGTGTCTCGGATTGCCTTATGACTATGCTTTGTGCGATCGCAAATTAGGTTCGCACGGCATCACGTCCAGGGGACGACTATCGATTCGACGGAATCGGGGCGTGACATAATGGTATCAGAGCACGACTTTACGTCCTTGGCCTCCAGTGTCGAGTTCTAGTCTCCAACCGTTGACCTCGTGTCGATGAGAAGAGTTGTTCCATACGCTGAACCCAGGACATTTTCTGAAACTAACGAGGGTTGTCTTTTCTTTTCCCTGCAGTTACGGGAGCTCAGGCGGAAGACGAGACGAGCGCTTCCAGCGGCTCGAGTGCTTCCAGTCCCGAGCATTCCGTCAACCCAACGGGAATGACTCCTACTGTAGCCGGACCTTCCGGCGACCCGATGCAACATATGCTGCAGATGCTTGAAATACAGCAACGTCAAAACGAGCTCCATCGTCAGCAAGCGGAGGCTCGTCAGACTCAATTTGAGAATCGGTTCGAGGCTCAATTCAAGCTGCAGCAGCAGCAGCTGAATACCCTCCAGCAGATCGTACAGTCTGTCGTCGGCAACAACAACAACTCAACGATGACACCTTCCGTGACCCAGTCTGCAGTTCGATCTAACAAAGCTGAACCAGAGGCGCCTGTGCTCTCAACTGCGGCACCGAAAAGTTCTAACTTCGACGTGTCAAAATTCACTAAAAGCTGTCGTACTTCCTTCAACGGTACAGAAGATCCCTCGGTGGCGATCGACTGGCTGGAGGAGCTAGAAGATAAGTTCGAGCTCCTGGGTGTCGAGGACTGAAAGAAAGTCGCATGTGCTCAACTTCTACTTCGAATGAACGCGTACGATTGGTGGGCTGTACAGAAGCGGGCAATTCAACGTGAAGACGAGACGACGACGATCTCATGGGCGACATTCAAAAAGGCGTTCGAGACTGAATATCTTTCTGCAGCCGTGCGACAGGAAAAAGAAGATGAGTTTATGCAGTTAAGGCAAGGCAATATGACTGTACGATAATATGCGGCCAAATTTAACAAACTGGCCAAGTTTGCTGGGGACTTCCTACCTACCACTGCAAGTCGAGCTCGACGATTTGAAGTGGGTCTACGTTCCACTATCCGCGCTCACGTTTCGGTGGGTGAATACCAAACTGTGGGCGAGGCACTCAACTACGCCATCCGTCTGGAGTCCGAGTATCCTCCTACTACTACCGGTGCTGTTCACTTTAATAACAAACGCCATAGTAATGCGGGAGGCAACAACGCACACAAGCATCAAAATCGCGACAACGGAGGCGGCAACCAGGCGAAGGATCGAGTAGTTTGCACTTTCTGCCTCAAGGAGGGGCACTTGGTCAGCGAGTGCCGATTGAAGAATGGTACGTGTCTCGGGTGCGGCCGAGCCGACCATATCGTACGCGACTGCCCGGAGAAGTCAAACTAGCGCCCACGACAACACCATCAGAACCGAGGCCAAGCACCTCGGACTCCACCGACCGCACAACGAAATGGCCAAGACCGTCGCCCCAATGCTCAGGGCCGCGTCTATGCCACGACTCGGGACGAAGCGCTTGCATCTGATACAGTCATGACAGGTATACTGCAATTCAATAATAAACCTGCTCGTGTATTGTTTGATTCAGGTGCCACGTATAGTTTTATATCGGCGGACTTTGCCGCCGAGCACAAATTCTCCCTGACACCGTTAGGCCTCGACCTCACTGTTAACGTACCGTCGGGCATGCCACTAACTGCAAATTTAGTCTGCGGAGACGGAATCATCTGTATAGGTGGTCAAAAGATCAGTCTCGATGCGATAGTTCTAAATATTAAGGACTACGATATCATTCTGGGGATGGATTGGCTCGGTCCGTGCAACGCAACCATAGACTGCGCTGAAAAGAAGGTCACATTCCGCATACCCGGAGTACCTGAATTCTGTTACTCGTGTGGTGAGGCATCGTCGACCTGCATGGTGATCTCTGCAATATCTGCTCGACGGATGCTGCATTCCGGATGCGAAGGCTATCTAGCTTCCGTTCGAGACATGCGACAGGATGGTGCAAACACGGGTCAGACCGACGTTGTGGAAGAATTCCCCGATGTGTTCCCGGACGAACTGCCCGGCATGCCGCCCGATCAAGAGATTGAGTTCACTATCGATACCTTCCCCGACACTCGATCGATCTCGAAGACCCCGTACAAAATGGCCCCTGCAGAGCTTAAAGAACTCAAGGTGCAGTTACAAGAATTGCTCGACAAGGGATTCATCCGACCCAGCGTCTCGCCCTGGGGAGCGCCCGTGCTGTTTGTCAAGAAGAAGGATGGCTCTATGCATTTTTGTATCGACTACCGCGAGCTGAATAAAGCCACCGTCCGGAACAAATATCCCTTGCCACGCATAGACGATCTGTTTGATCAGCTTCAAGGTGCTACGGTGTTCTCTAAAATTGATCTGCGCTCGGATTACCATCAACTCAAGATCAAGCCGGATGATGTGCCAAAGTCTGCATTTCGCACTCGTTACGGCCATTATGAGTTCCTGGTAATACTGTTCGGCCTAACGAATGCCCCTACCGCTTTCATGGATTTAATGAATCGAGTGTTTCGACCATTCCTCTACAAGTTCGTAGTAGTCTTTATCGACGATATACTCGTCTACTCGAAGAATAGGCAGCAACACACTGAGCATCTGCGGACCGTACTTCAGACTCTTCGAGAAAATCAACTATTCGCGAAGCGAAGCAAATGTGAATTCTGGCTTAGCAGCGTCGCATTCCTCGGACACATCATTTCTGCTGAAGGCATCGCGGTCGACCCAAAGAAAGTTGAAGCCGTCGTTGATTGGAAGCGGCCAACGTCCGTCAGCGAGATTCGAAGTTTCCTTGGCTTAGCGGGATACTATTGACGCTTCGTGAAAGATTTCGCGAAGATCGTATCGCCTCTGACTCGCCTCACCCAGAAAGGAGTCGCATTCGAATGGTCAGACGATTGTGAAGCTTCATTCCAAGAATTAAAGCAACGGCTCGTCTCGGCTCCGATACTCGCACTTCCAGAAGGGACTGAGGGTTTCCAGATATTCAGCGACGCGTCCGGTCAGGGCTTGGGGTGTGTGCTGATGCAGCGGAACAAGGTGATATCTTTTGCTTCCCGACAGCTAAAGCCGCACGAGAAAAATTATCTCACGCACGACCTGGAGTTAGCGGCAATTGTGTTCGCGTTGAAATTGTGGCGTCCCTATCTCTATGGCATGGCATGCACGATCTATACCGATCACAAGAGCCTCAAGTATCTATTCACGTAGAGGAAACTGAACTTGCGGCAGAGGCGCTGGCTTGAACTGTCAAGGACTACGACTTGACTATCGACTATACGCCAGGAAAGGGAAATGTTGTGGCGGACGCTTTGAGTCGGAAGTACATTGTCTCGTTATCCATCGACCCCAGATTGCTACGCGACCTAGAAAAGATGGGCATCGAGCTCCGAGTCAGATTCCGGAATGTGCAGTTGGCAAAGTTGCAGTTAGAGCCGAGCTTGCTTGAAAAGATCAAGACCGCTCAGACGGACGATCCGTACCTGAAGAAAGTGCGAGAGCTAATTTCGACGGGCAGGACGACCGACTTTGCGGAAGACGAAACCGGCGTGCTTCGATTGAAGGGTAGGCTATGCGTTCCGGACGATTCAGAACTCAGAAAGGAGATACTGTCGGAGGTGCACTATGCAAAATACACTTTGTATCCCGATAGCACGAAGATGTACAAGGACCTCCGCACAAACTTCTGGTGGCACGGGATGAGAGAGATGTGGCACTCTTCGTGTCGCAATGCATGGCCTGTCAGCAGGTAAAAGCTGAGCACCAGAGATCGGGCGGGGAAATACAGAATCTGGCGATTCCAGAATGGAAGTGGCAGCACGTGTGCATAGATTTCATTGTTGGTCTGCCGAAGACGCCGCGGGAAAATGATGCCATCTGGGTCATCGTCGATCGATTAACCAAGTCAGCGCACTTTATTGCCATCAAAGTTACTTGGAGCGTTGATCGCCTGGCGCAGATATATCTTGATGAGATAGTATGGCTGCAAGGAGTTCCAGTATCCATCGTCTTTGATCGGGATTCACGGTTCATGTCGCGATTTTGGAGTAGCCTTCAGTCGGCGCTGGGTACCAAGTTGCAGTTCATCTCAGCTTACCATCCTCAGACTGACGGCCAAATGGAGCGCGTCAATCAGATTCTCGAAGACATGCTACGACTCTGTATAATTGACTTCAAATCAAGCTGGGACAATCATCTACCTCTGGCCGAATTTGCGTACAACAATAGCTATCAATCCAGCATTCATATGGCACCGTATGAAGCCTTGTACGGGCGCAAGTGCCGATCACCCATTTGCTGGGACGAAGTCGGAGAGCGGCAGATTCTCGGTCCGGAACTGGTTGAACAGACCGTGCAGAAGATTCGGCTCATTCGGGAAAGATTAAAGACCGCACAGAGTCGTCAGAAAAGCTATGCGGACGTTCATCGTCGACCTCTCGAGTTCCAAGAAGACGATCACGTGTTTCTCAAAGTGTCGCCCATGCGGGGAGTTACTCGGTTCGGCACGAAGGGAAAATTGAGTCTGAGATTCGTTGGACCGTTCGAAATACTCGAGCGGGTCGCACCAGTGGCCTATAAAATTGCCTTACCGCCGGCGCTTGAAGGTGTACACAACGTCTTCCACGTCTCTCAACTGCGAAAGTACGTGCACGACCCAAGCCACGTGGTAGATTTTGGCCAGCTGGAGCTAAAGTCGGACTTATCCTATGTTGAAGAACCAGTTCAAATCATAAAACGCAAGGATAAGCTGCTGCACAATCGAGCGATCCCTCTCATCCGCGTCCTCTGGAGGAACCATCCGGTCGAAGAGTCGACGTGGGAGCTTGAATCGGAAATGAAGGAGAAATTTCCTTCGTTATTCTCGTAGAGGTAGGTTCTATCTTTAAGTTTCGAGGACGAAACTTTTTATTAGTTGGTTATAGTGTAGTGCCCCGTCCCTACATCGTGCCCCGTACTCTGCCCGCGGGGTGCGCGAGAAAGGAACACTGTCGCTATCGATTCGGTCGGGACCGATAGGTCAGGATCGACCGAGTCGATCGAACGGGAACGGTTGAATTAAGATCCATTCCTCGTTATGGAATGTCTTCTTCGGAACCAAGTCCCATATTCAGCGGGTTGTGCCTCGAGGATTGGCTCTGCGGCTGAGTCGGGAGAGACCTCTCGTTGCTCTGGTTTTCATGCCGTACTTGATTTGGCTTTGGCTTTGGTTTTCGTGAATGCGTTTTCGTGAATATTTTCGATGGGTTTTCATGATGCATTTTCGAGCTTCGCATTCATATCGAATATCCTTGAATTATACAGTGTTCTAATCAGTTGCTTATGCGATTGCAGGTGATCGCGTAGGCGACGTCAGTGCAGCCAACCGGTCGCTCGCTTGAAGCAAGGCTAAGGCGAGTGGCTGACCTCCTTCGTCTCATCCCTCTACTTCAAAACTCAATATGTGAAGTAAATGAATGCTTGTCATAATAGTGTAGAATCAAAGAAATCGTGGCACGATTCTTCACGAAACACTTGTTATCAAACTGCCGGTTTTGGAAAATGGAAAACGTGTTTCTTATGCAAATCCACTTAGCCTATGCAAAATAATGAATGAATCGATTAACGTTTATCGCAACGATACGGTCAAGTAAGCAAATCAACTAAGTTCAAACGAAAACGGTCATTGGACAACTTGTCGACAAGGTGTAGTTTCCTCGAACGGTTACCTAGGCTAAGGGACCGATTCGACCCGGGAGGAACGAGTGTATAGCAAGCGCCAGCCCTTCATCGGCGCGAGTTATGCGGAAACTTTCGCACAGGGCTCGCTACTCGACGCGAAAGGGTCACCGTCTAACTCAGCTATAGTCCGAGATGGCTTGACATTGCCAGTGGCCTTCACACCCTTTTCACTGCTTAACAAATGCACATGGCACGGGATAATATTGATAGTTGCTCATTGTTATACAAATTCATATGCTTGCCTCAAACATGTTAACATGCAAATCGAACAGGATGGTTAGAAAGATTATTGAAATAGCTAGCTAACATGTTTATGAAACTTCTTGAATCAAATGCAGAGCTTGGATTTAATTAGCCATTTGCCAGTACATGTGTTTCGTGCTGATCCTCGCTCTTTGCAGGTCCCGCAAACCAGGAAGGACGCGCCAGCTAGCTCGGCGGCGTTCGTGACTTTTGAGGCTTTGGCCGTACGTCGAAGACTTACTCGGCGACTATACTTTTGAAGGCTCTTGACAGTCCAAGAAAAATAACTCAGCGTCCCTTCCATCCAGGTCAATGGTGTGCTTGTGTATATTGAGGGATATGTGCAATATATGGAACGACTATCTCATCGACACTCTTTTGTAATCGAGTCATGTTGTAGCCCGCATGGCAATGAGTCTTGTACCGGAGTCTGTAAATGATGTTCATTATCAATAAAGAATCAAGTTCCTTTACTGTATTGTGTGATTCAATTTGTCTGCGTACTCTCTTAGATCTCGTGTCTCGGATTGCCTTATGACTATGCCTTGTGCGATCGCAAATTAGGTTCGCACGGCATCACGCCCAGGGGACGACTATCGATTCGACGGAATCGGGGCGTGACAATGGGCGTGGCTCAATCGAGAGATGAACATAGTGCATGTCGAACACTAGATAGAACAATTAAAATAAAACGTACATCAAATGTACGAGTCGCTATTGAACATTAAATATCGTAAAGGCGAGCGCCTCGGTGCGCAAGCCATAAGAACAAGAGATAACTGTATCAATGAGTGACTCGACGTACAAGTCATTCGTGCCCCCCGTGCACGAGTTAGTATGCTTGAACATTAAAAGACTATATCGGCACGAATGCCTCAGTGCACGTGCTATAGAACATTGAATAACCTATCGAGGCGTGCCTCAGTTGACAAGTTGGAGGAAAAGAACATAAGTCTAACGCATTGAACACTAAGGCGTAGAATATGGAAATACTGACTTTAGGCGTGCATCGAATGCACGAAGCAAGGAATGGAATATAACTATATTAAAGCGTTCTTACGTGCACGAGACTTACAAACGATAGCTTCATTACGAAGAGAACAGTTGTGGCATGGATGTGGCGGAACTGTCAAATGTGGCATGGTGCCTTTGAAATGTTTATGGCCTTCTGGGCATTCGTTGATGAATATTGAGTTGGGGCATTGTGCCAATTGATATAGAGATAGGCAAATTGCTTGGTTGTATGAAAAATAAGATGCGTTGCATGGTCAAATGGACTTAAAGATATATAACCCATGCACGGGTATGTGGTAGCTCCCTCGAACGTGGTACGCCAGGGCGATGGGATCGTTCGGCCTAGGAGGGATGCATTTGGAAGAATCGGTATTGATGGTGCACTCATTAAGACGGCTTACGACCTGCTATTGAAGTGATAAGCCATTTACTGAGTAATTTGGGGTCCTTCGATTAAGGGATTAACAATCTCAGACGGAGCGATCATCGTCTTATATATGTGAATTGAGAATTATAAGTCCATTCTAGCTCGAAAAGCTAATGACCTTCATATAGTTTAAAGAACGGTGGACTAAAAGTGCAGGCACATAGAGATCCTGCTGTCACGACCCGGTCCTAAATTGTTGGGTCGAATCGGATCATGTCCAGCCTGCACCGTTGTGAGACGGCGGCAATAAGCTGTATCCACTTGCAGGTAATCTCAACAACACAATATATATTTGTCACAACTTCTAAAATTACGAATATTAAAACTTTGTCCAACAAAAAGTTTTATCTGATACATCTGATAATATAAAACTGTCTTTAAATTCAAACATAAAAAACTAAAAAGGAAATGTCATCATCTAGAAAGTTGGCTCATCAGCTCCGAGATCAACATCGTCCGATTGGGACTCTGGCAGCACAGCTGGGTAAAGCTCAGGATCGTAATAGCTATTAATCAATAGCTCAGCTTCATCAAGAGAACCTATTGGGGGTGGGGAATCCAGTCAGGAAAGGAGCAAAGTACAATTATGAAAATCTAACAATTCAACTAATAATTAGAAATTTGCAATTTTAAAAAGTTTGAAATACTTTAACAATATTTTCCATAATTGAGAACAATGTGATTTGAGTATGTAATGCTTATGACCGGCTTGGGTTGTACAATAGTATCCTAATGATACGATACGGCTTATCCTCGTGTGAAAAGGAGTAAGTTCGCACAATTATGCAATATGAAGGTATTGGTCATAGAACACTACACTACTCCCCCAATCCCACAATCAATAACAATCAATACTCTAGAAGAGTTCCATGTAGCAATGTGGTTTAATCTTGCAATATTATAATTACAAATTAAATTGAAAAACAAACATAACCGTACTTGCCTTGGTTTATGACTGGATTTGAATTCGGTACCGGGGAAGAAATCAGACTCGTTCTCGAAATCCTACAGTTGAGAATCCCTTCTTAGAAACATATTTGAACCATATCTAGGTGTACTAGTTACATTCTCTAAAATTTATCCTAGTCAAGTTTTTTGTTATTCTATCATAACATGTTTATCGATGCGATTTATAATCTTTAATTTAAAGAAATAAAAATCAAGTTAACATTTATTGGGAAAATTCGTATCTTCCGATTATTTGGCAAAAATTTGTATTTTGTAATATATTTAAAAACTAGGTTTTTCTTTAAATGAGAAAACGTGAACTTGTGTAAACTTGTAATTTTTACTATCTATTTATTGTTAGAAAATCTTATAAATTTTCTATATCAAAAATAATATGCATTTAATATTTTACACGTCTACGAACAACACCAGAAAAAAAGTTAAAAAGCTACACTACACAAATACAGGGCCATAGAAATAAAAATAAAAACTGGGCTTATGCCCTTACAAATTATTACATAAATTAATTAAATAAAATACTGGTGAACTCTGAACGCTGGGAAGCAATCCATTCAGCAGGCCGAGGCCCTGCACTCAAAATACTATTGGCCAGTAATATGTTCTAAAATAGTAATTTTAATTTAAAAATATAAAAATATGGTAAGTCTCAGACTTGGTCCAAAGTGTCATGTTGCATTCTAGCTTATGCCTCAACGTCCGAAAATTCCGGTTTCGTTTGCATTTCGCTAGGGCCCATGGACCGTTATGGTTGTCGCCCAAAAGTGGTATCCGAAAAATCAACCTACTCAAAAGCCGTTAAATTTCAAGAACTGAACTTGAGAAAAACCAAAAGGTTTTCAAAATATTTTAGAAAAATTGGGCAGCATCTCCTTTGTAATCGGGATAACCCAATAACGGGAAGATAACAACCAAAACATTCCAAACCAGGAATAACGCCAACACCAAAAATACTTAACTGGAAAATCAACCAAAATCCATCTCAAAGCCATATATATATATATATACAAGAATGAAATCCACAGAGTTTAAGCCACATATACATGAGTTCCAACAGAACTCAATCCGAGAATCCGAACTCAAAAACTATCGAACTCGAAATCGGAAACCGACTTCCAGAACGGACTATTCCAAATCAAAGTCGGAAATAACAGAACTAAATCCGAATAGGAGTCGGAATACGAAACCCAAATCACAGCATGAATTTCGAATTTAAAATCGAAAAAACGAACAAATTTTGACTTAGAAATCAGAACTAAAATATGCAACAATCGAATCCCATATCAGGATTAAGACCGTGTCATCATCGACTCAACGGAAGGGACACAGGGACACGAAAAATATACCTCGGATGCTCGGCTAGAGCTCTCAGGTGAAAATTAGGAAAGAAATCGAAATCCTGCGAACTCAGAATAATCCAGAACGCGCGGACAGAGAGGTGCGGCTACGAAAACAGCATATCAGAACCCGCAAAACACTGTGGACAGTGGGTCGGGGCACCGGACAGCCGCGGAGACAGGGCTCGGGCCGGAGGGGCGCGCGCAGAGGGGGCGGTCGGCCGGTGGCCGCGGGAACAACGGCGGCGGGGTCGCCGGGCTCGGGTTGAGGGGTCGCTGGCCTGACTCGCAGGGGATCGGCGTCGGGAGTCGCCGAAAAAAGTTTGGGTTAAAGGATTTTGGGTTAGGGCTTGGTAGTAGAGTGGAGAAGAAGATGGGGTTATATAGAGGTGAGGATCTGGGGGTTACGGGAGGGGAAATGAGAGGTCTCGGTCAGTTCGGAAGGGGAGGAGTGTTGGCTGCGGATTGGGAACGGAAGGGAAATGAAAGGTTCTGGTGTTTAGGGAAAATGAGAGAGAGAGAGAGAGAGAGTGTGTGTGTAATGAGAGTTTAAAGGAAAGGAAAAGAATTTCTTTTCTTTTAATAATAAAAATAGAATTTATACTTATAATTATATACTAGGGACTTAAGGATTTGTTTCGGAAAAACCGAAATTGGGTTCGAGACGAGTTCGGGACGGTCAGACCAAACACTAAATTTTTTTCCATGAATAATAATTTTTCTAAAAATACAATTTTTCCTAAATTAACAATTAATAATGATTATAATAATAATTTAGCTAATATAATTATCCAATTAATTAACCAAAATTTTACGGGTTTCACAACCTTCCCTCCTTAGAAAATTTCGTCCTCGAAATTAAAGGATAGGGTTAGGAATTACCTCAGGTCTCAAATAGATACGGATACTGCTCCCGCATCTCGTCTTTTCGCTCCCAGGTAGACTCGCCTGGGGAATTGGGCCGCCACATCACTCTGACTATGGGCGTCACAGAGTTCTTGGTTTTCTTCTCACCTCTGTCTAAAATTGCCACTGGCTTCTCTGGTACTGTAAGGCTGGGTCCAATCTCCTGCTCCGAATGGTCCAAGATATGGCTCGGATTCGGAATGTAGCGTCTGAGCTGTGAAACGTGGAAGACGTTGTGCACACCCTCAAGATTAGCTGGTAGAGCTAATCGGTACGCTACTTCTCCGACTCGGCTCAAAACTTCGAATGGACCGATGTACATGGGGTTCAGCTTTCCTGCTCTGCCAAATCTGATAGTTCCTCTGGTAGGGGAAATCTTGACGAAAATACTATCTTCTGCTTCGAACTCCAATGGTCGACGACTGCTATCAGCCCAATGCTTCTGTCTATCCTGAGCAATCCTGAGTTTGTCTCTAATCACCTTTACCTTCTCTGCTGCATCGATCATCATCTCAGGTCCAAGCAATACTCTTTCTCCTACGTAGTCCCAAGCAAGTAGAGTGCGACAACGACGTCTATAAAGTGCCTCGAACGGAGTCATACCGATGCTAGCTTGGTAGCTGTTGTTATAGGAAAACTCTACCAAGTGCAAGTGGTCTTCCCAAGACCCTCCAAATTCTAAGACGTAAGATCTCAGCATGTCTTCTAGCGTCTGGATGGTTCTCTTCGATTGTCCGTCAGTCTGGGGTTGGTAGGCGGTGCTGAACTTCAATTGTGTTCCCAAACTGTCGTACAAGCTCTTCCAGAAATGAGAGGTGAATCTGGTATCTCTGTCAGATACTATACTTACCGGAACTCCATGAATCTGGTAGATATGCTGCATGTACAGTGCTGCCAACTTCTCGGTGGATAGACCAACCTTGAAGGGGATAAAGTGAGCTGACTTCGTCAGTCGGTCCTCAATAACCCAAATGGCGTCCTTTTTTCATTAGGATCGAGGCAGTTCTGACACAAAGTCCATCGTTATATGTTCCCATTTCTACTCCGGGATGTCTAGCGGCTGCAACAGTCCTGCTGGTCTCTGTCTGCTAGCTTTCACTTGTTGACAAAAAGCATCTAGCCACAAACCTGGATACGTCTTTCTTCATTCCGTACCACCACACTATAATACGCATATCCCGATACATTTTATTAGCTCCTGGATGTATGGAATACTGTGACTGGTGTGCTTCTTGTATGAGCTCATTCCTCAGTTTGCCAGTTGGTACGTAAAGCCTCGTACCATGCCTCAATGCTCCGTCGCTGGCGATTGAGAATCCTTTAAGTGTTCCTGCCAGCACTTGATCTCTGAGTTTGCAAAGCGTCTCGTCTTGGAATTGTGTCTCCTTGAATTTATCCATCAGACTTGAACGCACTTGCAACTGCATCATTGATGATTCAGCTCTGGGTACAATTGCTTCTCTTTCCAGTTTCTTCATTTTCTCTTCAGACAGTACAATCTCCAGTCCAAGCTTCTCTATGTCTTCTAGCAAATGCCGCTCCTTGGTCAAAAATATTGCCATCGGATATCGACTAAGTATATCTGCAACAACATTAGCCTTACCCGGATGGTACTGCAGGTCGATGTCGAAATCTTTCATCAGCTCCAGCCATCGTCTCTATCGCATGTTCTGCTCCTTCTGAGTGAAAACATATTTAAGACTTTTGTGGTCTGTAAATATTTCTACTCTCTCTCCATAGAGGTAATGCTTCCATAACTTCAGTACAAATATAACTGCTGCAAGCTCCAAATCATGCGTGGAATAGTTCTTCTCATGAGTCCGTAATTGCCTAGATGTGTAAGCAATTACTTTCCCGTGTTGTTGAAGAACACAACCCAATCCTTTACCAGAAGCATCACTGTAAATTGAGAAATCGCCGGTACCTGCGGGTAGCGCAAGTATCGGTGCCGTTGTAAGTCTCTTCTTCAGTTTCTCAAATGCTGATTGGCATGCTTCAGTCCACACAAATTCTTCATTCTTTCTTGTGAGCTTCGTCATTGGCTCAGCAATCCTAGCGAAATCCTTCACAAATTTTCGGTAGTAGCCAGCTAAGCCCAAAAAACTTCTGATTTCAGCAACTGAACTTAGTGTACTCCACTTCTCAATAGCATCTATCTTCTTTGGATCCACCGAAATTCCTTTTTCTGTGACAACATGGCCTAGAAAATCAACCTTGTCTAAGAAGAATTCACATTTAGATAGCTCACCATAGAGCTTCTCCTTCATTAAGGATCCCATAACTTTTTTCAGATGCTCTTCATGCTCTTCTTCGGTCTTCGAGTAGATCAGAATATCATCGATGAAGACAACAACAAACTGATCCAGATATTCATGGAAGAACTTATTCATAAGGTTCATGAATACCGCAGGGGCATTCGTCAATCCAAATGGCATGACCAAAAATTCATACTGAATCCTGACCTTGATTTGATGGTAGCCAGATCGAAGGTCTATCTTCGGGAATATCTTAGCTCCACTTAGTTGATCCAACAAATCATCGATCCGGGGCAGAGGGTACTTGTTCTTGATGGTGATGTTGTTCAGCACCCGGTAGTCAATGCACATCCGCACAGTCCCATCCTTCTTGGGCACGAACATGACAGGTGCTCCCCAGGGTGAGGCTCCATCTCTGATAAATCCAAGGGCCTTCAGTTCATTGATCTGGTCCTTCATTTCTTTGGCCTCCTTAGGGTTGACTCTGTAGCATCCTCGAGAAATAGGGACAGAACCGGGAACTAGGTCGATGGTAAATTCTATATCTCGATCCGGAGGTAATCATGGAAGACTATCAGGGAAGACGTCTATGAATTCTGCTATGATAGGATGAGGAGGTCCAGGTTCTTCGACGATAGAGGAGTAGGTAATACCCTCCATATCTTCTGGAGCTCGAGAGATTTCAAACTTCGGCTCTCCAGGTGGGCTAAAGACTACACATCCTCTGTGACAATCTATTAGCGCATGCTGCTTACTTAGCCAGTCCATTTTTAGGACTACATCATAGTTAGGTAAGGGCATCACAAGTAAGGGTGCTAAAAAATTGTGTCCTGAGATAGTTATAGGGCAGTTACAGGTCTCAGTGATGGGTATGGTCCACCACCAGTCATAACTCTACATATTTTCTTGCTAAATCCTGTAACTAGATGGTGTGCAGAGATAAATTTTGTTGCTATAAAACTGTGTGATGCATCCGAATCAAATAATTCTAAAGCAGGATGTGAATGCACATAAATAGAACCTGTGATGACATCAGCGATGGGTTTTTGCTCTGGCTCTTGCTCATCTGCTGTTAGGGCAAAAGCTCTCCCAGTCTTCTGTTGATGTTGCCCAAGCTGTTGTTGCTGAATGGGTAGGGGAGCCTTCTGTGGTGTTGTTCCGGTCCGGTTGAATGCCGTGGGGCAGTCCCTCACTTGGTGGGTGGCAGACCCACAAACTAGGCAGTATCCTAGCCTTTTCCTGCAGATGTTCGCCTGATGCCCTGACCTCTTACAGAAATCGCAGACAAAAATCTGCTTCTGAGGCGCTCTGTCATTGGTCCTCGCCTGATGGTGGTGGTGGTGGTGGTGAAAAGGCCTGTTGTTATTGTTGTGGTTGGGCGTCTTTTGGTTACTCTGGAAGTTGCTAGTTCCAGAATACTTGCTCTTTGAACGAGCAGGCTGACTCTTTTCTATATCCTGAGCTCGTATTAGGATCCTTTCATATGTCTTGGCGCCGCCTGCGATCACAGGAGTGCAAATCTCTTCCCTCAGTCCATACCTGAATCTTTCAGCACGATCGGCGGGTTCAGCAACCAAGTTCTTGGCAAAGTGACTAAGTTGACCAAACTCGGCCGCGTATTCACTAACCATCATGTTCCTTTGCTTCAGATTCTAAAATTGTCTTTCCATCTCCCGTAACTCTGATGTTGGGAAGAACTTCCTGCGGAACAACCTCTTGAAGGTGTTCCAGTCAAGCTGCCTGTCCTGGAGTCGGGGTTCATTCCGATACCAGGTGCTTGCTACATCTAGCAGTTGGAGTCCCACAACTTCAACTTGGAGGTCATCAGGAAGTCGAGCAACGCTGAGGAGATGCTCCATGCTGTCGAGCCATTCGTCAGCATAGATAATTCCCTCGGTTCCCTTGAAGGGTCGAGGGCCCAACTTCTTAAATTTCTCAATATCTCCAACTTTAGCAGGCCTTGGTTCAGATTAGGCTGCTTCTCCTCTCTCAAGTGCAGTCATAGCCACATTGTGGGCATTCTCCATGTCTTCTCTCATAATCGCAGTCTGTTCGCGATGAGCTTCAGCTTGAGTTCTCTGTGCCTCAAGCACTCCTCGTAGTAGGCCTACGAGGTCGGTGGGGTCCACGGGCACTGGTGGGGCAGCTGGATCGGGCACTACCACAGGGGCTTGCTGTTCAGTCCGGGAAGATGTAGGATCTGTCACTTAAGTAGTAGTATAAAATCCACGAGGTGCTGGTGCATTATGGGGACGATCTGTCGGCTGTCGGGGTGTAGGATCCAGACTTGATTGAGGAGGTGGGGTGTGATCGGGTGATGACAACCCATCGCCAACAATGTTGGTCTTGTCTGTGGCCATACTCTGGAAGATTTAGGATGCAAAGCATAAGCAAGGTATCCTACCGGTCTATAACAAACAAAAATATTTACATAAGTATATAGATAAATCGGTCCTATGTTATGACAATTCAATATTCTAGTGTTCTAATTGTTCCTAAGTTGTTGATTGGACCTGCATGGGCCACCACTAAAAATATATCACGACCCGGTCCCAAATTGTTGGGTCGAATCGGATCATGCCCAGCCTGCACCGCTGTGAGACGGCGGTAGTAAGCTGTATCCACTTGCAGGTAATCTCAACAACACAATATATATTTGTCACAACTTCTAAAATTACGAATATTAAAACTTTGTCCAACAAAAAGTTTCATCTGATACATCTGATAATATAAAACTGTCTTTAAATTCAAACATAAAAAACTAAAAAGGAAATGTCATCATCTAGAAAGTTGGCTCATCAGCCCCGAGATCAACATCGTCCGATTGGGACTCTGGCAGCACAGCTGGGTAAAGCTCAGGATCGTAATAGCTATTAATCAATCGCTCAGCTTCATCAAGAGAACCTATTGGGGGTGGGGAATCCAGTCAGGAAAAGAGCAAAGTACAATTATGAAAATCTAACAATTCAACTAATAATTAGAAATTTGTAATTTTAAACAGTTTGAAATACTTGAACAATATTTTCCATAATTGAGAACAATGTGATTTGAGTATGTAATGCTTATGACCGGCTTGGGTTGTACAATAGTATCCTAATGATACGATACGGCTTATCCTCGTGTGAAAAGGAGTAAGCTCGCACAATTATACAATATGAAGGTATTGGTTATAGAACACTATACTACTCCCCCAATCCCACAATCAATACTCTAGAAAAGTTCCGTGTAGCAATGTGGTTTAATCTTGTAATATTACAATTACTAATTAAATTGAAAAACAAACATAACCGTACTTGCCTTGGTTTATGACTGGATTTGAATTCGGTACCTGGGAAGAAATCAGACTCGTACTCGAAATCCTACAATTGAGAATCCCTTCTTAGAAACATATTTGAACCATATCTAGGTGTACTAGTTACATTCTCTAAAATTTATCCTAGTCAAGTTTTTTGTTATTCTATCATAACATGTTTATCGATGCGATTTATAATCTTTAATTTAAAGAAATAAAAATCAAGTTAACATTTATTGGGAAAATTCGTATCTTCCGATTATTTGGCAAAAATTTGTATTTTGTAATATATTTAAAAACTAGGTTTTTCTTTAAATGAGAAAACGTGAACTTGTGTAAACTTGTAATTTTTACTATCTATTTATTGTTAGAAAATCTTATAAATTTTCTATATCAAAAATAATATGCATTTAATATTTTACACGTCTACGAACAACACCAGAAAAAAAGTTAAAAAGCTACACTACACAAATACAGGGCCATAGAAATAAAAATAAAAACTGGGCTTATGCCCTTACAAATTATTACATAAATTAATTAAATAAAATACTGGTGAACTCTGAACGCTGGGAAGCAATCCATTCAGCAGGCCGAGGCCCTGCACTCAAAATACTATTGGCCAGTAATACGTTCTAAAATAGTAATTTTAATTTAAAAATGTAAAAATATGGTAAGTCTCAGACTTGGTCCAAAGTGTCATGTTGCATTCTAGCTTATGCCTCAACGTCCGGAAATTCCGGTTTCGTTTGCATTTTGCTAGGGCCCATGGACCGTTATGGTCGTCGCCCAAAAGTGGTATCCGAAAAATCAACCAACTCAAAAGCCGTCAAATTTCAAGAACTGAACTTGAGAAAAACCAAAAGGTTTTCAAAATATTTTAGAAAAATCGGACAGCATCTCCTTTGTAATCGGGATAACCTAATAATGGGAAGATAACAACCAAAACATTCCAAACTAGGAATAACGCCAACACCAAAAATACTTAACTGGAAAATCAACCAAAATCCATCTCAAAGCCATATATATATACAAGATTGAAATCCACAGAGTTTAAGCCACCTATACATGAGTTCCAACAGAACTCAATCCGAGAATTCGAACTCAAAAACTATCGAACTAGAAATCGGAAACCGATTTCCAGAACGGACTATTCCAAATCGAAGTCGGAAATAACAGAACTAAATCCGAATAGGAGTCGGAATACGAAACCCAAATCACAGCATGAATTCCGAATTTAAAATCAAAAAACCGAACAAATTCCGACTTAGAAATTAGAACTAAAATATGCAACAATCGAATCCCATATCGGGATTAAGACCGTGTCATCATCGACTCAACGGAAGGGACATAAGGACACGAAAAATATACCTCGGATGCTCGGCTAGAGCTCTCAGATGAAAATTAGGAAATAAATCGAAATCCCGTGAACTCGAAATAATCCAGAACGCGCGGACAGAGAGGTACGGCCACGAAAACAACAGATCAGAACCCGCAAAACACTGTGGACAGTGGGTCGGGGCACCGAACAGCCACGGAGACAGGGCTCGGGCCGGAGGGGCGTACGCAGAGGGGGCGGTCGGCCGGTGGCCGCGGGAACAACGACGGCGGGGTCGTCGGGCTCGGGTTGAGGGGTCGCTGGCCTGGGCAGCTCGGGCGCTGGCCTGGGTGGCTCGGGTCGGGGCTGACTCGCAGGGGATCGGCGTCGGGAGTCGCCAGAAAAAGTTTGGGTTAAAAGATTTTTGGTTAGGGCATGGCAGTAGAGTGGAGAAGAAGATGGGGTTATATAGAGGTGAGGATCTGGGGGTTACGGGAGGGGAAATGAGAGGTCTCGGTCAGTTCGGAAGGGGAGGTGTGTTGGCTGCGGATTGGGAACGGAAGAGAAATGAAAGGTTCTGGTGTTTAGGGAAAATGTGAGAGAGAGAGAGAGAGAGAGAGAGAGAGAGAGAGAGAGTGTAATGAGAGTTTAAAGGAAAGGAAAAGAATTTCTTTTCTTTTAATAATAAAAATAGAATTTATACTTATAATTATATACTAGGGACTTAAGGATTTGTTTCAAAAAAACCGAAATTGGGTTCGAGACAGGTTCGGAACGGTCAGACCAAACGCTAAATTTTTTTTCCATGAATAATAATTTTTCTAAAAATATAATTTTTCCTAAATTAACAATTAATAATGATTATAATAATAATTTAGCTAATAAAATTATCCAATTAATTAACCAAAATTTTACGGGTTTCACACCTGCACAAGATCACTTATAACATGACAGAAAAAGATGGTAGGCGTATTCCCCTTGTGTCGGACAAGGGTGAGTGTGTAGATGTTGGTAAGAAGTCACGAAATAACACGAAATTGCTATTGGTTGCCTGCTTGCTTATGCGATTCGAATATAACATGCTTGATATGATATCATGCTTTACTACTTTCGAATATGCCATGAAACCGATCCTAAGGAGAACATAGAAAGATAACTAAATTGTATGCTGCATGAATCAATACATTACTTAAATGCCAATTTAGTTAAGTGGGTCTTTGATCAGTACAACGAGGACGAAAGTACTAATCTTCCACTGGATTGCTCGCAGGTTCAGGATATGTTCTGCTCGTGGCGGAGCTTCGCTTGATCGTGTTGAGGCATGGAATGTCGTAGCGTTTAAAGCGTGCGATCACATTGACGCTCGGACTTACAACAAGATTGATGCGGTCGAGATATAGATGGCATGATATATGGAACGGTGAAATCCTTTGTTGGCAAGAGAGAACTTGAGTGTTGTATCCAATCTGGCAAATATTGTTGGACTATTGAAAGCCTTTGTAATCTCAGTTCATTCATTAATAAAAAGGATTGTTTCTATACTCTGTTTTCTTTTATTGCGAATATCAAATCAAAGATAACCATTTGAGAACTTGTCATCTTGTCTTGTACGAGTGCAACTCCAGAATCGTACGACATCACGCCCCAGTTTTCAAAGAGTTGGTATCGAAGCTCTAGGCTCAATTTTCTCAGGACGCTTGCTTTATTTCAATTCCAAAGAGTTGTTCACCACCAATCTAATCACTCTTGACTCTACTCGATGCCGTTCTAGATGTTCCATATAATAAGTCTAATACAAATCGTATAATTTTGTCGCATGTGTTTTGGAAATTATATGATGTTTGCTAAGGAAGTCGTGAAATGTTTACTACATTGAGTGCAATGAGCTGTAAAAGTTGGTTGCATCGATGAGTTAAAAGTTTCAATGCAGTAGTCGATATGAAAAATGTTGGCTGCATCGATATAAAAAAATTGTGGGATGTATTGCATGAATTGCAACGAGTTGATTGTGAATGTTGCATTTCAATGAATGTGAAAGTTAAAAAATCGAATGTGTTGAACGTATTCGAGTATTGGCTTTGAATATCAGAAATAAAACGTTGCACGAGATGCAATAGAGGGAACTAAATTAAAATATTGTACGAGATGCAATGGAGGAGACTGAATTAAAACGTTGCATGAGATGCAATGGATGAAACTTAAATAATACGTTGCACGAGATGCAACAGACGGAACTGAAATCGTAAGTCGGTGAGAAAAAAATTGTTCGGTTGTGCACCGAACTTGTGTTGGCAAATGAATACATTGGCCAAATTGAGTCGGATTTTGATTAATCAAAAGTTACGGTTGTGATCGGCATGATCACTGTGGAAATTGTAAGTTGGAATAAACAGTTGGTTCATACCGAGTATGATGCGAGGGAAATAACTTGATTTTCGAGTGGTATATGATACCACGTATGCGATAGATGGCTCGATTCTGAGTGGTATATGCAATACCACTTATACGATGGATTCCATCGACACATTGCGTAAATTGCGGAAGGTTTGTCCACAACGGACGAGAGAGTACCGAGACTCGATTGAAAATTTATATGACGATATGTTGATGCAAGTGTTCTTCGATAATTGGTTAGAACGATAGGATGGAGACTCGTCTCAATAAATGATACGTCGGACAAAAAATTTCTAAGTCGGTTGAACGACCGAGAATAACGAAACAATTATGCCTTGAAACAATAATCAGATCGACGGGATAGAAAACTTGAACTTATAAACGAGTCGCATGACTTGCGATCTCGATAGAAATGTTGGACGAGGCGAATCGTAATCGAATCGTACAACTTGCGATCTCGATAGAAATGTTGGTCGAGGCGAATCGTAATCGAATCGTACGACTTGCGATCTCGATAGAAATGTTGGGCGATACAAATTATAATTGGATCGCACGACGTGGGACTTCGGTGAAGAGTTGGTTGATGCGGGTAAATAGTGCCTAAGATATAGTTGGTTACGTTGTGGCGAAACTCATTTAAGTACGACTGAAATACGCAAAACTTAGAGGGCGTGATCGTATAACTCGAGTGTTCGATATTGGATAATCGGTAACTCGGTTACGCGATCAAAGTATAGCGGAATGCGATGAATCAAAAACCGAGTTGATGCGTATGAACAAGTTTGTAGTGAACTTGGATGTATGCAATACGAACTAAGGCAACGTTGATTCAGATTCAAAGTTGACCCTCGTGCTATCGAAATTGATATGACCTACTGAAATAGATACGCGAGAAAATGTAAGCACGATTTGAGAATACAAAATGGGGCAGGCCTACGATATCGGAATTTTCGAAAATAGCAATACGGAAGTGTCGAACTGGTTGATCGTAAACTTTGTGATTGATCAGGACGAGACTATATAGTCATCGACGATTGTTTTGATGCGTATAGCATCTCGGGTGTCGACCGTGGGTAGAAAGACTCGAACTCAATACGAGTAGATGTTTCGTGAACTACGTAATTATCGACGGTAGTGCATGACGTTACTTGGAGGATAGTTGTGCTTCCATTGCGCCGATAGAAATAGTTTTGTCCGGATTCAGGTAGTCGCATAGAAATCGTCGGAACATAATTTGGCTCCGAAATAAGATATAACATGGTTCATAGTAACTGTCCTTCGTTAATGATCCATAATTATCGAGCGTAGCTTAGGGGCAGCTGACCCTAGAAGACTTAACCGCCAAATCGAAATGAATAGTACATACCCATAAGATGACCCATATAATGTCACAAATGAATCGCATGGTGCATGTTGATGATAAGTCTAGGCGATCGAATGATTGTTTCGGAAATTAATTGAACAACTTCGATCGAAAAGATAAGTCGGATTTGATAATTGATCGAATGAATACTCGAATGAGTATATTGGTCGATGATCGAAACAAAAATTTCACCAAATAAACTTGGTGATACGAATAGATGATTGCGAGAATCGTGCTATGCACGAGAGCGAGCGGTGAGGGAATGACTTTCGAATTGTGTTGTTAGACTTGGATTCACCTAGCAATTGAGCTTGCATGAATCGAACTTAGATTCGATGTTGTGAGACAGACAAGTTCGAAATTTGGCTAATAAATTTCTATTCATAGGAATCGAACATAAGATGCGTCATAAAGACCTTCATGTCAAAGCGATCGTTGCCATTGAGAATCGTCGACTCGAATTAAACTTTTGTGTCGGATAAATTGTGGCCTTTGTGCAATGTCCATTTAAAGTGGCGTCGAAAGAATCTAAGCACGGTGTCTAGGTAAGTCACCTAGCGGGCGTAGCCCTGAATGTTGATGCATTTGCAAGTCAAAAAAAATTGTATCGAGATGAGTTGCATAGCCAGACTTCGGAAATAGTTGGACAGCGACTTCGAACGCAAGACATTGCGGAGGATCGTTGCGATCGGATGCGCGACGGCTTGACGCAACGCATGGTATTGATGGTCAGAACGAAACTTACGAAAATAAAAAATACAGTTTTAAATTACGTCGCATACGACGACCTGGTTGAATGAATCATGTATGTATCGAATATATGTATGCGATAAAATTTTGAGAACAGTTGCTAAAGATAAATCCGATCGAGAGTATAAGATGGAAAGCATAGGATTGAAATTTACCTGTCAGCTTTGTTCTAATTTTCTACTACTGGGCTTGGCTAAAATACACATATTTTTGGGACATCTTGAATAAGTGTACGATCCAAATCAAGTTGTATACTGAATTCAAATTGAGCTGCAGGAAAGACTGAAAGTTAATGAAAGCTTGCACGAGTGTTTAAAATAGGACAATGATAGTTGGGCGAGATCGTGAAACGATCTAGAAAACACTTGAACTGAGTGTTGGTTTCGGTTCGAGGATGAACCTTATTTTGAGTGGTATATTATGTAATATCCTACTCCGTACGATGTATTATACTGAGTCGTTGACTCGAAGAGTCGCGTTGACCCAATTTAAGTATAGATGCGAATCGATACAAGAGTTACCTTGTCCCGAAAAATGTATCGAGTCAGGATCGATGTAAAGCACAAGTCCGATTCGAACAAATATTGATTTTAGTTGGTTTCATGTGCAGGCTTTACATTTACGCTGAAATATAAGAGGTCGACATTTTATCTTATTTACAATGGGGTTTGCAAAACCAATCACCGTCTCGTAACGGACTAAGACATAGGCTCGATAAGCCAAATAGGTCGTATAATTCAATAAAGCATAAAGTGCTCGAATGACTAAGTCAGAAGAGTTGGCCATGCAACAAAGTTATAAAATCGAGCTGCATCGGCTTCGGCTAAACGATAAGGCGTATCGGCTTAAGGTGGGAGAACTCTGACTATTCTTTTCTACTCCTTCATGCCAAAGTAAAATATATCGTTGTATGCTAAAGTTAACCTATCGAGACCACGGGCGTGGCTCAATCGAGAGATGAACATAGTGCGTGTCGAACACTAGATAGAACAATTGAAATAAAACGTACATCAAATGTACGAGTCGCTATTGAACATTGAATATCGCAAAGGCGAACGTCTCGGTGTGCAAGCCATAAGAACATGGGATAACTGTATCGACGAGTGCCTTGGCGCATAAGTCATTCGTGCCCCCCTGTGCACGAGTTAGTATGCTAGAACATTGAAAGACTATATCGACGCGAGTGCCTCAGTGCACGAGCTATAGAACATTGAATAACCTATCGAGACGTGCCTCAGTTGCACGATTCAGAGGAAAAGAACATAAGTTTAACGCATTGAACACTAAGGCGTAGAATATGGAAATATTAAATTGAGACGTGCATCGAATGCACGAAGCAAGGAATGGAGAATAACTATATCAAAGCGTGCTTACGTGCACGAGACTTACAAACGATGGCTTTGTTGCGAAGAGAACAGTTGTGGCACGAATGTGGCAGAACTGTTAAATGTGGCATGGTACCTTCGAAATATTTATGACCTTCGGGACGTTCGTTGATGAACATTGAGTTGGGGTATTGTGCCACTTGAAATAGAGATAGGCGAATTGCTAGGTTGTATGAAAGATAAGTTGCGTTGCATGGTCAAATGGACTTAAAGATATATAGCCCGTGCACGGGTATGTGGTAGCTGCCCTTGAATGTGGTATGCCAGGGCACTGGGACCGTTCGGCCTAGGAGGGATGCATTTGGGAGAATCGGTATTGATGGTGCACTCATTAAGACGGCATGCGACCTGCTATTGAAGTGATAGGCCACTTACTGAGTAATTCGGGGTCCTCCGGTTAAGGGATTAGCAATCTCAGATAGAGTGATCATCGTCTTACATATGTGAAATGAGAATTATAAGTCCATTCTTGCTCGAAGCTAGTGACCTTCATATAGTTTAAAGAACGGTGGGCTGAAAGTGCAGGCACACAGAGATCCTGCACAAGATCACTTATAACATGACAGAAAAGATGGTAGGCGTATTCCCCTTGCGTCGGACAAGGATGAGTGCGTCGATGTTGGTAAGAAGTCACGAAACAACACGAGATTGCTATTGATTGCCTGCTTTCTTATGTGAATCGAATATAACATGTTTGCCATGATAACATGCTTTACTACTTTCGAATATGCCATGAAGTCGATCCTAAGGAGAACATAAAAAGATAACTAAATTGTATGCTGCATGAATCAACACGTTACTTAAATGTTGGTTTAGTTAAGTGGGTCTTTGATCAGTACAGCGAGGACGAAAGTGCTAATCTTCTACTAGATTGCTCACAGGTTCAGGGT
This sequence comes from Iris pallida, assembly GCA_029216955.1. Classification (NCBI taxonomy): domain Eukaryota; kingdom Viridiplantae; phylum Streptophyta; class Magnoliopsida; order Asparagales; family Iridaceae; genus Iris; species Iris pallida. The sequence goes on along the minus strand of JANAVB010033011.1, from coordinate 14,239,886 downwards.
ATGTTCTGCTCGCGGCAGAGCTTCGTTTGATTGTGTTGAGGCATGGAATGCTGTAGCATTTGAAGCGTGCGATCAGCATTGACGCTCGAACTTGCAACATGATTGATGCGACCGAGATATAGAAGGCATGATGTATGAAACGGTAAAATCCTTTGTGGGCAAGAGAGAACTTGAGTGTTGTAGCCAATCTGGCAAATTCAGTTGGGCTATTGAAAGCCTTTGTAATCTCAATTCATTCATCAATAAAGAGAATTATTTTGTATACTTGTTTTCTTCCGTTGCTAATATTAAATCAAAGATAACCATTTAAGAACTTGCCATCTTGACTTGTACGAGTGCAACTCCAGACTCGTACGGTATTATGTCCCAACGAGGACGAACGATTCAGATAAATTGATGCGAGAACGAACGATTTTTCGGATCAGGACATGACATGATCTGTCTTGAACGCCCGTGTATATTACGGGCAGTGTTACATGTGGCCGACCATTTGTTGTAGCGGCTGAATCGTCCTATGTAAATATGCACATAAAAACTGGAGGTTTTTTTTTCTCTGAATTATTCACTGTCAGTTGTTATAAACTGAGGAGATTGATTCCTATGCCCGACCGAACTATGCGCGCATAGATGGTCGTGAATAGTGCCATGTGGCACTGGACTACCACAAACTAATGGTCTTTGCGCATGGGAATTGATGTTGGGTGGTTAACGCGTACTGTAGTGGGGGCATATGAAGTGAGCCGCGCATATAATTTGAGGCCTCTGCCTGCGCATAGTCTGCCTTCAACACTGGTGACCCGCGCATGTAATCCTTGACCTGCTACCTCTTCGGGGCATGGGGCGCATAGAATTTGACCACGCATGGTTATACCCGTGCATGGATTTTTGAAATTTCTATGCTAATATAGCTGTATCCATCGTGGGTGTCCCATTGACCCGAGTAGACCGGACAAAGTAGAAATTTGCCATAGATACTGAGGCTGGAGTAAGTTCTAGCTGCACACAGATGCCCATGATTTGATAACGGGAGAAGTGCTAAAGGAAGAAGACCATATCAGAGGTTTTAAGGAGACTGATCCGGTGATCCCTAGCTTCCAACCCCTGTCTCGGGCAGTACTCCAGAACCGTTCCATCTTGATAAGCATAGGGCACATCTATCCCCTCTTTTCTTCCCAACCAGCCACTACCCAGTAAAACTCTCCCCCTAGCTACTGATCCATCCAAACTCCTAGGGAGCTGTAATGCCTCTCCCAGTTTGCCACCTGTTCCCTATGGAAGAGCCAACAACGGTGGGTCTATATGACTCATCACCGCTCTTCTCAAACCCAGGGCCTATCCGCCCACTGATTTGTTAGCACTACTCCCCATGACCTTCTTTCCCTTTTCTTTTTCAGAAAATAAACTCAGGGGGGGGGGCAAAATTATAGCAAAAATAAAAAATGGGCCTGATTTCAGTAAAAGTCTAACACAAATTTCCAAATCCAAGGCTACACATTCAATGTAAAATGGGCCTGATTTCATTATAATTAGCAATCAAAATATTGTGATTTGAAAAGATCAAACAGAAACAAAGTTTTCGATATAGAGAAGTCAAAATAATGAAAAAAGAACCAGAATCGAGGATTGATACCTGACCACTGGCGAAGAGGACGGCTGCTAGAGAAGAGATGAGAGTTAAGAATTAGATGGTGCACGCTGCTAGAAACCTAGAAATTGGGCATACTAGTAATTTTTTTTTTTAAAGAATTTCAGGGGGGGCACGTGCCCCACCTGGCCCCAAGGTGCATCCGTGCCTGTATATATATATATATATATATATATATATATATATATATATATATATATATATATATATTGTGTAACATCTTTTTTTCGATATCGTTATTTTATAGGAATACTCGTCTGCATTTTTGTTTTTCTCATATTCATGATTTTGCTATGTTGATAAGGAGTTTTGAGTTTTCTCGTAATGCATGAATTCGTGTATATGAATGGTATATCATTCCCCTATTATGAGCTCTCGATCATCAATACTGTGACTTGCCAATATTTTTGGGTTTCTACCCTGATAATGATTTCTTAAGTTTTCTCGATTAGCGTGCACTAAAGTGTTGCATGGGTGTAAGTCAGGAACTACTCGTAGAATTTTCAAAATAATTAAGGACTTATGCAACTAATAAGTGTTTCATTTGTTTTGTGAGTAGTTGTCTAACTAGCCGACCACCCAAGACTCGTAGAGGCCCATGGTACTACCATATAACTCGAATAGGACCCGCATGTAGATCGAGACACCCAACTAGGAAGAAATTATTAGGTGCTCCCGACTCACCACTGAACGTGCTGAGTGGTGAGCCCGGTCTAATCAACAATTGACACTTGGAATAACCAATTAATTCCATATTTTTCACATCATAACCAGATATGAAAATATAACAAAAAATGCTAACAAAATCAATAATATTAATATTAACATTAAAATTAATATTAAGATTAACATTAATATTAACAGTAAAATTAATATTAATATTAATATTAATATTAATATTGAAATTAATATTAATATTAATATTAATATTAATATTAATATTAATATTAACATTAATATTAAAGATAACAAAAAATACTAACAAAATCCATAATATTAATGTTATCATTAAAATTAATATTAAGATTAACATTAATATTAACAGTAAAATTAATAGTAACAATAATATTAATATTAATATTAACATTAAAATTAATATTAATGTTAATGTTAATCTTAGTATTAATGTTAATATTAATGTTAACATTGATATTAAAATTAACATTAATATTAACATTAATATTAATATTAACATTAACATTAACATTAATACTAAGATTAACATTAACATTAATATTAATATCAAAATTAATATTAATATTAAGCTAACTTATGAATTGTCCGGTTATGATGTGGAAAATATGGAATAAATTGATTATTCCAAGTGTTAATTGTTCATTGGACCGGGCTCACCACTTAGCACGTCCAGTGGTGAACCATGAGCACCTAATAATTTCTCCCAACGAGGGTCGAATCCTAATTTTTTCTTTACGGATAGTATAATGCCAATTTTTCGGTCATGTGTGACCAGCTTAGTAGTAGTTGGTCTAGAAGATTTTCAATCGATGGATTTCATCCAACGACTAGTAGGATATATTCACTTGAGTTATATATAACTTAGGCTCATTTATTCAACTTTCTTTCTTAAACGCACACACTCTCTCTCTCTCTCTCTCTCTTTCTTCAAAATATTTTGCATCCACCACGAGCTCGAGATATTAAAGGGTACGAGACTTGTACTTTTGAGCTGGTCTGGATGTGGACATTGTATGTATACACGACATACTAGGATTAAATTGCATCGCATGCCCGTAGAAAAGTACATCTTGCTCGATGGAGGCTAGGTAGGCCTCAATTTTTTTTTCTTTTCGTTTTCTTCGAATTCAGGATATGAGTTTTGATCGTGATGATCGCTAGAGTCCACTGCATTTTGCGATTTTGATATCTGTCAGCAATCATTTACACGCATTCTTATGTTTTCTTGATTTTTGATACGATCTACAAATAAGACAACGGATCGAAACGAAAGTTGGCTTACACGAAGCGCTAGTGATTAAGAGTCTAATACAACTTGACTAATTCATAGTTTAAAATACTATAATCTAAATACTTGTTCATTTTAAATTAAATCCATAATTTTAATTCACATGTAGGGTCTTGATGTCGTATGATTATATATATATATATATATATATATATATATATAGGGAGCGGATCGGGAGCCCCGCCCGCGGAGCCCCGCCGAAGCCCCCGCGATCCTTAGCCGTTGGATCGCGCGGGTGGGGGCGGGCCCCACGCGGGTCCCGCGCGATCCGATGGTGCAGGGGGGGCGGGGCTTCGGCGGGGCTCCGCGGACGGGTATCCTGATCCGTTTCCATATATATATATATATATATATATATATATATATATATATATATATATATATAAAAGGAAGGGTTCATTTATTGCTAAATATCTTTTACAATCAGTTACACTTGCTTATACAACACTCCAGCTACTTTCTTTGCTGTGTTATCCATGCATAATATTAGCATCTCTCTCGATATTATTGATAATTCCTTGCGTGGCTAATGCGGCACCTTCGAAAAATTCGTCAATTTCGTTCCCTCCACACACACACACACACACACACACACACACACACACACACACACACACACACACACACACACACACACACAGAGGAGTGCTCTAGAACCACACACACACAGAGGAGTGCTCTAGAACCAACCGGCTGGTTTTGTATTATGGAACCAACCTATTGTACACGTTAGATTGGAATTGCATGATTGAGATTAAATGACTTAAAAAGGTGGTGGGGTCTATACCTTTTTAATCTCAATCACTAAATTCTAATCCAATCCATAAAACATAGGGTGGTTCTATAATATAAAACCAGCCAGCTGATTTTGGAGCATTTTTGTATATATATATTTCTGTGCGGGATAACTTTATCGAAAACTTACGGGAGTACGAAACATACATGTTTCTCTTCCAAATTTCTGTTCTTTAAAAAATTTAAATCTATCACTTTTTTAAAACAAATCTATCTTTATCTTAATAAACAATTCTATCCATCAGTTTAATTTTTAAAATATAGATGATCTGTTTAAAATAGAGATAGATAGATTTTTTTTAAAAAAAATAGATAGATTTGTTTGAAATTTTTTTCTAAAAAAAGCATCTTTCAAACTAAATCTATTTTAAAATATTAATTTAAATTCTAATATTAATATTAATATTAATGTTAATATTTATATCATTTTTTAATGTTAATTTTTGTGTTAATGCTAATTTTAATGTTTATTGTTAATTTAAATGTTAGTTTGAATGTTATTTTAATTTTAGTTTTAACATTAATAATAAAAATTAATTAAATTTAACAATGAAATTAACTTTAAACTTAACATTAAAATTAATATTAACATGAACATCAACATTAGCTTTAATATTAATATTAACATTAATAGTAATAGTAATATTAATATTAATATTAATATTTAGTATTAATATTAATATCAATATTCACATTAAAATTAACATTAATATTAACATTAAAATTAATATTAGAATTATAATTAAAATTAACATAAAATTAATATTCAAATTAATATTTTTAAATATAGATTTGTTTTTAAAGATAGATTATTTTTTTAGGTTTTCTTTGAAAGATAGATTGTACATTATATTTATATATTAATTTGTATTTGAATAGTTTTGTTTTGAAAGATACATTATTTGTTATACTTGTTTTATATGAAATATTTAGATTTTTTTTAAGAAAGAGAGACAAGTATGTTTTTTTTTCTTTTCTATCCGTAATGATTTTTTTAAAAAACTATCTCGTATCTTTATCATGTAAGTTACTCTGTGTGTGTGTGTGTGTGTGTGTGTGTGTGTGTGTGTGTAGGGACAAGTATTTCGTCAGTTGGAGTTATTCATAACATTGAGGCAGATATACGCCATATGATCTTGTAAACTGCTGTTTATTTTCGAATAAATTGAATCACCTTTTTCAAATATATATATATATATATATATATATATATATATATATATATATATATATATATATATATGTGTGTGTGTGTGAAAGAAGGCATGTATATAAGAAGAATGGGGAAGCAGCAGAGGGCCCCCTCGCCTCCACCAGTCTCCTCTGGCGGGAGCCCCCTGGCTCGCCGCAGCCTCCCCCACCCCTCTCCTCGTATTAGGCTGGCTCTCTTGGCCCAGCGGCATCCTCGGATCGGCCCCGCCGCCTTCCTCCTCCCCCCCTGGGTGGCCCTCTCCTCTCCCGTCGCCCCAGCTCCCCCAGTTGGCCGGGGTTCGCCTGGCCGCCTTCCCCCGCCTGGGCACCTCACCTCCCGTGGGGGTTCTTCTCCCCCCTCTCCGGCGTCCGCTCGCCGTCCGGCTTCCCTCACCCTTCTCTCCTTCCCCGCCCTCGGCGTCGTCGTCGTCACCGGCGTCTCCGCAGCCTTCGGTCTCGGCCCTGGCTGCCCGGCCCCACCCGGTCGACAGCCCCCCTTGAAGGCCCCCCTTCCCTCCTCGGTCCTCCGCCAGAGCCGTCCCCTGCCCCTCCCAGCCTGGCTTCCCTTGTCCCGCCGCCCCCTCCTCCCACCGCTCCCCTCGGCGTGCCGTCCCCTGCATCCCTCCCTCTGCGGCGGTCCTCCGACCACTCGGCTTCATCCTCCTCTAGTCCCCCTGCCTCCGGCAGTTTGGGAATGGCTCCCCTCCCTCTCCTTCAAGCCTTCGCTTCGTGCCCCCCGGCGGTCCCAGCCTCACCCGCCATCCTGCCACCTCCTAGCCCGCCGGCGGATCTGGCCGCCCTCTTCCCTTCGCCTGCGGCAGCTCAGCTCCCCTTCTCTCAGTATTGCTGGGCCGCTCCTCGCCGGTGATTGGCCCTTCAGCGCGTCACCTCTGGCTCCCCAGCAGCCGTCGCTCCCCCTCGGTCGTGCCCCCCCCCCGCCTCTCTCCGCGGTGGCCCCTTCCTCGCTCCTCCGCTTCCCCTCCCCCTCTTCCGGGTTATCCCCCCCCCGTCCTGTCTCCTCCGCCTCCGGGCCCCCCTCGAGGTCGACGCCAGAGGTCGAGCCCTTGGTCGTCGCGGTTGCCTCGCCCCCGAGCCCCCACCGCCGCCTCACCTCCCCTCCCCCTCATCGCCCCCCTCCCCTCCGGCTCATTCGCCGCCCCCCTCCTCCGCCTGGAATGCTCTCTCCGCCCTATCCCGGGACGCCCCTCCTCCTCCCGGCGGTGGCAGCCCCTCCCTTGGTATCTGCCCTATCCCCTTCGCCGTCCCCCAGCCTTGGCCCCCCTACGTCCCTTTCGTCGAGGCCTCGCCGCGGGCGGCGCACCGAGCCCCATCCCTCGTGGCGTGACCCACCTCAGACAGCGCGCCCCTTGGGACGCGTGGCTCCCCCCTTCCCTCGGGTCCCGCTCTGTGCGGACCGACCCCCCTCTGTAGTGCCCCATCCCTACATCGTGCCCCGTACTCTGTCCACGGGGTGCGCGAGAAAGGAACATTGTCGCTATCGATTCGGCCGGGACCGATAGGTCGGGATCGACCGAGTCGATCGAACGGGAACGGTTGAATTAAGATCCATTCCTCGTTATGGAATGTCTTCTTCGGAACCAAGTCCCATATTCAGCGGGTTGCGCCTCGAGGATTGACTCTGCGGCTGAGTCGGGAGAGACCTCCCGTTGCTCTGCTTTTCACGCCGCTTGCGTTGGTTTTGGCTTTGTTTTCTGAATGCGTTTCGTGGATGTTTTCGATGGTTTTCATGGCTTGTATTTCGAACTCGCATTTTCTATCGAACTCTTTGAATAATGCAGTGTTCTAATCGGTTGCTTGTGCGATTTCAGGTAATCGCGTAGGCGACGTCTAGCGCGACCAACAAGTTCGCTCGCCAAGGTAAACTCAAGGTGAGTGGCTGACCCTTCTCTTCTCGACCCCCTTCTTAAGCAAAATCGATAGTGTTGATACGAATAAAAAGATAAATGCAAAGGCACGAAAGGTACAAAAGGCACGAAAGGCACGAACACGGGAAAATGAAATGAGTTTTCAAAAAGAATGGTAGGCTATGTCTTAATAACTAAAAAGAAGAAAAAAATGGTCTTTGCACGGTCATTGGACAACTTGTCGACAAGGTAGAGTTTCCCCGAACGGTAACCCGGGGCCACGGGACCGTTGCGGCCAAGAAAGGAAACAAATACAAAAGCTGTGCTGGGCACAACGTTAGGCGAGGACTTGCAGCGGGGCTCGCTACTCGCGCTGAAAGGGCCTCGTCTAATCAAAGTAAAAAGGAGTCCACAATGGCTCTGGGAGCCAGTGACCAACACACGAAGTATAGCACTTAATATGCAAAAGATAACAATTGAAAGGAAAGAACATGGTAAGTTTCATAAGGCGCGACGCGGTCCGCCGGGGTAAGTTCCAACGTAAAGTTCACTATGCTTGTCATTACTTGTTTGGAAATTCATTAGGATGGCTAGAAACATTCATACTCTAATGTCATATAAACTCTTCAACCAAATGAGAGCTTGGAATTTAAATAGCCACGCACCAGTACAAAGTGTAATGTACTGATCCTCGCTCTCCACGCAGGTACCCCGAACCACGAAGGACGTGCCAACTAGAGCTCAAGGCGGCGTGAACTCTTTTGAAGCCTCGTCCGTGTGAAGGCTTGTTTTCTGGATTTCCTTTTTGAAGAAGACCGCACATCAGTCCAAAGAAAAATGACGACTCGACTTCCCGCCATAGCAGGTGGAAATATGTATTAGTTTTTACTTGTATAAAAGGGTGTAATGTATGGAACGACTATCTCATCGACGTTCATTTTTGTAAGTCGAAGTCATGTTGTAGCCCGCGCGGCAATGATTGTAAAAAGAAGTCTATGTAAAGTTCATATTATCAATGAAAAGTCTATTTCCGTTTCAAATGTGTTATTCAATTTCTCTGCGTACTCTAATTTGATGTTGTGTTTCGGATAACCTTATGACTATGCCTTGTGCGAACGCAACTTAGGTTCGCACGGCATCACGCCCGGGGGACGACTATCGATTCGACGGAATTGGAGCGTGACATAATGGTATCAGAGCACGGCTTTACATCCTTTGGCCTCACGTCTAGAGTTTCAAACCTTTGACCACGCAACGATGAGATAAGTTGTTCTATACAATGAGTCCGTAATAATTTGAGACTGATGCGTTGCCTTCGTATTGCAGAAGTGGCGGAACCCACGGCCGAGCAAGAACAGAGCGCTTCCAGCGGCTCTAGTAGCTCGCATCGTCTGCAGGCCGGACCTTCTAACGATACCATCGAAAGGATGCTGCGCATGATGGAGGCGCAGCGGAACCAGTCCGAGAACCGACATCAACGAGTAGAGGAACGACAGGCCCAGTTCGAAGCTCGCTTCGACGCGCACATCAAACTTCAACAAAAGCAGATGGATACCCTGCAGCAGATCGTCCAGACGTTTGCGGCCAACGGAAATTCTGCGACGGCACCTACCGTCACCGTGCCTACTACCACCGTGCCGGCGATTCCACCCATTGAAGTCGACACGGCTCGAGCTTCAACCAGCGGCACCGAAAAAGTACAACTTTGAAGTGTCAGAATTCAAGAAGGCGTGCCGCACTTCCTTCAGCGGCACCGAGGGCCCTTCCATTGCGATCGACTGGCTGGAAGAACTAGAAGACCACTTCGAGCTTCTCGGCATCGAAGAATCAAAGCAAGTCGCCTGCGCACAACTTCAACTACGGTTGAACGCGCACGACTGGTGGGCCGTACGCAAGCGAGCGACTCGACCGGACAACACTACCGCGCCGATCTCTTGGGCCACGTTCCGCAAGGCTTTCGAACTCGAGTACCTTTCGTCCGCCGTTTGCCAAGCAAAAGAAAATGAATTCATGTCATTGAAGCAGGAGAACAGGACGGTGCAACAGTACGCCGCAGAGTTTAATAAATTGTCCAAGTTCGCTGGTGCGTTTCTGCCTACTAAAGAGTGCCGAGTGCGACGGTTCGAAGTGGGACTGCGACAATCTATTGGTGCGCATGTCGGCGTCCCGGAGTACAAGACCACGGGCGAGGCTCTGAATCACGCTCTCCGTCTTGAGAGCCTGCTTCCTTCCGGTGCTGAAGACGTTGTGCGTCACTCCAATCACAAACGTCCTAGCTATACGGGAGGCAACAATCACGCGTCAAAGCGTCCACACACTAGCGACTACCAAGGCAAGAATCCGTTACCACGATGCAGGAGTTGCAATCGGCTTGGGCATACCGCCGACCACTGCTTTGCCAAGGCAGAGTGCTATGCTTGTGGGCGGAGGGGTCACTATGCCCGAGACTGCCAGAATCCCCGACTGAATCATAATGTCCCTCCCCAACAAAACCGTCAGGAGAATCGAGTGCAGGCGCCCCGACCTGCTCCGCCTGCCCAACCAAACCATCAAGACAGGCGTCCGAATGCACAAGGACGCGTCTACGCCTTGACTCGAGATGAAGCGCTTGCCTCAGACACGGTCGTGACAGGTATACTTAGTTTTAATAATGTGCCTGCTCGCGTACTATTTGATTCAGGTGCTTCGCATAGTTTTATAGCGGCAGACTTTGTCGCCGAGCACAAATTTCCGTTAGTATCATTAGACCTCGACCTTAGCGTGAGCACACCTTCGGGCACACCAATACTCACTAATTCAGCCTGCATCGACGTAATTATCTGTATCGGCGGTCAAAAGATCGGTCTGGACGTGATGGTCCTAGACATGAATGACTTCGATATCATTCTGGGGATGGATTGGCTTGGGCCGTGCAACGCAACCATAGACTGTGCCAGGAAGACGGTCACTTTCCTGCATACCAGGAGTGCCTGAATTCTGCTTTTTGTGTGGTGAGGCGTCGTCGACCTGCATGTTGATCTCGGCAATCTCTGCTCGGATGATGCTGCATTCTGGGTACGAAGGCTACTTGGCGTCCGTCCGAGACATGCGACAGGAGGGTGCAAACGTAGGTCAGACCGACGTTGTGGCAGAATTCCCCGATGTGTTCCCGGACGAGCTACCCGACATGCCTCCCGACCGAGAGATCGAGTTCAGCATCGATACATTCCCCGATACTCGACCGATTTCAAAGGCCCCGTACAGAATGGCCCCCGTCGAGCTGAAGGAGCTCAAGACCAGTTACAAGAATTACTCGACAAGGGATTTATTCGGCCTAGTGTTTCACCGTGGGGAGCGCCCGTGTTGTTCGTGAAGAAAAAGGATGGGTCCATGCGTCTGTGCGTCGATTACCGAGAGCTGAACAAGGCCACCATCCGGAACAAGTATCCTTTGCCCCGCATAGACGACTTATTCGATCAACTGCAAGGCGCCTCGATATTTTCGAAGATTGATCTCCGCTCGGGCTATCATCAACTCAAGATCAAGTCAGACGACGTACAAAAGTCAGCCTTTTGTACTCGGTACGGCCACTACGAGTTCCTGGTGATGCCATTCGGCCTGACGAACGCCCCTGCCGCCTTCATGGACCTAATGAATCGGGTGTTTCGACCCTTCCTTGATAAATTTGTGGTAGTCTTTATTGACGACATTCTCGTCTACTCGAAAGACAGGGCGTAGCATGCAGAACATCTGCGGACCGTGCTCCAGACACTTTGAGAGAACCAGCTATTTGCGAAGCGGAGTAAGTACAAATTTTGGCTCAGCAGCGTATCCTTCCTTGGTCACATCATTTCGTCCGAAGGCATTGCAGTCGACCCGAAGAAAGTGGAAGCCGTTGCTGATTGGAAGAGGCCTGCGTCTGCTAGCGAGATTAGAAGCTTTCTTGGTTTGGCGGGATACTATCGACGCTTCGTGAAAGACTTCGCAAAGATTGCATCGCCACTGACTCGCCTCACTCAAAAGGGAGTCGTGTATGAGTGGTCGGATGACTGTGAAGCTTCATTCCAGGAGCTAAAACAGCGGCTGATTTCGGCACCCATACTCGCACTTCCGGATGGGCCAGAGGGTTTTTAGATATTCAGCGATGCTTCAGGCCAGGGCTTGGGATGTGTGCTCATGTAGCGGAACAAGGTGATATCATTCGCCTCCAGACAGTTGAAGCCGCACGAGAAGAACTATCCTACGCACGACTTGGAGTTAGCGGCGATTGTGTTCGCGTTGAAATTGTGGCGTCACTATCTATATGGCGTGGCGTGCGCGATCTATACCGACCACAAGAGCCTCAAGTATCTCTTCACCCAGAAGGAACTGAACTTACGACAGCGACGCTGGCTCGAACTAATCAAGGACTATGACTTGACGATCGACTACACTCCGGGCAAGGGAAATGTGGTGGCGGACGCTCTGAGTCGGAAATACCTTACCTCGCTATCCATCGACCGCAGACTACTACAAGATCTCGAAGAAATGGGCATCGATCTCCGGGTTCGATTCAGGGATATATGGTTGGCGCAACTGCAGTTAGAGCCGAGTTTGCTGGAAAAGATCATGGCCGCTCAGAAGGATGATCCGTACCTGAAGAAAATGCGCGAGCGAATTTCAACAGGTAGTGTGACCGACTTTGCGGAAGACAAGACCGGCGCGCTGCGATTGAATGGCCGACTATGTGTTCCGGATGATTCTGAACTACGAAAGGAGATTATGTCGGAGGCGCATCACGCAAAATATACCTTGCATCCAGGCAGTACCAAGATGTACAAGGACCTCCGCACGACTTTCTGGTGGCACGGGAAGAAGAGAGATGTGGCGCTCTTCGTGTCACAATGCATGGCCTGTCAGCAGGTGAAAGCTGAGCATCAGCGACCGGGCGGGGAGATGCAAAACCTTGCCATTCCAGAGTGGAAATGGGATCATGTCACGATGGACTTTATTGTTGGCCTGCCGAAGACACCACGGGGGAGCGACGCCATCTGGGTCATCGTCGATCGATTAACCAAGTCGGCGCACTTCATTGCCATTAAAGTTACTTGGAGCGTTGATCGGCTGGCGCAGATTTATCTTGACGAGATCGTACGGCTGCACGGAGTTCCAGTATCCATCGTCTCTGATCGGGATTCACGGTTCATATCGTGATTCTGGAGTAGCCTTCAGTCGGCGCTGGGTACCAAGTTGCAGTTCAGTTCAGCTTACCATCCACAGACCGACGGCCAAACGGAGCACGTTAATCAGATTCTCGAAGACATGCTACGGCTCTGCGCAATCGACTTCAAATCAAGCTGGGACGTCCACTTACCGTTGGCAGAATTTGCATATAACAATAGCTACCAGTCCAGCATCCAAATGGCGCCGTATGAAGCCTTGTACGGTCGGAAGTGCAGATCGCCCATTTGCTGGGATGAAGTCGGGGAACGGCAGATACTCGGCCCGGAGCTGGTAGAACAGACGGTGCAGAAGGTCAAGCTAATTCGGGAAAGACTAAAGATTGCACAGAGTCGGCAGAAGAGCTATGCCGACACCCATCGAAGACCGCTTGAGTTCTGTGTAGGCGATCACGTGTTCCTGAAGGTGTCACCCATGCGTGGAGTTACTCGGTTCGGCGTGAAGGGGAAGCTGAGTCCGAGATTCGTTGGGCCGTTCGAAATACTCGAGCGGGTCGCCCCCGTAGCCTATAAGATTGCCCTACCACCGGCGCTTGAAGGTGTACACAATATCTTCCACGTCTCCCAACTGCGGAAGTACGTGCACGACCCTAGCCACGTGGTGGATTTTGGCCAGCTAGAGCTAAAGTCTGACTTATCCTACGTCGAAGCGCCAGTTCAAATTTTAGAATGCAAGGATAAGTTACTTCGAAATCGGGCGATCCCTCTCGTCCGCGTACTCTGGAGGAACTATGCGGCAGAGGAGTCGACATGGGAACTCGAGTCAGAGATGAGGAAAAAGTTCTCTTCATTATTTTCATAGAGGTAGGTTCTATTCTTAAGTTTCGAGGACGAAACTTTTTCTTAGTTGGTTATGGTGTAGTGCCCCGTCCCTACATCGTGCCCCGTACTCTGTCCACGGGGTGCGCGAGAAAGGAACACTGTCGCTATCGATTCGGCCGGGACCGATAGGTCGGGATCGACCGAGTCGATCGAACGGGAACGGTTGAATTAAGATCCATTCCTCGTTATGGAATGTCTTCTTCGGAACCAAGTCCCATATTCAGAGGGTTGCGCCTCGAGGATTGACTCTGCGGCTGAGTCGGGAGAGACCTCCCGTTGCTCTGCTTTTCACGTCGCTTGCGTTGGTTTTGGCTTTGTTTTCTGAATGCGTTTCGTGGATGTTTTCGATGGTTTTCATGGCTTGCATTTCGAACTCGCATTTCCTATCGAACTCTTTGAATAATGCAGTGTTCTAATCGGTTGCTTGTGCGATTTCAGGTAATCGCATAGGCGACGTCTAGCGCGACCAACAAGTTTGCTCACCAAGGTAAACTCAAGGTGAGTGGCTGACCCTTCTCTTCTCGACCCCCTTCTTAAGCAAAATCGATAGTGTTGATACGAATAAAAAGATAAATGCAAAGGCACGAAAGGCACAAAAGGCACGAAAGGCACGAACACGGGAAAATGAAATGAGTTTTCAAAAAGAATGGTAGGCTATGTCTTAATAACTAAAAGGAAGAAAAAAATGGTCTTTGCACGGTCATTAGACAACTTGTCGACAAGGTAGAGTTTCCCCGAACGGCAACCCGGGGCCACGGGACCGTTGCGGCCAAGAAAGGAAACAAATACAAAAGCTGTGCTGGGCACAACGTTAGGCGAGGACTTGCAGCGGGGCTCGCTACTGGCGCTGAAAGGGCCTCGTCTAATCAAAGCAAAAAGGAGTCCACAATGGCTCTGGGAGCCAGTGACCAACACACGAAGTATAGCACTTAATATGCAAAAGATAACAATTGAAAGGAAAGAACATGGTAAGTTTCATAAGGCGCGACGCGGTCCGCCGGGGTAAGTTCCAACGTAAAGTTCACTATGCTTGTCATTACTTGTTTGGAAATTCATTAGGATGGCTAGAAACATTCATACTCTAATGTCATATAAACTCTTCAACCAAATGAGAGCTTGGAATTTAAATAGCCACGCACCAATACAAAGTGTAATGTACTGATCCTCGCTCTCCACGCAGGTACCCCGAACCACGAAGGGCGTGCCAACTAGAGCTCAAGGCGGCGTGAACTCTTTTGAAGCCTCGTCCGTGTGAAGGCTTGTTTTCTGGATTTCCTTTTTGAAGAAGACCGCACATCAGTCCAAAGAAAAATGACGACTCGACTTCCCGCCATAGCAGGTGGAAATATGTATTGGTTTTTACTTGTATAAAAGGGTGTAATGTATGGAACGACTATCTCATCGGCGTTCATTTTTGTAAGTCGAAGTCGTGTTGTAGCCCGCGCGGCAATGATTGTAAAAAGAAGTCTATGTAAAGTTCATATTATCAATGAAAAGTCTATTTCCATTTCAAATGTGTTATTCAATTTCTCTGCGTACTCTAATTTGATGTTGTGTTTCGGATAACCTTATGACTATGCCTTGTGCGAACGCAACTTAGGTTCGCACGGCATCACGCCCGGGGGACGACTATCGATTCGACGGAATCGGGGCGTGACACCCTCGGGTCCCGCGCGGGGAGTACTTTTCCCCCTCTTTTTTGATTTCCTTTCGGTTTTCGAATCTCGTTTGAGATTCGACTTTTGGTGTAGGCTGTTTCGCTGTTTCCTGTTGGTTTCAATAAATTCCAGTATTTTTTAAAAAAAAATAAAAAATAAAAAAATATATATATGTGAAAGAAGGTAACTGTGTCGAACGCTCCCACCGGAAATTGAACTCCTGACCACTCGGGCCGCATGCATCTCTCTTAATTGTGTCGAACTCTCCCACCGGGAATCGAACTCCTGACCACTCGGGTCGCATGCATCTTTCTTAACCACTAGGCTAGAGGTCATTTGATATATATATATATATATATATATATATATATATATATATATATATATATATATATATATATATATATATATATATACAACATTTTGAGTTTTTTGTGCTTGGTTCCTTATTGAGCGGAGAGACGCGGCCGTTACATTTTGTGACCCGCTCTTCATACTGTTTCAGTCTTTTATAATATGCAGAATATATACATATATATATATATATATATATATATATATATATATATATATATATATATATATATATATATATATATATATATAGAGGAAGGATCAAGATTTCCACACTTTTTGCATCCCCAAGCATCCCCCCTATTTACACCGTTGGATGGTGCTTTAAGTCATCTAATCTTGACCGTTGATTTACTAATGGTTAAGATTAGATGACTTAAAGCACATCCAACGAATGTGAACATGGGGATGCAAAAAGTGTGGGGATGCCTATCCTTCCTTTTATATATATATATATATATATATATATATATATATATATATATATATATATATATATATATATATAGTTAAAATATATATATATATATATATATATATATATATATATATATATATATATATATAGAGAGAGAGAGAGAGAGATAGAGAGAGAGAGATAGAGAGAGAGAGAGAGATAGAGAGAGAGAGAGGATCCGGATCAAGATACCCGTCCGCAGAGCCCCGCCGAAAGCCCGTCCCCCCTGCACCATTGGATCGATCGGGGCCCACACGATGCCGCGTGATCCAACGACCAAGGATTGTGTGGCTTCGGCGGGGCTCCGATATATATATATATATATATATATATATATATATGTTGGAACCTGGTATTTTATTAATATGAAAGAGTTACATTACATATTCATATATATATATATGTTGGAACCTGGTATTTTATTAATATGAAAGAGTTACATTACATATATATATATATATATATATATATATATATATATATATATATATATATATATATATATATATATATATATAGCAAATGACCTCTAGCCTAGTGGTTAAGAGAGATGCATGTGGCCCGAGTGGTTAGGAGTTCGAATCCCAGTGGGAGCGATTCCAGAAACAATTTACCTGGTTCCAAAAAAAAAAAAAAAAAAAATATATATATATATATATATATTGGAACACGGCAATCAGCAGATATCTCACATCTTGTTCAACATTGTGTGAAATTCCTATGTTCGCCATACTCGTTCCCATGAACACCCTATTGTTCCGTTTTTTCCATATGTTCCAGACTGTAGAGGCCAATCTTACCATGTTTCTTCTTTTCCTTTGCTGTCTTGGATCTTCTGTATTACTTCCTCTATTTGATCTGCCGTTCCAAGCGCCATACCCATTTTATTTAGTTGTCTATGCCAGGTTTCGTTGGCAATAGTACAGCTAAAGTATAGATGGTCTGTGGTTTTATTGTCTTCTTAGCACAGCGAGCATCTGTAATCCGAAAATGTTACCCCAAATCGACGAAGTCTGTCCTTCGTCATTAGTCTTCTGAGTAGAGTCTTGTAGAGGCAAAGTTACATCTTCTGCGGTATCTCCTTCATCCAAACGACATCTCCGAAGTTCATTATCTCGTGCGACACCCTGACTTTGTCATATATGGCTTTGGATTCGAACCTATCGTGGAGAGTATCTTCCTATATCCATCTGTCCTGGGCTAGCGTTGCATCTATTCTGCAACTTTTAATTAGTACGGAAGCATGTCTAGCCAGGCAATGATTCTCCGGAGCCCACCTTCCTTCGCGGATGGTACTGTCCACTTTGTTACCTCTGGTTGCGCTCCTCTCTGCCTGGTTGTCGAGGATCCATAGCAAGTTCGAGTGACTGACCCATGGATCTAAGAAGAAGTCCATGCTTCGACCATCTGCAAATTCCTGAACTATTAGCTGTGTAATCTCTTCCCGGTGTCTAAGGATTTGTTTGAATGTAATCGATTCATTGTTGTTTTGTCGGTACTCCCAGAAGTTAGCTCCCTTTAGGTATCGATTAGTTAGCCATTCCGCCCAAAGTGAGTCCCCTTGGAGGAGCTTCCATGTTAGTTTAATCTTGGCCACCTTGCACGTCATCTCGAGGGGCTGGAGGCTGACCCCTCCTTCCTCTTAGGGGTGACATAATTGATCTCAAGATATGGCATGTATCCCCCTTTCCAAATAAAGTCCGCACAATGTTTTTCGATTTAATTAATCGTACTTTTAGGGAGTTGGATGGCTTGTATCCAAAAGTTGGCTATGGATTGAATGGTTGATCGAATCAGTTCTATACGACCACCAAATGATAGACATTGGGCTTGCCAGCCTTCAATCCGTTTCTATATGTAGTCTACAAGGGATCGACAATCTTATGCACATGCATAATTTATTGTCAATGGGATGCCCAAGTATTTTACTGGCAGTTCAGCTCTCATGACGCCCAGTACGAGTGCACATTCCTCCTTTTCTATGCATACATTGTTGAAGTATACACGGCTCTTATCTTTGTTGAGTTTTAGTCACGTTTGTCTGCCGAAGGTGTCCATAAGATCAGTCACTGTTCGAAGCATGCTTATGGTTGATACCAGGAACATCAGAAGGTCGTCTGCATAGATCAAATGACTAATTTGGGGGCGAACATTCTGGTAAAGGGGCTGTATCTGATTCCATGCAATGGCTACATCTAATAGGCATGTGAAATGCTCCATCACCAAGGTGAATATTTACGACGATAAGGGGTCCCCCTAGCGGAGCCCCCTATTGCTGGTGAAATATCCATTCGGTTGGACTTCAATTAAGATCGAGAAGGATGCTATCATGATACATTCTCGTATCCTGGATATCCATTGCGAAGAGAATCCCATAGTTAACATTATATGGCAGACGAACTCTCGGTTCACCGTGTCGTAGGCTTTTCGTAGATCGAGTTTTATGTAAGCTTTCTTCCCACCCGGTCTGTTGAATTCTCTGACCAATTCATGCACGAGCATAGAATTTTCTGATATGGATCGTCCCCTGACGAACGCGGCTTGATTTTTTGACACCAGATCGGGCATCAACTCCTCCATTCGTGTGCACACACTCCCGTAATGATTTTGTAGACATAATTGCAACATGTCATCGGCCGTAAGTCAGCCGGGTCGGTGGCACCTTTTTTTGGGAATGAATGTAAGGAAAGTGTAATTCATTTCCCGTAGTAGTCATTCCCGGTTGAAGAAGTCGGATACCGCATTATGCACATGGGTTTTCAGCTTATCCCAGTGAGTCTTGTAGAATTTAGTCCTAAAAACATCAGGTTCGAGGGCTTTGTCGGGGTCTGCCTTCTTAACTACACTTTCAATCTCCTCCATCGATATGGGGGCCAGTAGTTTCTCGTTGCCTGCTTTAGTAACTAGCTTTTTGCAAACTACATTGGAAAATTGGGTTAAGTAATCTGATTGATTGTAAAGTGCCTCGAAGTACCTGACCACTGATGTCCGGATTGTATCTGCAGATGTCGTAGTATTGCCATGTTCGTCTATGAGTTGGTGGATCCGATTACGGTGTTGTCTGGTGCGAATGACGTCATAAAAGAATCGAGTGCATTTGTCGCCATGTTTCAGCCAGAAGCATTTGGCTCATTGTGCCGTCGTAATTTCCTCTGCCATTTGTAGCTTTCCAACTTCATCAATGAGCTTTTTCTCTTGAGTGGCCATCTCAGGATTGAATAGATTAGTTTGGAGAGCTTGCTGGATTTGAAGGAGATGTGCTCATTTTTGGGCTAATTTACCGCTCGGTCTCATGCGAATCCATGGCTTGAGTTCGTGTTTGACTTGTTTAAGCATACTGGTGATTCGAAATTGTGCGCTGCCTGTGACTTGGTGTTCCAGCCCCTTGCCCACCGCCTCCGAGTACCCCGGCACTATCGGCCATCCGTTGTTGTATCAGAACAGATTGGCTTTGCGATTGTTTCGCTTAATGAAATAGATGCTTAACGACGAGTGGTCGCTAGTGCCAGCTTCGAGTCCATTAGCAGTTATGTGCGAGAATTTATCGAACCAAAGTCTATTTTCTATAGCCCGATCAAGTTGACAGATAACTCGGTTTTGGATTGCTTTGTTATTCTACGTCCATATATGCCCTCCCCTTTCCAGAGTTTTGAGACTTGTATGAAGGAGACATCTCTGGAAGTCGTATAGGATTGCGTCAAGAACGACCCTACCCCCGATCTTTTCATGTCCGAATAGAAGAGCATTGAAGTCTCCTATGCATAATAGAGGAAGGTGAAGAATCGTCTCGACCAGGTGGTTGACGTGGGCAATTTTACGCCATAAGTCCTTCTGACGTTTGCGGTCATTGTGGCCGTAAACTTCTCCCAGTATGAACTGTAATCCGCCTTTGTGTGTGAACGTCATTGCTATGATTTGTTCCGAGTTGAATATAACCTTTCCTTCCTATTGCTCTCTGTCCCATAGCAGCCAGATGCGTGCCATGTTATATTTTTTCAAGTTATTAACTTAGCCCCAGTTGTTTGGGGTTCTCCTGCTCAATAGTCGCTCTGACTTGATTTTGGTTTCCAAGAGAGCGCATATAGAACTTCTCTTCTTTTTTAATCTACAACATACTTCTCTCCACCTCCATATCGAACAAACATCGTGTATATTCCATGAAATGATCGACATCTAATCTGTAGAGTGGGTACCCTACGAGTTTACCTCCGCTTCCCTGATGGGTGGTCGGTTTTGGATCATCTCTGTCGTGGCTCATCTATCTGCTGTTTTGTGCCGGTTGTTGACCATTCTCTATGTGTCGATTCCACTCTGGGTTATCGACAACCATGCCCTGTTGTGTGTCCTCTTTTGTTCGTATGAGTGTCCTTCGGCCGTCCTCCTTCGGTGTTGCCTACGTAACTTGGCCGATCTTCCTCCGTAGTGGATTGGGCTTGTCGCTTCCTATTCGAGCCATTGGAGATGGTTGTTGCTCCTTCTTTCCCAAACTGCTTGGAACCTTTCCCTACTGATACCGCCCGCCGCTTCGGATTGGTGAAGGATGTAGATTGGAACACCACGAGTTTTTTTCTTTTCCTTCCTGGTTCATCTCTATCTCTGTTGATTGGTGGCTCTCTGTGTTTTCCATCCATTCGTTCCCGGAGTCCTGTGTCCAATCCTCCTGCTTGACCACTCTTTTCTTTTTATTCTGTTGTTGTAGTTGGTCGATTTGTAGCTTCTCCACCATCTCGAGGCCAGTATGGCTTCCATTGCATGCTTGTTCGTGGTTTTTCTCCATCGCACTTTAGCAGTTGGGGGGTTGGCCTAACCCGTGTACTTCTTCCTCCGCTCGCATCTCCATGTCTTCATGCCTGTCTTTGCCATTGGTTTGGTTCACCGTGTATGGACAAACCTGGGTCAAGTGTCTGAAGAATTTGCAGTTTTGGCAGCTCGGTGGGACCCATTCATAGTCCACTGCTCGGGAGAATACTTCACCTGACGGAATTTCATAAGCTATATTGCGGGGAAGTGGTATTCCAACTTCTATTTCGACAAACACACATGCGTATTGGAGGCGTGTTCGGCTTTGTGTTGCTCGTCCGCCTTGATAGGACGACCGATCTGTCAAATCCCTATTTTGAAATATAGGTATATGACTGTATTTCGTATTTGAGAAATTTCAATTTTTGTATTTGATTTAAATTTTATGTACTTTTCTGATTTGGATTGGCCTTGATTGTTTAGGCCTGGCATTTGGTTGTTTCTTCCATTGAATGCTATCAATATTATTTTATTATTATTGTTGGAGATAATATGGTTAGCTTCTATTACTAATATTGTTCCCATTATTGTTATTGTTATTATCAATATCCTTATTTTCTTTTCTATTCCTATAAAACTAAGCCCAAACCCTAACCCACACTCTCCTCTCCCTCACTCCCCTCTCAGCCGCCAGCTCTCTCCTCCAAAAAAAACCTAACCCTAACCCTAAGCCTCTCTCCCCCGCCCCTCAGCTCACTCTCTCTCAGCTCTCTGTCCCGAGCCCCCTCTCTCCTTACTTTCCTATCCCCTTCGATCCCTCTCTCTCCTCTCTACTCTCTCCTCTTCCTCCTAACTTTCCCCCGAGCTCCCCTCCTCTTCTCCCGTTCTTCCTCGGCCCAGCCACCACCGCGACCGGTGCAACGCCCCCTGGCCGCCAGCTCCCATCTTCTCCGCCACAACCACTTTGTCAGCACCGCGGCCGCCCCCTGCTCTGCCGGCTCCACCACCACCATCTATGGCTGCCGCAACCACCAGCACCACCAATCATCGTCGCCTTCACCATCACCTCCACCTCCAGCCTCCACTCCCCCTCGCTGCTGCCATTTGTCCCCTCCGTCGGGGCCCGACCGAACCAGGTGAGCTCCTCCTTCGCGCCTCTCCCTCTTCTTTTCTGTCCGACGAGCCGTCGAGCTTTGTAATCCCCCTCATTTTTTGATCTTATTTTTAATTATTTTATATATATATTTTAATTTATTAAAGTCAATAATGGCTATGTTAGTAGTTTACTGTAGTTTTAATTTTTGAAGCACAATAAATATTATTTTCTTAAATCCAGTGCCATATTTGAATTCTAGACTCTTTCACCTTGAGTATGATATATTATGTCCCATCCAATTTTGCTTTTTAACATTCCTTTGACTTCACGCAATTTTGGGCCAACTTAGGCCAATTTGAGCCATTGACGTAATTTTAAGCCAACTTCCAATTTGATTTTTGGACTTGACATAGATCGCAATCGTATGACCCAATATATGGTTTTGATCCATTTTGATTCTACAATGCATATGCCTAGGGTGTACCATCCAATCGAGTTCTCATGTGCTACTTATTTGCAAATGGCACATGAGACTCATTAAATTGATTTTTCGGGTCCAATTTGACTAGTAATGCTACTCGAACCCTAACCTAGTCAACCCTACTAGTTAGAGCCTAACTAGGAGTACAAAGAGAATTTTAGAGGTTTAATTGCAGCCATATGTAATATTTCTTTATATATTTGGCTTGGTCAAACATCTAACCAAAATAGGAAACATATTAATAATAGTATGATTTGGAGAACCAAATCCTATCCAAATTAGATCAAACCAAAGCCCATGCACTAAATATATATATACCTATCAAACTCTAACCATCCTCCTCTCTCATAACTGCCTACTACTCCACAAATCCTCCCAAACCTAGCGACCTCAACCTCCAAACCTGAAATCCCTAGCCGACCCACCTTTCTTCACAAATATGATTTTTCCTTAATTTCTGTGCCAACCACCACCACAATTGCGACCCCCTCGATGTTCTCTTTTACTCTAGCAACTGTAGGAGCAACCTTGCGGCCGTTAGAGAGGTGTACGATGCGCTACTTGGGCCAAAACTCAGCCGAATCGAAGTCTGAAACGTCACAACAGATTAGTCGACTTGTAGATGATGTTTTACCCTCTCCTCAAACCAAATCTGTGAGTTACCTTTGTATGTCTACTCTAACTCTGATCGTCGGATCTCCTAGTTCCAAACGGTTGTCCGTGGTGTTGATTCTACGACAGGGTATCCAGAACTGACGAATTCTGTTGCGGGCTACTTTTTGCCTATGTAAGGTCAGTTTCTAACTTTCTATATTTTTATTCAGAATCTAAACGTCGTTACCTTTCCGACACATATCTGAAAGTTAGGTTTCGCATCCGTTTGCTATTTTTAAAAATTTATGACATTTATCGTGTCACCGAACTCCGAAAAATTCTATTTTTCTTGTGTCCAAAAGTGTCAAAATTCCATGAATCCATATTAAAATTTATGTTGTGTAAGGTTTAACATTATAAGTACCATTTTAACTAATTTCTAGGATTTTTATAGAATTTATTAATTTTATTTTAATCGTTGTTTCGGGACTAAATTAATGTGTCGAATTGAGAAAGTTATATGTGGCATTGACATAAGACCACTTGTGAAAGAGTTTCCCTATTGAAAATATAATTATAGCAATATATAAGTATTTATAGATAAATTCTAGAATTTAAATATATTATTTTACTATAATTGTAAAGTATTTACGAGAGGATTTGGTACCTTATGTACTTATATAATAGATGTAGTATCGTAACAATGTTATGGCAACTAGAAGGCGTAGATACTCACATAATTTATATATGGTGTATTGATATAGAATATTAAATATAATGTATTGTTATAGGTGAGCTTGGAAGGATCGACAAGGACACCGGAGTTGGACAGGCTTATCCGCAGACAGCAGTTACAGACAAGCGTGCCTTGGCTTCATTACAGACTATTCTTTTCTGTTTTGTTGTTCTTTTTTATCAGCATTGCATGACTTAGGACGTTGATACTTAGTGTCCGTTTATAGACGGGTGCCAATGTCATGATAGTGGCATCGAGAATTGACAATAGGCATTACGTACATACTGATGTGTCCATTGACACAATTGACCGTAGGACATCGATACATTTATGATACGAGGTTTATATGACTATTCGTGGTATTGACCTCGTGTTAGCATTCTATATTTGTTTATCAGTATTGCTTTTATTTTCGAGATGACTATACAACTGTCACGACCCGGTCCCAATTTCTTGGGTCGAATCGGATCATGCCCAGCCTGCACCGTGGTGAGACGGCGGCAGTAAGCTGTTCCATTGCAGGTATTCACAACAACACAATTACATTTGTCACAACTGTTCTTATTCGGAAATGAAACTTTGTTTAATAAAATATTCAGAAATACAACTGGAAATGAAATGCTGAAATAAACTACAAACTCCAAATAAAGGAGAAAATACAGAAAAGAAAAACTATCTAAGCATCTGGTTCTGTAATCCCAGGATCAGCGTCCTCCAGAGACGGCTCTGGTACCGTCGCAGGGTAGAGGACCGGGTCATAATAGCCATTATAGAAAAGCTCGTCATCCTCAGTGTTACCTAAAATGTTGTCTCCAGTCAGGAGGGAGCAAGAACGAAATATGCATCTCATAATTTAAATAGTAATTGGAAAGTGCAGGGTAAACAGTTTGAAATAATATTTTCAGCAGTTTAAAACAGTTCAGTGTGTTTTGAATATGCAAACGTCTATGACCGGCTTGGGTTGATCAGTAGTATCCTAGCGATACGATATGGCTTATCCCCGTGTGTGAGAGGGGTAAGCTAACACAGTCAGTTCAGTAGGGGCTTTGGTCATAAACGTCTACACTATTCTCCCAGTCCCAGATTCAGTAACAGTAACAATCAGTAGTTGAACCCTAAGGTAGAGTTCCGTGTCAGCAGTGTGGTTTAACATGCAGCTTAACTTTACTAAGGAAATTACAAGAAAACATAATCCGAAACTTGCCTTGTTTTAGATGACTGGAAAGACGGGTCGGTACCGAGGAGGAACGTCAGGTGTATCTTCGAGTTCCTACAGTTGAGAACTCGACTTAGAACCTTGAATAACCCGGCTAAGTGTGCTAGTTGCAATCTCTAGTAGCAAGTCCTAATCAGGTTTTAGTTGTATTAAGTTACAGCTAACGATTACGTCGCATGCTACGTGCGTTGATTTAAACCGATTAATTTGATTATTTGAAAATAATACAAAGACCAATTATCTTTGGAAAACTTTATGTTTTTGTAATATATTTATAAAAATATAGTTTTCTTTTAGTGATAAATCATGAACTAGTTATTTACTAATTTTTCATCCAATAATTAATTCTTAATTAATTAAAAAAATTACGCTCTAACTACGATTATACGTCTAATCAAAACCACCCAAGATCACATCCACCCAGAAAAGAAAATAAAGATCTACGCTACACAATACAAGGGCACAGCTAAACATCCTAGAGTGGGCTTATGCCCTGTATAATTATTTTTTACATCAAATAAGAAGGAAAGATCTAATTACTAAATAAAGTGCAGTAAATAAATAACTATAATAAATAGCCTAAATATTAAATAAAATAATTTAAAATAAATGTTAAGAGTCTCAGACTCGGTCCATCATCAAAATCTAGCTAATACCACAACGCCCGGTCGGACCGGTGCGTTTGCATTTCGCCAGGGCCCACAGACCGGTACGGTCGTCGCCCGAAAAATCAGTTTAAAATTCATTTTCGAAAATCGATTTTGAAATCAAAACAAATATAGTTTCGTAAAAATTTGGGCAACATTTCCTCTATTTCGGGACAACCCAAAACTGGGAAATACGCCACAGAAACCTGCAATTATTCCAACCCAATAATAATCCCGCAAATATATCCATCAAAATATTTCCAAAACCACCAGAAATAATTTCCAATCCACAGAACTTCCCGAAATGTCCGGGAATCCCACAATCAAACCAAACCACACAACCAGCAGATAAAAAATCACAAAAAATATGCTAACGCAGCTAACCGAATAAAATACGCAGCTAACCGGATTTCCCAAAGGGAAACCGGGGACCGATTCTCATCATGGACTCTACGGAAGGGACGAACTACTCTGATTAACAGGAATTTACCAAATTTCGTTGGCGGGGAGCCACGAGAAAAGCTTGGGAAAAATCGAAACGACGTTCGGACAACGGGGTCGCGGATCCTGGACAGCGGAAACTCCACAGAGCGCTGGACAGCGGGAGAGGGTCCACGGGGGAGGGGCTCGCGAGCAGATCTGGCCCGCTGGAAAGCGGCGTGGGCGGCGGCAGTTCGCCGGAAGGTGCGGCCACGGGCGAGGGGGCCGGTCGGGCTCGGCGCGGGGAGGTCGCCGGGAGGGGGTCGGCCGCGGGTGAGCGCGCCAGCGGATCTGGCCGGAGAGGTCGGTACGGGGCTTCGGGTGACCGGAGATGGTCGGGCGGCGCGGGAATCTGCGCTCTGGGCGGTCGGCCCTAGGGAGGTCGGCGGGGCTGGCGCTGTCGGCGGGACAGGGGCGCGGGTGAAGGGTTGGTGGAGAAGAGGAGTAGTGAGGGGTTTGGGTGAGAGTTAAGTGTTCTGTGAGAGAAAGTTTAAGAGAAGAAATTTGTTCTCTGGTGAAGAATGAGAAGGAAGTTGGGTCGTGCGAGTAATAAAGGGGAAAAGTGGGAGTAAATAAAGGGAGAGTGGGGGTTACTCTCTGGAGTGAAAATAAAGAGGGGAAGAGTAATGGGTTTTCCTGTGAGGAGTTTGAGTGGGGAGTTATGAAGTAGGTGGGTTGAATTGATGGGGAGTTATAAGGGAGATGCTTCTCCTGGACGTGGGGAGAATGAAAGGTTGGAGAAGTATGGGGAGGTGGGGCGTTTGTGTGTGTGGATAGGAGTGAGGTCAGTGAGAAAGAATAGGGAAGAAAAGGAGTGGGTCAAGCCCAATCATGCTGGTCCTACGGGACCAGCTCAAAACTGAATTTTATATATATTTTTTTATTATTATTATTTATTAATAATGATTAACCAAGTCAAAATCAGAAAAAGAAAGGGATTGGGCTCAGGCCTGGGTCTGGGTTCGGAAACCAAAAATCCATGTTTATTATAATTTTGAAATTATTTCCCACTCAAAAATATTTAATAATAAT
The DNA here is from genome assembly GCA_029216955.1 of Iris pallida. Classification (NCBI taxonomy): domain Eukaryota; kingdom Viridiplantae; phylum Streptophyta; class Magnoliopsida; order Asparagales; family Iridaceae; genus Iris; species Iris pallida. Next base: position 14,212,895 of record JANAVB010033011.1, on the reverse strand, counting down.
AATATTAATAATAATAATAATTTTAGAAAATGCTAATAATAATAATAATAAACTCTATTAAATAAATAAAAACAAAAAAATGATGGGTTTCACAACAACATTGCTAGATTCTAGACATAGGGATTGGGAAGAACTTGACTAAAATATCAGACCTATTATCGTGTGGCTCGTTGTTTAGTGACCTTTATCTCTGTAGCAGAGTAAGGGATTATCACTGTCGAGAATTAATTATCCTTGGTGCCATGACACAGGTACTGGGGACAATACCCTGCTGAGGTACTAGTGAGCCTTAGTGGAAGGGGTCTGGTATTCTAGAAAAGTATCTCAATTGCATAGCACATAGATGGATACGGTAGATTGCCTTAGTTCATATTTTTATTTCTGTACCTTGGCATGTATATTATGCACCTTGCTAGTCCTCTAAGGACATGGCTATTTCCCAGGGTTAGACGAAGCTGAAGACTACCCGGAGGTTTACGGTTCGGGAGCACAGACTGGAGACATACCAGTACAGGAGGATAAGATATTGCTAAAGGATTTCTCGTGATCATATTAACTTTATATTTAGTCTGCTACATTATTTCGTTTTCGTTTCATCAGACTTGTAGTTGATTTGTACTTTGTTTCTATATCTGTGATTTCGGGTTGTTGTACCCGTACAAACTTTATTACTTTTATTGCTGGATATTTGAGATATTTCCTTATTTATTCTTGATCTCTTTATGGACACTGTGGATGTGACTAGATGTATATACCTGTGGACTGTGTTGTATTTCTTGGTGTTATCATGATTTACAGCTTAAGTATTTTGCTAATGGGTATGTCGTGTAGCTTGGCCCATTGGTGAAGTACTGCTGGCATGTATTTGTATATCTGGTTCTATGTATTTTGGGACTGGGGTGTTACATGTTTTTGTGGTGACCCATGCAGGTCTACGTTAATCACTTTGGTTACGTTATTGTACCGACGTGAGCCTGCAATTAGAATAGGAAAGACCCATAGGATCACATCCACATGCTTGATACCTTTCTTGACTTCGTTTCGAACTTGCACTTGACTTTTTGATTTGCATCCAGTTTGATATGTTCTACTGTAATACTTATATATTCATGCTAGTAAGATGAATCTTCATAATGGATGTATCTTTCCTTACTATTACATTAGGAAAGCAGGGGCACAGTCATTAGAATTCATAAGTGCAGGTAGAGTCTTCACGGATTATGCAATATCGTGGTGATATCTATATTACGAGCCCGTAATAGATTGAGGAATAGAACTTGGGGATACATCCACAAACAAGATTATAGACTTCTCTCAGAATCTTCAGCATGAATGTTTCCATATTATCTTCTTTTTCAACATGATTGCTTTTGTGTTCTTCCCTACTCGAGATTTGACTAAACCCTTCCACGTTGACTTCTTGAGTAATTATTCCCGTTATTTTTGTGCTAAGTTGTTGGAAACTGTCTTATGGATTGGTCCAAGAAAAAGTTTGAAAAATTATATTTATCCTTGTATTACGAAATCAAAGTTTTTGCAGCTAGAGAAATACTGGCGAGGCAGGACTTCAGATAACGTCATCATGGCCACATATGTTTCTTGAATTCTACTTGAACCATCTCCTATGTTTTCATAAAAAGTTAATTCAAAAGTATTTCATGGATTTGGCCAAGATAAGCTCAAGAACCTGTATTACTTGGCATAGCAGATGTGCACTGCAGTCATCCGTCATATTATGGAACAAAGAAGTTATTTGCAGCCGGATGCACACTGGCGTGGCAGTAACTTCATATGACATACTCATGGAAATATATGGTTCTCGAGTCTTACTTAGACTACGTTCTATGCATCATGTTTGGCCTCATACCATTCTTGGAAATGATTCGGAAAACCTTCCTGCTTGCTTGACCCTATCGTTGTTTGAAATTGGTATATAAGTTTGTTTGACCCAGCTTTAGGTTCCCGTTTTCTTCTACTTGTTAAATGATTAAAATAGACAAACCTTATTGTTATATTATAGCATATAAGTAAGCTAGATTATTGGTGTGATCGTGCTATTGGGTAGCTAGAAACGGATAAGTTTCTTAGAGATAGATCCTAGTAAGATTATGAGTTGAGTATGAGTGCCTAGATATTGTATGTTTATAGCGTTTTAGGAATAATTGCTATGAGTGAACTAACGGGTATCATTAAATAGGTTGATAATACTATACCTACGATAAAATGAGTTGTATTGGGAGTATTGAGGAAGGAGAAGCGATAGCCCAAGCTTAGTAAGTGCGAATTTTGCCTCGATAAAGTTCCTTTTCTAGGACACATTATCTCAAAAGAAGGACTTTTAGTTGCTAAAAAAGATAGCAACTGTGGAGTTTTGGTCGACACCGACATCTCTTGCGGAGGTTAGAAGTTTTTTCGAACTTGTCGGGTATTACCAAAGGTTCTTAAAGAATTTCTTTCGGTTGCAGAATAGATGACATGGTTGACACGTAAGAATCAGGAGTCCAGTGGAAAGAAGGCTGTCAGAAAGTTTTTGAGGAATTGAGGAAGAGATTGACCTAAGCACCTATCTTGACGCTTACTTCTGCATCGGGAGGATTCGTTGTATACAGTAATGCGTCGGGTAGTGGATTTGGATGTGTTCTAATGCAACATGGGAAGGTCATAGCCTACGCCTCGAGGCAGTTGAGGGTACATAAGAAGAATTACCCTACTCATAATTTGGAGTTAGCGGTGGTAATCTTTGCATTAAAGCTATGGAGGCATTATTTGTACGGATGGCGTGTGGAGATATTTATGGATCATAAGAGCTTGAAGTATGTCTTCACACAAAAGGAGTTTAATATGAGACAAAGGCGGTGGTTGGAGCTCATGACAGACTATGATATAGAATTATAGTACCATCCTGGCAAGACGAACGTAGTGACAGATGCTTTGAGTAGAAAGCCTACTGCATATTTCTTGGCAGCTCAGTCGCAGTTATTAAAGGATCTTCCTGAGCTTGAAATAGAAGTCATTATGTCGGGACAGCAAGGAGTACTTGCCAATCTTGAAGTACAGTTGTTACTTGAGGATTGAATAAATGTAGCATTATCTACAGATGCAAGATTTTGAAGACTTCTCGAGAGGACAGAGGTTGGCGAGCAACAGATACTTGGACCAGAGCTTGTGACGCAGACAGACGAAAAAGTGAAGCAAATTCAGAGTCATCTTCAGGCAGCTCAAGACCGACAGAAGCATTGGGTCGATATATATCTTCGACCACTGGAATTCAAGGAGGGAGAGCATGTATTTCTGAGGATTTCACCGACACGGGGCACCATTAGATTCGAGAGTAGAGGAAAGTTGAGTCCAAGGTATATTAGACCGTTTGATATTATTGAGCGTGTAGAAGAGGTGGCATATCGTCTTACATTACCCCATCGCTAGAGGTAGTGCATGATGTATTCCATGTCTCACAACTGAGGAGGTATGTGACTGATCCCAGTCATGTGGTCGATCACTCTGAGATCACGATGGGACCCAGTTTATCATACGAGGAGCAGCCAGTAGGTATCTTGGATATGAATGAGAAGATGCTCAAAGGCCAGACAATTAGACTGTTTCTTGTTGCATGGAGCCACCATTCTCTGGAAGAATCAACTTGGGAGCGTGATGATTCTATGCGTGAGCGTTATCCCCACTTATTCGTACATGCCGGTAAGTCTTAGCTTAATTATTCTTATGATAAGTTTTTTTTTATATTGTGTTATTTTTAATTTCGAGGACAAAATTTTCTAAGGTGGGTAGGTTGTAAGCCCCCTCATTTTTGGATCTTATTTTTAATTATTTTTAATTATTTTATATAGATATTTTAATTTATTAAAGTCAATAATGGCTATATTAGTAGTTTACTGTAGTTTTGATTTTGGAAGCACAAAAAATATTGTTTTTTTAAATCCAGTTCCATATTTGAATTCTATACTCTGCCACCTTGAGTTTGATATTTTAATTCCTTTGACTTTGCGCAATTTCGGGCCAACTTAGGCCAATTTGAGCCATTGACGTAATTTTAAGCCAACTTCCAATTTGATTTTTGGACTTGACATAGATCGAAACCGTATGACCCAATATATGGTTTTGATCCATTTTGAGTCTACAATGCATATGCCTAAGATGTACCATCCAATCGAGTTCTCATGTGCTACTTATTTGCAAATGACACATGAGACTCATTAAATTAATTTTTGGGTCCAATTTGACTAGTAATGCTACTCGAACCCTAACCTAGTCAACCCTACTAGTTAGAGCCTAACTAGGAGTACAAAAACCAAGTATACCTATATTTAAGAGAATTTTAGAGGTTTAATTGCAGCCATATGTAATATTCCTTTATATATTTGGCTTAGTCAAACATCTAACCAAAATAGGAAACATATTAATAATAGTATGATTTGGAGAACCAAATCCTATCCAAATTAGATCAAACCAAAGCCCATGCACTAAATATATAAATATACCTATCAAACCCTAACCATCCCCCTCTCTCATAACTGTACACTACTCCACAAATCCCCCCAAACCTAGCGGCCACAACCTCCAAACCCGAAACCCTAGCCGACCCCCCTTTCTTCACAAAATATAATTTCTCCTCAATTTCTGTGCCAACCACCACCACTATTGCGACCCCCTCGACGTTCTCTTCCACACTAGCTATGGTAGGAGCAACCTTGCGGCCGTTAGAGAGGTGCACGATGCGCTACTTGGGCCAAAACTCTGCCGAATCAAAGTCTAAAATGTCACAGCAGGTTAGTCGACTTGTAGATGATGTTTTACCCACTTTTTCTCATCTTTTTCTCCTTAAACCAAATTTTAGAGTTATCTTTGTATGTCTACTTCAACCTCTGATCGTCGAATCTCCTAGTTCCAAGCGGTTTGTCCGTGGCGTTGATTCTACGACAGGGTATCCAGAACTGACAAATTCTGTTGTGGGCCACTTTTTGCCTATCTAAGTTTAGTTTCTAACCTTTATATATTTTTATTCAAAATCTAGATGTCGATACCATTCTGACACATATCTGAAAGTTAGGTTTCGCATCCGTTTGCTATTTTTAAAAATTTATGACATTTGTCGTGTCACCGAACTCCAAAAAATTCTGTTTTCCTTGTGTCCAAAAGTGTAAAAACTCCATGAATCCATATTAAACTTTATGTTGTACAAGGTTTAACATTATAACTACTAATTTAACTAATTTCTAGGATTTTTATAGAATTTATTAATTTTATTTTAATCGTTGTTTCGGGACTAAATTAATGTGTCGAATTGAGGAAGTTATATGTGGCATTGACATAAGACCTCTTGTGAAAGGGTTCCCCTATTGAAAATATAATTATATCAATATATAAGTATTTATAGATAAATTCCAAAATTTAAATATATTATTTTATTGTAATTGTAAAGCATTTACGAGAGAATTTGGTACCTTATGTACTTATATAATAGATGTAGTGTCGTAACAACGTTATGACAACTAGAAGACGTAGATACTCATATAATTTATATATAGTGTGTTTATATAGAATATTAAATATAGTGTATTATTATAGGTGAGCTTGGGAGGATCGACAAGGACACAGGAGTTGGACAGGCTTACCCGCAGACAGCAGTTACAGGCAAGCGTGCCTTGGCTTCGTTACAGATTATTCATTTCTGTTTTTTTGTTCTTTTTGATTAGCATTGCATGATGTAGGACGTTGATACTTAGTGTCCATTTATAGACGGGTGTCGATGTCTTGATAGTGACATCGAGTATTGACATTAGATATTACGTACATACTGATGTGTCCAATGACACAATTGGCCACAAGATACCGACACATTCATGATACTAGGTTTACATGACTATTCGTGGTATTGATCTCGTGTTAACATTCTATATTTGTTTATCAGTATTGCTTTTACTTTCGAGATGACTGTACAGACTTGACATTGCTAGATTCTAGACATGGGAATTGGGGAAAACTTGACTACAATATCAGACCTATTATCGTGTGGTCCGTTGTTTGGTGACCTTTATATCTGTAGCAGAGTAAGGGATTATCACTGTCGAGAATTGATTGTCCTTGTTGCCACGACACAGGTACTGGAGACAATACCTTACTGAGGTGCTAGTGGGCCTTAGTGGAAGGAATCTGGTATTCTAGAAAAGTATCTCACTTGTATAGCACATAGACGGATATGGTAGATTGCCTTAGTTCATATTTTTATTTCTGTATCTTGGCATGTATATTATGCACCTTGCTAGTCCTCCGAGGACCTGCGCTACAAAAATATGGCAAATTAGCGACTGACCTGGCGACTGACAATAGTTAGTCGCTAGACCAGCGACTAAATAGCGACTAAAAATTTATGAATTCGTAATTCAATTCATTAAATGTCGATTTTCCGTCACTAAAATGTCGGAGCTATATAATAATTTTTATAGCGACTAATTATTTTTCGTCGGTAATTAGTTGATGGCTCGAATTTCTAAATATCAACTATCCAGTAACTGAAATTTTTGTCGTTGGGTTAGTAGTAGAAGCAACCCTTTTTCAGTTCCAAATATTTGATCCCTCCAATTTCAGCTTTCTTTTCCCTCCCCAAAATTTTGCCCTCTTCGAGATCAGCTCATCCTGCACCTCCAAGGCTCCAACCACCACCAACTCTTCTTCCAACCTCTTCATCTCTTAATCAATCTCTCGAAAATAAGACACAGGAGGAGCAGCAACACCTTCACCGAAAACACCTCTGCCGTCTCCGACAAGACCTACAAGATCCTCCACGACTGGGCTATGGTCGTGTCTACACCATCGTCGTCGTCAACTGCACCTTCGTCTCCTTCGTCGGCGTCGACGGGTCCGAAGGGAGGCTGCTCGTCACAACCGCAGCCGGAGGCGACGACGACGTGCCGGTCAGCATCGAACAAAAGTTCCTCGCGCACGAAGAAGGCCCCAAGTCCGTCAATATGAGCCTCTCCTTTGTACGGTGGCCTCAACCCGCAGCGGGTGGGGAACAAAAGTTCCTCGTGCTCGCACTTCGTCATCCATGATGTCACAGACCAGGAGAGGTTCGACGGCCTCACCAAACTCCACCTCCTTTTTCAAACACTCCGACCCGCGGAAGGCCTCCCAAATCGCCATGGACCTTCTCTTCCTGTCACTCCCCAATCCTGGAATACATATTTTAATACGTAAACCCATAAATTGTATTTACCTTGAATTTATACGATATTTATTATGCAGTATTTCTTCATGCATTTCCCAAAAATATTCGACAAAATATTATTTCCTAATTTATTTTCTGCATTTGGGCCTACAGTTTTGGCTCATTTGGGTAACCTATTCTTGGTTCACCCATGGTTCATCATGAACCCTTTGGTTCATCATGAACCCATGGGTCCAAGATCTATATATATAACTCATCTCCTTCTCTCTCCTCTCATTTACTTCTTCTCATTTACTTCCTCCACCAACCAAGGCAAGTACCAACTTGCTCAAGAGAAGGATCCATTATTTTGTTAATGATTCTTACAAAACTATTTGCCAAAACATGTTCTTCTCCTCAATCTATACTAGTTTAGAACTTGGAAATTTCTATTTTGAAGCTTTGATTTTTGTAGATCTAAGTTTTAATCATTTTCGGATTTTGCATGGTTTGATCTACTTTAGTTGGATTTTATGGGTTTTTGATGCTTCCATGTGGAAGAGCATTCAGTTTCACCCAAGTTGGAGCTTTGGAAATCTGGATTTGGAGTTCGGATGGCCAAGTTATGATACTTGAAGCTTGGGTTCAGCCATGGTATTCTTGCTGTTTGGAGAAGACAGTGAGCAGTGTGCAGAGCTTCTTAGCTCACGCATACTGAGCTACGTGCGCTCTTTAGCGCTGCGTATGCAGACTTAGGTACGCTTCCTGTTGGAAGCGTGTCTCCCCTTGAGCTTGCGTGACTTTTCACGCAGCTCTTCCCTTGAGCTTGCGTGACTTTTCACGCAGCTCTTCCCTTGAGCTTGCGTGACTTTTCACGCAGCTCTTCCCTTGAGCTTGTATGACTTTTCACACAGCTCTTTCCCTTGAGTCTGCGTGACTTTTCACGCAGCGCTCTCCCCTTGAGCTTGCGTGACTTTTCACGCAGCTCTTTCCTTGAGCTTGCGTGACTTTTCACGCAGCTCTTCCCTTGAGCTTGCGTGACTTTTCACGCAGCTCTTTCCTTGAGCTTGCGTGACTTTTCACGCAGCTCTTCCCTTGAGCTTGCGTGACTTTTCATACAGCTCTTTCCCTTGAGTCTGCGTGACTTTTACGCAGCTCTTTCCTTGAGCTTGCGTGACTTTTCACGCTGCTCTTTCCCTTGAGCCTGCGTGACTTTTCACGCGCGCTGCCTTGTTGTGCGTATGCTTTTGATATTTTATTAGATATTATATGCCCATTTTATATCCTTACGCCTTTTGTCCCGAGCATGATATGAGCACTGATGTGACCCCGGAGAACAAAGTGTTCCTACCTAATACATGTACCTGAATGTCCCAGTTCTTGTTCATGCTCGACAAATGACTCGTAACTCCACGTGGCGTATTTGTAATGATGCATTACACTAAGGAGGGTAGCGCATGTTGACATACTGATTGACATGGGTCCTCACTTAGGGTACTCGTACTAAAGTACGACTTTAGGAGGATAATCATGCAGGCCACAGCATGAGAGTCCAAGATTTCACCTAGGGTTAAACTAGGCAACTGAATATACTAGATGCATGGGAAGGGCAGAGTCCCGAGATCGTGTTACACCAGTCGTCCTGAGATATTGTCTTGGCGCGCCGGCTGGTCTCCACGGATACTGTGTCATCCGCAACGAGTGGATGACTGTATCCGATTAATTCCTGCTATATATTACATGTCTTGGCAAGGTGGCCTCACGAGGGACCTGTGCTCCATGACACCTGTCTACGCGGACCCCTGGGTTGGCTAGCCTTGCTGGAAAGATACGATCTGAGGATTTTTCTAATAACATGACGCGAGGATAACCTCGTTCCACTAGAAACTCGTAGACTTGATTGGCCGTGAAAATGACTTGCATATTTCCTATTTACCTTCCGTGAATAACTGAGGGAAGCGGACTGTCATGGTGCGTGATCCAACCCATGTTCTTGTTTGATTGTTGGGTTGGTTATCGTACTATGACAGGCTGTGGACCGAAGTTATGAACGGAAGACTTATTCTGGTTGTGAAGTGCTACTTCTGTGAATGACTGAGGAACATGGTCTATCATGGTACATGATCCAACCCATGTTCTTGTTTGATTGTTGGGTTGGTTATTGTGCTGCGATAGGCTATCGACCGAAGTCACGATCAGGAGATTTTATGGTTTATACCTTTTTAACTTATATGAAAGTTATAGAGTACGACACGTCCCGACTCCATGCGGCACCTTTTGTCCTTGTCTGGTTGTAAGGGTGCCATATGGGTTCGAGGATGTTGCGCTACCCTATAATAGTAGCATAAGTATTACTATTATCAGTCATTCTATTAGTTGGGTTTTTAATCTTAACTCTTGTGTCCCTTTGGCGGTACTTGCTATTCGGGGCTGACCCCGCTGGTTTTGTTTGGCCAGATCTCGTAGCAGAGCCAGAGGACACGATCTTCCTCCCTGACATCCATGGTGCATACTAGGAGCATGGCGGTTCGGGGACTCGAGTGGGTTTTCTTCTCCACCACTCCTGCTTATACTTTTGTGGCGTTTAGCCACCGGCACCTGTTAGCCGGATTACTTGATATTTTGTGTCAGTACATAATTGTAATTAAACAGACTGCAGCTGTGTATAATTTTGTACTCCTGACTCTCTGAGATAGCTAAATTATAAATCTAGTCTCTCATGATCATTTTGATGAAGCGTCAGGGACGCCTTACTGCTTTATCTTTAATGTTCATTTAATTGCTGATTTGACTTAATTGATTGAGACATAGAACTCTGTGGGACCATAGGAGACTTGATTGTAGCATGTACCCCCTAGTCTCTCGACAGCCACGATCGCCGTATGACGTTACGTACCTCATATGGAGTAGCTGGCCTAGTCCGTCCCCGTATTTCGGTACTGGGGCGTGACAAGGTTTTAGTGGTGGCCCATGCAGGTCTGATTTTCAGACTTGTGGGGTATTGCAAATTATTAGGAGTCTCAATCAAAACTTGTTCCCCTTGAAATTCTGTTTCGAATTCTCTGTCCTTGCCTTGATCTCTAACCTGACTTGCATCCTCGAAATCTTCCTTGTCCGGACTTGATAATCTTATATCTTTCTCTATAGGGGTGCTTCATTCTCAATAGCGGGTGAGGCCCATGAGGAAGAGCAGCAAGAGCATGGCTCGACTGGGCAGCAACAGGGGAGAGAACCCTCCCCAGGGCAGGCACAAGCAGAAGTAGAACCAGAGGCAGTGCAGCCGCAGGTTATTGAAACTCCTGCAGCACCAGCAGCGACGGCAGTACCAGATGCCGTAACACTCCTGGAGATCGTCCGAGGGATTTTTGTCACTCACCAACAGCAACAGACTCGGCAGCAGGAGCAGAACGTGTTGCTGAACCAGGGGATTCAGTTAGCTCTTGAGAGGAGTGCCGGGGTTGACTCGGGAGCATCAGGAAGGTTCCGTCGCTTGAACCCGAGGTATTTTGATGGCACGGAGGATGCCATCACTGCGGATGCATGGATTCAAGACATTGAAGCCATTCTTGTGGCAGGCAAGGTTCTAGATGATGAGAAGGTTGATCAGGTCAAACTGGTACTTCAGGATCTTGCCCGCGACTGGTGGGCATCAGAAGAAGTTGGTATAAGACGTCCTGTTCGTTGGACCACCTTCAGTGACAGATTCAAGGACAAGTATTTTGGCGTAGTAGCTCGATATGAGCTCCAGCAGAAGTTTATCAGTCTCAAGCAAGCAGGCAAGACCGTAGATAGGTATGCAGTAGAGTTCTGCAGATTGTGCCATTTCGTACCAGTAATAGTGGCAACGGAGCCGGAGAAGGATATGAGGTTCCAGCAGAGACTTCATTTGGAACTATTACAGCTTGTGGAAGGACACGACTACCAGACGTTTGACGCTGTTTTGACGGCCGCTCGGAGGCACGAGCTTACCCAGCAGAGGTTAGCATCAAGGACAGGAGGTCAGAAGAGATCTCATTCCCAGGTTGGAGGAGGAGCAGTGCATCGAACGTCGGCACCAGCACCCGGTGTGCGTATTCATGATGCAGGAGGGCCGCGGAGGACGGCCGTGTCAACTAATACAGCGCCAGTTCGGCATCAGCAGCCGAGGAACCAGCAGCAGCGTCAGGGAGCACCCCAGGGCTGTACCTTCTGTGGGAAGGCATGGCACACGAGGGAGGTGTGTCGGTCAGCGAATGGCTTATGTTTGAGGTGTGGTCGTGCAGACCACCGTATTTCCACTTGTCCTATGATGCAGAGGCTAGGAGGGCCAGCTCAGCAGTTCCCAGCATTGCCAGCTCCAGTGGCAACCCCGAGTGGAGGGCCAGTATTAGCAGTAAGGCCCCTAGCCCAGCGTCTACCAACGCAGGCTCAGATGTTCCGCCAGGCACAGGAAGCCGAAGGCCCTCAGGGGCAGCAACATCATGGTCGAGGAAGGCCGCAACAAGGGGCTCCGCGGGGCCAGGCTCTCACATTGACCTTGGGAGAGGCTCTAGCGTCTAGTGACGTGGTGGCAGGTAAAATTCTCGTTACCTCATTTCCCGCTGTAGCATTATTTGATTCAGGCGCTACTCATTCATTCATCTCTGCACAATATGCTACACGGATTGGATTAGAGTTTGAGACATTGCCGGAGAGGATGAATATACTCACCGGCAATGGGCTCGTAGAAGTTATCAGAGTGCGCTTTTCATGTCCGGTGGAGGTGTGTAGGCATTTACTGCCCGCATCATTGATTGAATTCCCTATGGGGAATTTTGATGTCGTTCTTGGCATGGATTGGTTGAGAGATAGTCATGCGATAATTGATTGTAGAGGAGCATGAGAAACATCTTAGGACTGTCTTACAGACATTGAGGGAGCATCAACTTTATGCGAAGCTTGACAAGTGTGAATTTTGGTTAGATCACATTTCGTTCCTGGGGCATATAATTTCTGGGGCAGGAGTGTCAGTGGATCCGAAGAAGATTGAGGCCGTAGAGCATTGGCCAGTCCCGAGAACGGTTGCAGAAGTGCAAAGTTTCTTAGGATTAGCTGGTTACTACAGAAGGTTCGTGGCGGACTTTGCCAAGATCTCTGCGCCCTTAACGCTTTGACGCACAAGGATGTAGAGTTTGTTTGGTCAGCTAGCTGTCAGGCATCATTTGAAGAATTGAAGAAGAGATTGATCTCAGCCCCGATCTTGACACTTCCAGTAGGAGCAGGAGGCTTTACCGTATATTGTGACGCATCAGGGAAGGGTCTTAGATGTGTATTGATGCAGCATAGAAAAGTGATAGCATATGCGTCTCGGCAGCTTCGAGACCATGAGAAGAATTACCCGACTCACGATTTGGAGTTAGCAGCTGTGGTGTTTTCACTCAAGTTGTGGAGGCATTATTTATACGGGGATCGGGTAGAGATCTATACTGATCATAAGAGTTTGAAATACGTATTCATGCAGCGAGATTTGAACATGAGGCAAAGAAGATGGTTAGAACTGCTGAAGGATTTTGATTTAGATCTTCAGTATCATCCAGGCAAGGCGAATGTAGTTGCAGATGCACTGAGTAGGAGAGACAGTGCTTTTATCTTGACCTCGCAGAAGCATATTCTAGAAGACCTTCAGAGTATGGGAATCGAAGTAGTTTTGCCAAAGGATATAGAAAGAATGACCAGTATACAGATTCAGTCAACCTTAGTAGAGAGGATAAGGGCAGCACAAGCAGGAGATCCGCAGATTCAGAAGTTGCGATCGGAGTGTGAATCAGGCCGTAGGAAGGAGTTAGTGATTCATGAAGATGGTACGCTCAGGTTTGGAAACAGACTCTGTGTACCGAGTGGAGACCTTCGGCAAGAAGTTATGTCCGAAGCTCATAGTTCTATTTACTCCATTCATCCAGGAGGAACGAAGATGTATCGAGATATCAGGCAGTTCTTTTGGTGGAATGGCATGAAAAGAGAGATAGCAAGATTTGTATCCAAGTGTCTGGTATGTCAGCAGGTGAAAGCCGAGCAGCAGAGACCAGCAGGGTTGCTACAGCCGCTTTCTATCCCAGAATGGAAATGGGAGCACATCACGATGGATTTTGTGACCGGTTTACCTAGATCCCCAGCTGGCAAGAATACAGTCTGGGTAATAGTAGATCGACTCACGAAGGTTGCTCATTTCCTTCCCTTCCGAGTTGGACAGACTACTGAACAGCTAGCAGACATGTACATGAAGCAGATAGTAAGGCAGCACGGTGTTCCAGTTAGTATAGTATCAGATCGGAATACGCGGTTTACTTCCCATTTTTGGCGGAGCTTGCACCAAAGTTTGGGAACCAAGTTAAGATTCAGTACTGCTTATCATCCACAAACCGACGGGCAATCAGAAAGAACCATTCAGACCTTAGAAGATATGCTACGGGCGTGTACCTTGGATTTTGGCGGATCTTGGGAGGATCACCTTCATCTAGTGGAGTTCTCCTATAACAACAGCTATCAGGCTAGCATTCAGATGGCCCCATTCGAAGCATTGTACGGAAGGAAGTACAAGTCCCCTTTGGCATGGGACGACGTCGGAGAACGGAAGTTGTTGGGGCCAGAGATGATCACGCAGACTGTGGAGATAGTTAAGTTAGTCAGAGAGCGCCTTCGAGTTGCACAAGATCGACATCGTCATTGGGCAGATCAGCATCGTAGGCCTCTAGAGTTCAGAGTTGGCGACCAAGTGTTTCTGCGGATTTCGCCTACTCGGGGTATCATCAGATTTGGAACCCGGGGAAAGCTTAGTCCAAGATACGTTGGTCCTTTCAAGATTCTCGCTCGGGTAGGCGATGTGGCTTATCGACTTGCCCTTTTGCCTTCGTTAACAGGCATACATGATGTGTTTTATGTGTCCCAATTACGTGGGTATGTCCCGGATCCGAGTCACGTCCTCGATCATTCTGAGTTAGTCGTTGGTACCGACCTAACTTACGAGGAATAACCCGTATCTATTTTGGACCTGCGAGAGAAGGTACTCAAGAATCGGACGATAAGCCTTGTCCGTGTTTCTTGGAACCATCACTCTTCGGGAGAGTCAACCTGGGAGCGCGAGGACGAGATCAGATCTCGTTATCCGTATTTGTTTGACTAATAAGGTATATTTATGCACCTTATTGACACGATTCCATGCTTTTCTGCACCTGCTTATTTTTGCACCTTGTGATGTATGATAATAACTGCTATGATAGTTAACTTATATATATGATTGTGCCTTGCTTGCCCTGATTTCACTATCCTGTCTTGGCTGGAATTCCGAGGACAAAATTTTTCTAAGAAGGGTAGAGATGTCACTCCCCAATCCTGGAATACGTATTTTAATACGTAAACCCATAAATTGTATTTACCTTGAATTTATACGATATTTATTATGCAGTATTTCTTCATGCATTTCCCAAAAATATTCGACAAAATATTATTTCCTAATTTATTTTCTGCATTTGGGCCTACAGTTTCGGCTCATTTGGGTAACCTATTCTTGGTTCACCCATGGTTCATCATGAACCCTTTGGTTCATCATGAACCCATGGGTCCAAGATCTATATATATAACTCATCTCCTTCTCTCTCCTCTCATTTACTTCTTCTCATTTACTTCCTCCACCAACCAAGGCGAGTACCAACTTGCTCAAGAGAAGGATCCATTATTTTGTTAATGATTCTTACAAAACTATTTGCCAAAACATGTTCTTCTCCTCAATCTATACTAGTTTAGAACTTAGAAATTTCTATTTTGAAGCTTTGATTTTTGTAGATCTAAGTTTTAATCATTTTCGGATTTTGCATGGTTTGATCTACTTTAGTTGGATTTTATGGGTTTTTGATGCTTCCATGTGGAAGAGCAATCAGTTTCACCCAAGTTGGAGCTTTGGAAATCTGGATTTGGAGTTCGGATGGCCAAGTTATGATACTTGAAGCTTGGGTTCAGCCATGGTGTTCTTGCTGTTTGGAGAAGACAGTGAGCAGTGTGCAGAGCTTCTTAGCTCACGCATACTGAGCTACGCGTGCTCTTTAGCGCTGCGTATGCAGACTTAGGTACGCTTCCTGTTGGAAGCGTGTCTCCCCTTGAGCTTGCGTGACTTTTCACACAGCTCTTCCCTTGAGCTTGCGTGACTTTTCACGCAGCTCTTCCCTTGAGCTTGCGTGACTTTTCACACAGCTCTTTCCCTTGAGTCTGCGTGACTTTTCACGCAGCGCTCTCCCCGTGAGCTTGCGTGACTTTTCACGCAGGTCTTTCCTTGAGCTTGCGTGACTTTTCACGCAGCTCTTTCCTTGAGCTTGCGTGACTTTTCACGCAGCTCTTCCCTTGAGCTTGCGTGACTTTTCACACAGCTCTTTCCCTTGAGTCTGCGTGACTTTTCACGCAGCTCTTTCCTTGAGCTTGCGTGACTTTTCACGCCGCTCTTTCCCTTGAGCCTGCGTGACTTTTCACGCGCGCTGCCTTGTTGTGCGTATGCTTTTGATATTTTATTAGATATTATATGCCCATTTTATATCCTTACGCCTTTTGTCCCGAGCATGATATGAGCACTGATGTGACCCCGGAGAACAAAGTATTCCTACCTAATACATGTACCTGAATGTCCCAGTTCTTGTTCATGCTCGACAAATGACTCGTAACTCCACGTGGCGTATTTGTAATGATGCATTACACTAAGGAGGGTAGCGCATGTTGACATACTGATTGACATGGGTCCTCACTTAGGGTACTCGTACTAAAGTACGACTTTAGGAGGATAATCATGCAGGCCACAGCATGAGAGTCCAAGATTTCACCTAGGGTTAAACTAGGCAACTGAATATACTAGATGCATGGGAAGGGCAGAGTCCCGAGATCGTGTTACACCAGTCGCCCTGAGATATTGTCTTGGCGCGCCGGCTGGTCTCCACGGATACTGTGTCATCCGCAACGAGTGGATGACTGTATCCGATTAATTCCTGCTATATATTACATGTCTTGGCAAGGTGGCCTCACGAGGGACCTGTGCTCCATGACACCTGTCTACGCGGACCCCTGGGTTGGCTAGCCTTGCTGGAAAGATACGATCTGAGGATTTTTCTAATAACATGACGCGAGGATAACCTCGTTCCACTAGAAACTCGTAGACTTGATTGGCCGTGAAAATGACTTGCATATTTCCTATTTACCTTCCGTGAATAACTGAGGAAAGCGGACTGTCATGGTGCGTGATCCAACCCATGTTCTTGTTTGATTGTTGGGTTGGTTATCGTACTATGACAGGCTGTGGACCGAAGTTATGAACGGAAGACTTATTCTGGTTGTGAAGTGCTACTTCTGTGAATGACTGAGGAACATGGTCTATCATGGTACATGATCCAACCCATGTTCTTGTTTGATTGTTGGGTTGGTTATTGTGCTGCGATAGGCTATCGACCGAAGTCACGATCAGGAGATTTTATGGTTTATACCTTTTTAACTTATATGAAAGTTATAGAGTACGACACGTCCCGACTCCATGCGGCACCTTTTGTCCTTGTCTGGTTGTAAGGGTGCCATATGGGTTCGAGGATGTTGCGCTACCCTATAATAGTAGCATAAGTATTACTATTATCAGTCATTCTATTAGTTGGGTTTTTAATCTTAACTCTTGTGTCCCTTTGGCGGTACTTGCTATTCGGGGCTGACCCCGCTGGTTTTGTTTGGCCAGATCTCGTAGCAGAGCCAGAGGACACGATCTTCCTCCCTGACATCCATGGTGCATACTAGGAGCATGGCGGTTCGGGGACTCGAGTGGGTTTTCTTCTCCACCACTCCTGCTTATACTTTTGTGGCGTTTAGCCACCGGCACCTGTTAGCCGGATTACTTGATATTTTGTGTCAGTACATAATTGTAATTAAACAGACTGCAGCTGTGTATAATTTTGTACTCCTGACTCTCTGAGATAGCTAAATTATAAATCTAGTCTCTCATGATCATTTTGATGAAGCGTCAGGGACGCCTTACTGCTTTATCTTTAATGTTCATTTAATTGCTGATTTGACTTAATTGATTGAGACATAGAACTCTGTGGGACCATAGGAGACTTGATTGTAGCATGTACCCCCTAGTCTCTCGACAGCCACGATCGCCGTATGACGTTACGTACCTCATATGGAGTAGCTGGCCTAGTCCGTCCCCGTATTTCGGTACTGGGGCGTGACAAGGTTTTAGTGGTGGCCCATGCAGGTCTGATTTTCAGACTTGTGGGGTATTGCAAATTATTAGGAGTCTCAATCAAAACTTGTTCCCCTTGAAATTCTGTTTCGAATTCTCTGTCCTTGCCTTGATCTCTAACCTGACTTGCATCCTCGAAATCTTCCTTGTCCGGACTTGATAATCTTATATCTTTCTCTATAGGGGTGCTTCATTCTCAATAGCGGGTGAGGCCCATGAGGAAGAGCAGCAAGAGCATGGCTCGACTGGGCAGCAACAGGGGAGAGAACCCTCCCCAGGGCAGGCACAAGCAGAAGTAGAACCAGAGGCAGTGCAGCCGCAGGTTATTGAAACTCCTGCAGCACCAACAGCGACGGCAGTACCAGATGCCGTAACACTCCTGGAGATCGTCCGAGGGATTCTTGTCACTCACCAACAGCAACAGACTCGGCAGCAGGAGCAGAACGTGTTGCTGAACCAGGGGATTCAGTTAGCTCTTGAGAGGAGTACCGGGGTTGACTCGGGAGCATCAGGAAGGTTCCGTCGCTTGAACCCGAGGTATTTTGATGGCACGGAGGATGCCATCACTGCGGATGCATGGATTCAAGACATTGAAGCCATTCTTGTGGCAGCCAAGGTTCTAGATGATGAGAAGGTTGATCAGGTCAAACTGGTACTTCAGGATCTTGCCCGCGACTGGTGGGCATCAGAAGAAGTTGGTATAAGACGTCCTGTTCGTTGGACCACCTTCAGTGACAGATTCAAGGACAAGTATTTTGGCGTAGTAGCTCGATATGAGCTCCAGCAGAAGTTTATCAGTCTCAAGCAAGCAGGCAAGACCGTAGATGGGTATGCAGTAGAGTTCTGCAGATTGTGCCATTTCGTACCAGTAATAGTGGCAACGGAGCCGGAGAAGGATATGAGGTTCCAGCAGAGACTTCATTTGGAACTATTACAGCTTGTGGAAGGACACGACTACCAGACGTTTGACGCTGTTTTGACGGCCGCTCGGAGGCACGAGCTTACCCAGCAGAGGTTAGCATCAAGGACAGGAGGTCAGAAGAGATCTCATTCCCAGGTTGGAGGAGGAGCAGTGCATCGAACGTCGGCACCAGCACCCGGTGTGCGTATTCATGATGCAGGAGGGCCGCGGAGGACGGCCGTGTCAACTAATACAGCGCCAGTTCGGCATCAGCAGCCGAGGAACCAGCAGCAGCGTCAGGGAGCACCCCAGGGCTGTACCTTCTGTGGGAAGGCATGGCACACGAGGGAGGTGTGCCGGTCAGCGAATGGCTTATGTTTGAGGTGTGGTCGTGCAGACCACCGTATTTCCACTTGTCCTATGATGCAGAGGCTAGGAGGGCCAGCTCAGCAGTTCCCAGCATTGCCAGCTCCAGTGGCAACCCCGAGTGGAGGGCCAGTATTAGCAGTAAGGCCCCTAGCCCAGCGTCTACCAACGCAGGCTCAGATGTTCCGCCAGGCACAGGAAGCCGAAGGCCCTCAGGGGCAGCAACATCATGGTCGAGGAAGGCCGCAACAAGGGGCTCCGCGGGGCCAGGCTCTCACATTGACCTTGGGAGAGGCTCTAGCGTCTAGTGACGTGGTGGCAGGTAAAATTCTCGTCACCTCATTTCCCGCTGTAGCATTATTTGATTCAGGCGCTACTCATTCATTCATCTCTGCACAATATGCTACACGGATTGGATTAGAGTTTGAGACATTGCCGGAGAGGATGAATATACTCACCGGCAATGGGCTCGTAGAAGTTATCAGAGTGCGCTTTTCATGTCCGGTGGAGGTGTGTAGGCATTTACTGCCCGCATCATTGATTGAATTCCCTATAGGGAATTTTGATGTCGTTCTTGGCATGGATTGGTTGAGAGATAGTCATGCGACAATTGATTGTAGAGGAGCATGAGAAACATCTTAGGACTGTCTTACAGACATTGAGGGAGCATCAACTTTATGCGAAGCTTGACAAGTGTGAATTTTGGTTTGATCACATTTCGTTCCTGGGGCATATAATTTCTGGGGCAGGAGTGTCAGTGGATCCGAAGAAGATTGAGGCCGTAGAGCATTGGCCAGTCCCGAGAACGGTTGCAGAAGTGCGAAGTTTCTTAGGATTAGCTGGTTACTACAGAAGGTTCGTGGCGGACTTTGCCAAGATCTCTGCGCCCTTAACGCTTTGACGCACAAGGATGTAGAGTTTGTTTGGTCAGCTAGCTGTCAGGCATCATTTGAAGAATTGAAGAAGAGATTGATCTCAGCCCCGATCTTGACACTTCCAGTAGGAGCAGGAGGCTTTACCGTATATTGTGACGCATCAGGGAAGGGTCTTAGATGTGTATTGATGCAGCATAGAAAAGTGATAGCATATGCGTCTCGGCAGCTTCGAGACCATGAGAAGAATTACCCGACTCACGATTTGGAGTTAGCAGCTGTGGTGTTTTCACTCAAGTTGTGGAGGCATTATTTATACGGGGATCGGGTAGAGATCTATACTGATCATAAGAGTTTGAAATACGTATTCATGCAGCGAGATTTGAACATGAGGCAAAGAAGATGGTTAGAACTGCTGAAGGATTTGATTTAGATCTTCAGTATCATCCAGGCAAGACGAATGTAGTTGCAGATGCACTGAGTAGGAGAGACAGTGCTTTTATCTTGACCTCGCAGAAGCATATTCTAGAAGACCTTCAGAGTATGGGAATCGAAGTAGTTTTGCCAAAGGATATAGGAAGAATGACCAGTATACAGATTCAGTCAACCTTAGTAGAGAGGATAAGGGCAGCACAAGCAGGAGATCCGCAGATTCAGAAGTTGCGATCGGAGTGTGAATCAGGCCGTAGGAAGGAGTTAGTGATTCATGAAGATGGTACGCTCAGGTTTGGAAACAGACTCTGTGTACCGAGTGGAGACCTTCGGCAAGAAGTTATGTCCGAAGCTCATAGTTCTATTTACTCCATTCATCCAGGAGGAACGAAGATGTATCGAGATATCAGGCAGTTCTTTTGGTGGAATGGCATGAAAAGAGAGATAGCGAGATTTGTATCCAAGTGTCTGGTATGTCAGCAGGTGAAAGCCGAGCAGCAGAGACCAGCAGGGTTGCTACAGCCGCTTTCTATCCCAGAATGGAAATGGGAGCACATCACGATGGATTTTGTGACCGGTTTACCTAGATCCCCAGCTGGCAAGAATGCAGTCTGGGTATAGTAGATCGACTCACGAAGGTTGCTCATTTCCTTCCCTTCCGAGTTGGACAGACTACTGAACAGCTAGCAGACATGTACATGAAGCAGATATAAGGCAGCACGGTGTTCCAGTTAGTATAGTATCAGATCGGAATACGCGTTTACTTCCCATTTTTGGCGGAGCTTGCACCAAAGTTTGGGAACCAAGTTAAGATTCAGTACTGCTTATCATCCACAAACTGACGGGCAATCAGAAAGAACATTCAGACCTTAGAAGATATGCTACGGGCGTGTACCTTGGATTTTGGCGGATCTTGGGAGGATCACCTTCATCTATGGAGTTCTCCTATAACACAGCTATCAGGCTAGCATTCAGATGGCCCCATTCGAAGCATTGTACGGAAGGAAGTCAAGTCCCCTTTGGCATGGGACGACGTCGGAGAACGGAAGTTGTTGGAGCCAGAGATGATCACGCAGACTGTGGAGATAGTTAAGTTAGTCAGAGAGCGCCTTCGAGTTGCACAAGATCGACATCGTCATTGGGCAGATCACATCGTAGGCCTCTAGAGTTCAGAGTTGGCGACCAAGTTTCTGCGGATTTCGCCTACTCGGGTATCATCAGATTTGGAACCCGGGGAAAGCTTAGTCCAAGATACGTTGGTCCTTTCAAGATTCTCGCTCGGGTAGGCGATGTGGCTTATCGACTTGCCCTTTTGCCTTCGTTAACAGGCATACATGATGTGTTTTATGTGTCCCAATTACGTGGATATGTCCCGGATCCGAGTCACGTCCTCGATCATTCTGAGTTAGTCGTTGGTACCGACCTAACTTACGAGGAATAACCCGTATCTATTTTGGACCTGCGAGAGAGGTACTCAAGAATCGGACGATAAGCCTTGTCCGTGTTTCTTGGAACCATCACTCTTCGGGAGAGTCAACCTGGGAGCGCGAGGACGAGATCAGATCTCGTTATCCGTATTTTTTGACTTAAGGTATATTTATGCACCTTATTAACACGATTCCATGCTTTTCTGCACCTGCTTATTTTTGCACCTTGTGATGTATGATAATAACTGCTATGATAGTTAACTTATATATGATTGTGCCTTGCTTGCCCTGATTTCACTATCCTATCTTGGCTGGAATTCCGAGGACAAAATTTTTCTAAGAAGGGTAGAGATGTCACTCCCCAATCCTGGAATACGTATTTTAATACGTATACCCATAAATTATATTTACCTTGAATTTATACGATATTTATTATGCAGTATTTCTTCATGCATTTCCCAAAATATTCGACAAATAATATTTCCTAATTTATTTTCTGCATTTGGGCCTACAGTTTCGGCTCATTTGGGTAACCTATTCTTGGTTCACCCATGGTTCATCATGAACCCTTTGGTTCATCATGAATCCATGGGTCCAAGATCTATATATAACTCATCTCCTTCTCTCTCCTCTCATTTACTTCTTCTCATTTACTTCCTCCACCAACCAAGGCGAGTACCAACTTGCTCAAGAGAAGGATCCATTATTTTGTTAATGATTCTTACAAAACTATTTGCCAAAACATGTTCTTCCCTCAATCTATACTAGTTTAGAACTTAGAAATTTCTATTTTGAAGCTTTGATTTTTGTAGATCTAAGTTTTAATCATTTTCGGATTTTGCATGGTTTGATCTACTTTAGTTGGATTTTATGGGTTTTTGATGCTTCCATGTGGAAGAGCAATCAGTTTCACCCAAGTTGGAGCTTTGGAAATCTGGATTTGGAGTTCGGATGGCCAAGTTATGATACTTGAAGCTTGGGTTCAGCCATGGTGTTCTTGCTGTTTGGAGAAGACAGTGAGCAGTGTGCAGAGCTTCTTAGCTCACGCATACTGAGCTACGCGTGCTCTTTAGCGCTGCGTATGCAGACTTAGGTACGCTTCCTGTTGGAAGCGTGTCTCCCCTTGAGCTTGCGTGACTTTTCACACAGCTCTTCCCTTGAGCTTGCGTGACTTTTCACGCAGCTCTTCCCTTGAGCTTGCGTGACTTTTCACACAGCTCTTTTCCTTGAGTCTGCGTGACTTTTCATGCAGCGCTCTCCCCGTGAGCTTGCGTGACTTTTCACGCAGGTCTTTCCTTGAGCTTGCGTGACTTTTCACGCAGCTCTTTCCTTGAGCTTGCGTGACTTTCACGCAGCTCTTTCCCTTGAGTCTGCGTGACTTTTCACGCAGCTCTTTCCTTGAGCTTGCGTGACTTTTCACGCCGCTCTTTCCCTTGAGCCTGCGTGACTTTTCACGCGCGCTGCCTTGTTGTGCGTATGCTTTTGATATTTTATTAGATATTATATGCCCATTTTATATCCTTACGCCTTTTGTCCCGAGCATGATATGAGCACTGATGTGACCCCGGAGAACAAAGTGTTCCTACCAAATACATGTACCTGAATGTCCCAGTTCTTGTTCATGCTCGACAAATGACTCGTAACTCCACGTAGCGTATTTGTAATGATGCTTACACTAAGGAGGGTAGCGCATGTTGACATACTGATTGACATGGGTCCTCACTTAGGGTACTCGTACTAAAGTACGACTTTAGGAGGATAATCATGCAGGCCACAGCATGAGAGTCCAGATTTCACCTAGGGTTAAACTAGGCAACTGAATATACTAGATGCATGGGGAGGGCAAGTCCCGAGATCGTGTTACACCAGTCGCCCTGAGATATTGTCTTGGCGCGCCGGCTGGTCTCTACGGATACTGTGTCATCCGCAACGAGTGGATGACTGTATCCGATTAATTCCTGCTATATATTACATGTCTTGGCAAGGTGGCCTCACGAGGGACCTGTGCTCCATGACACCTGTCTACGCGGACCCCTGGGTTGGCTAGCCTTGCTGGAAAGATACGATCTGAGGATTTTTCTAATAACATGACGCGAGGATAACCTCGTTCCACTAGAAACTCGTAGACTTGATTGGCCGTGAAAATGACTTGCATGTTTCCTATTTACCTTCCGTGAATAACTGAGGGAAGCGGACTGTCATGGTGCGTGATCCAACCCATGTTCTTGTTTGATTGTTGGATTGGTTATCGTACTATAACAGGCTGTGGACCGAAGTTATGAACGGAAGACTTATTCTGGTTGTGAAGTGCTACTTCTGTGAATGACTGAGGAACATGGTCTATCATGGTACATGATCCAACCCATGTTCTTGTTTGATTGTTGGGTTGGTTATTGTGCTGCGATAGGCTATCGACCGAAGTCACGATCAGGAGATTTTATGGTTTATACCTTTTTAACTTATGTGAAAGTTATAGAGTACACACGTCCCGACTCCATGCGGCACCTTTTGTCCTTGTCTGGTAGTAAGGGTGCCATATGGGTTCGAGGATGTTGCGCTACCCTATAATAGTAGCATAAGTATTACTATTATCAGTCATTCTATTAGTTGGGTTTTTAATCTTAACTCTTGTGCCCCTTTGGCGGTACTTGCTATTCGGGGCTGACCCCGCTGGTTTTGTTTGGCCAGATCTCGTAGCAGAGCCAGAGGACACGATCTTCCTCCCTGACATCCATGGTGTATACTAGGAGCATGGCGGTTCGGGGACTCGAGTGGGTTTTCTTCTCCACCACTCCTGCTTATACTTTTATGGCGTTTAGCCACCGGCACTTGTTAGCCGGATTACTTGATATTTTGTATCAGTACATAATTGTAATTAAACAGACTGCAGCTGTGTATAATTTTGTACTCCTGACTCTCTGAGATAGCTAAATTATAAAGCTAGTCTCTCATGATCATTTTGATGAAGCGTCAGGGACGCCTTACTGCTTTATCTTTAATGTTCATTTAATTGCTGATTTGACTTAATTGATTGAGACATAGAACTCTGTGGGACCATAGGAGACTTGATTGTAGCATGTACCCCCTAGTCTCTCGACAGCCACGATCGCCGTATGACGTTACGTACCTCATATGGAGTAGCTGGCCTAGTCCGTCCCCGTATTTCGGTACTGGGACGTGACACTCCCAGCTGTACTCCATCCAGGTCTAGTTTTCGATCTTCCTTTTGGTAAATTTTTTTTTTTGGGATTGATTTTTTATAGTTAACATGGTTCTCTTTTTATGCAGAGTCGTGACCCGATGATCCGCTAGGGGAAGTAGTCGAATGGGAATGGTGAGGAGAGCGAAGCTGTCGGGTGTGGGAGGAGACGTACAAGAGTGAGATTTGCTGAGAATGGAAATGGAGGTGAGGTGTTCGACGAATTGTCCGAGAGGGTTTTACGAGTTAGGCAAGGAGATGAGACTCTCCACACTGTTGCCTGTGATGATGGAGCCTGTTAGGAGTGACATTCAGGATCAGGCAGCTGCAGCCCCTGACCCTTGATGTCGATTCCATCCTGTCGACGGGACTTGAAAGCAGAGGACCCCTGACTCCTCAGCCGACTCCGTCCGTCGATTTTAGATAATTTTTAAAAAAATTCTGTTGGATGAAAAAAAGAGTTTGTTCCCAGAATAAAGACGAGTGCAAAACTATGCTTGTTAGTGCAAAACTATGCTTGTTAGCGCCAGAACAATGCAGTTTAACAACACTATCAAAATAACAAATGATATGTTAACTAGCTTACCTAAGGGAGTAAAGCTGCAAAACTCTTACTCTATTCTGTATTCATATTTTCAGTAAGTACAACAGATGATAACACAATTTAGTAAGATCCATGAGATGACACTATTCTGTATTCATATTTTTCATTAACTCTTACACTATTGAGTATATGTTAAACTGATACTGAGCTATTTAAGTTTAAAATTAGAGGCCCTTCAGTATAGAATTCGTCAAATAACATTATTCGTAACACTACCAAACAAATCGCAGAGCAAAAAACTAGTGAGGACTACTAAACATCAACATGAAGCAAAGTTGGACGTCCGAAATCTAGCATCTTTGCAGGACTAGGAGTAGCGGCATTGCATGAGCTGCATTCAACTTTGTACAGGAATGAATTCGGCGAAAAACTTAAAATATGAATTTTCTATTTAACTTATACTAACAGCTTTGCCATTTTTTTTTACTTCTTGCATTGAAACCATAAGTTAATCATTCTAATTACATCTATGGTTCGACAAGCTATCTTCCTTCGCGTAGGGTTTTCAAATGTTGGTCAAAAGTTTATTCCCATTCATTAAAGGAAGTTGTACTTATACTGGCTTCTCGCTTGTTCCTTTTTCAAAGTATCAATACATTTTGAGTTACGTTACTCTTTGTTACCTTTGTAGTCTCTGTATTTAATCTTTTAAAGTATTAATATATTTTGAGTTACGTTACGCTTTGTTACCTTTGTAAACTGTGAATTTTCTATTTAACTTATACTGGCTTCTCGCTTGTTCCTTTTTCTTTCAAGATAATAACGCTTGACAGGATAAATCCTCTTTTGTGAGTTACTAAATTTTGTAGATGATAGATGTATGATTCAGTCCACATATGTTGTGTACAACTTATTGTCTTTTGTGAGTTATTGAATTCCATAGGTGAGAGATGTATGAATCAGTCCACATATGTTGTGTACAACTTATTGGTAAATCTATCTAAGATACCAATATAATGCTTAGATGTTCTTGTGCCCTAGGGGGATGAACTTTTGTCAGTCAATGGTGTGGATGTGAAGCAGAAGTCAGCATTTGATGTCTCCACTCTGCTGCAAGGCCCGAAGGAAACATGTGTGACAATTGAGGTATTAATTTCGATGCCAATGGGTGTCATTATTTTTATTCGAACTTCTGATAATACTCCACAGTGAGACATGCATGTAGGTTAGACATGGTAAATGCGGGCCTATCCAGTCAATAAAGGTCCAAAGGCAGCTTGTTGCTCGTACTCCAGTATTTTATCGACTTGACAAAATGGACAATGGCGATATTTCATTCAGATATGTTCAGATAAAAGAGTTCAATGCATGGCAAAAAGAGACTTGATTATTGGTATTCTCTCATCCATGTACCTTATTCACTAATCATATTTTTAACTGTGGTTTGGCGATTGGACAACAAATTCAAATCCATAGGATATGACCTGTAGTTGGTCCTCTCCTTTTTTATACAAATATGGGCTTTCAATGCTGATTTGATGTCTGTTTTCTATAACCTCTCTTCCATCCATGTTTTTTTCCTGCATAACTATCAAGGTTACCAAAATCTTCCGGCAGATTATTCATGCCTAGTAACACGTGTCTTGCTAGTTACTCATTTTTACAGGAAAATACAAGAGTTGATGGTTATTATGGTAACCTTGATACTTGATAGCTTAATTCGATTATCGGTATCAGTTTACTACCTCTATCTGTGAGTATTTTGCAGTTTACTGCCTCTACCTCTATATGCTGCTACTTCTATACCTGTGAAGAATATTGGCTATCATGGTTGAGTCTTTTTGGCTATGATTCCTCTATATGCTGCTTTCATTACTCTCATACTAGTTGAAAATTTTCTCCAGAAAGTGGGCTGGTTTTGAGTACACATGCTGCTGTTGCCTGCAAATTCTGGGTGCATATATGCTGCCTGGATATTTGTTGAGTATCCAACAGTATTCTGCATTTTGCATTTTGCATAATTCTGTATTTTGCTTCTTGTGTAGTATGTGGGTATCAGTTTTGAGTACCCAGGTTTCTTGAGTCACTTCATGATGGATACTTGGATTTGAGTATAGTTTTTAGTATTAACTTCTACTTTTGAGTACCCCGATTTTTTTAAGTATTAACTTCTCTTTGAGTATCACTGGCTTTGAGTATAGTTTTGTTTGGGCTTTGAGTATCACTTGGATTTATGTGGAAATTGTTGCCCGGATCCTTGTATGCTGCCCTCTGTATGCAGTATCTGATTTTGCATACTTCATGGCCTATGATGAGTGGATTATCACTTTGGCTTTAACTTTTGTTTGAGTATCGCTCTGGTTTTGAGTATCAGTGGGAAAATTTGTAACTATGCTTCCCTTTGTATGTTGTCTTTAACTTTTGTTTCAGTATCATTATGGTTTTGAGTATCAGTGAGTTTAAGTATATAGTTTGAGTCTCACGCGGCTTTTATATTTTTGTCAACATGGGTGATTGGAATGTTGCAGCTTTCGTACGATGATATATGAACTCTGTACACAAATCTCTGACTCAAATTTTCATATATTAAGTTTAATTTTTTTAAATTTTACATTAATAAGCTTGATCATGTGGAAGTACTTTTCTTACTTTTTGAGCATGCTTCATATGTTTTTTTCCTGTCTTTATATGTTTGATTCAATTTGCTGCTTCTATTTTGGTGATATGATGAAAACATGTGCCTACTTTTGAGATACTTTGATTAGGTTATTAGTCTGAGCCATATGGAGATACTAATGTTGCTACCTGGGTGTATCTTGATGGCCTAAAACAGATGAGTGATCTTAAAGAAGAAGGTCTGAGTGAAGGTCGGGATCAAACTCATGATAAAGATCTACTCATGATAAAGATCTGCTGATGGGAGAGGAAAGAGCGGTAGCGTGTACGGTACCGGGTCGTTAGCATCGCAACCGTCGATATATTTTCGAGCTCTTCCACCTGCACAGCCTACTACCAATCCTGCACATGCTACTCCTTCCACTGGCATTCTTACTTTGTGAATGTTGTACTAGTTTATCTTTTTGTATGGATAGTGTATGGTTGATGTTGGACATATTGGACATGACTATGATATATATCCTTAGTTTTTATGTTTATGTACTTTGTGTATGTTATTGTTTTTGTTTATATCATTGGTAATTATGGTGGTGCTAAAAAGTTGTTTGCATTGTATTTATGTGTGTTGTGAACTTGTTTATATTAGTCTTACAGGATGTTCATAGCATGATTCCTACAAAACTGAAAAAACTAAATAATTCGACGATGGAATAGCGACTAACCGGCGACTAAAAAAAATTGGAAAAATAATAGAAGTGACTAACCAGCGATAATGAAGCGACTACCTTGCGACTAACCAACAACTAACCAGGTTAGTCGATAGATATCAACTACAACCATTATAATCGTAAGTTTATCGCAATGTAGTTGCAAATTCGTCGCTGAGTCAGCGACTAATTGCTTAGTCGATAGTTAGTCGCTATTTTTAGTCGCTATTTCAGTCGAAAGTTAGTCGCTGTAGCGACTAACTAGCGACTAAAATTGAACAGCGACGTTGCTTTTAGCGACGAAAAATTGTAGTCGTCGGTTAGTCGCTAAATCGTTTTACCGACGGAAATGTCTATTTTAGCGACTGAAATTTCAGTCGCTATTTAGCTATTTTTTTGTAGTGCTGGCTATTTCCCAGGCTTAGACGAAGCTGAAGACTACCTGGAGGTTTACGGTTCGGGAGCACAGACTGGAGACGTACCAGTACAGGAGGACGAGATAGTGCTAGAGGATTTCTCGTGATCATATTACCTTTATATTTAGTCTACTAAATTATTTCTTTTTCTTTTCATCAGACTTGTAGTTGATTTGTACTTTGTGTCTATCTCTGTGGTTTCGAGTTGTTTTATCCGCACAGACTTCATTACTTTTATCGCTGGATATTTGAGACATTTTTATTTATTCTTGATCTCTTTTTGGACTCTGTGGATGTGATTATATGTATATACATGTAGACTATGCTGTATTCTTGGTATTATCATGATTTACAACTTAAGTATTTCGCTAATGGGCATGTTGTGTAGCTTGGCCCATTGGTGAAGTGCTGCTGGCATGTATTCGTATATCTGGTCCTACGTATTTTGGGACTGGGGCGTTACAAGCTTCACTGGCCGTGCCAGCCTCGAGTGGCAGGATGCCTATGGGCCCCGTGCTGCTCGAGCAGTGAGTCGACCTCGGGCAGCGTGCTTCCCAGGCCACGTGCCTTGGGTCACGTACACTCTATTCGCGTGTTCCCTCGTTTCTCGTGCTTTTCTGGATGTGTGCCTCGATTTGTGTATCGTCCTATTTTCTGTGCCACCTCGATCCACGTACTGCCTCGGGCAACGGGATGCCTCGAGCCCCGCGCTGCCTCAAGCGATGGGCCATCTCGATTTGCGTACTACCTTGGTTTTTATGCATCGACCTTTGTGCCTATCTTGTGATCCGAACCACGTCGGTTTACGTGCATGCCTCGATTTGCGTGTTGCGAGGATTCGTATACCAACTCGATATTTGCGATCCTTCGATCTACGTGCACGTCTCGATTTATGTGCACATTCCGTTCCTGTTTGCCTCGATATTCGTGCCATCTTGATTCTCGTACACGTCTCAATTTACATGCACGTCTCGGTTTGTATGCCCGTATCGGTCTATGTGTGCATCTCAATTTGCGTGCACGTTATGTTTCTCGCACGCCTCGATCTTCGCATCATCTCGATTCTCGTAGGCGTCATAATACACGTGCGCATCTCGGTTTGCGTGTCCGTGTCGATCCGCGTGCTTCGATTTTTTTGTCGGATCCCTGTGCTACTTGCGGGACCTAGACGGTATAGCCTCCTGCTATCTATCTTGATTTCCATTATTATTTTAATATTTTATTCTAATGATTGTTTATTGTGTGTTCTGAGGATTTTGATGGACGTGCTACCTTGGATCGCGATTGTCGAAGACCTGCTTACCTAGCCGAGCCCTCTAGGCAAGTACCGCTTGCTCATCGACGACTCTTGCCCTCTCTCCTGGATTTGATTTAATTAATTGTACTTGTAAATACATAACCATGATTAGTGTAACTTAGCAGTAGAACTGTCATGATGATAACTTAGGATAGCTTGGTTCGATACCGGTTTACGACCGTATAGGACAACTCAGACGGGTCATCCATACCTCCGAGGACACGAGCACGACTCACATCTATGGATTGTTCCCATATGTCCCGTATCCGACTCGCGGTCGGGTAACAGCTTGGGTAACTGTTTCTATGACTTTGCTTGTGGCTTGGATATGACTGTGGGTCTGTGATGGGCCCTGTGTGGCGGTTCTGTTGCATGTGTTGGCTTGACGCCCAGTACACATCATAGTGCTGTTGGAGGCCGAGACTTAGTGTTCTTGGCTACGGTTTGGTTTCCAGTACGCATTATAGTGCTGCTGGAACCCAGGACTTAGTGTTCCCGATCTGTGATTCTGCGACGGGTTGTGTCGAGTGGATTTAGCCACAATACGCTGGAAGCTTTCGTCCAGAATACAAAGAAGACTCTGCCGAATTTTTCCAGAATTTCCGATAGGGAATTTGGTTCGAAGAGTTGGGCAGAACCGTTCCTTTAGTTTGCTGAACCAGTCTCGTGCGCGTTTATTATGGTACTTCGTACCTGATTCCAGTACTTGCTAGGTAGACTCCTGACTAGACTAGTCTCCTAGCTCTTGACCTGTCTTATCCGTCAGATAGCGTGAAGAGCGCGGTTCCACTTGGGAGACGGTCTGTAACCCTGGTCCTTGTTTGGTTCAAGGGTTGTGGATTTGCTCCAGAGCGGTCCATATAATCCTTGTCATTTTTCGACGACATTAATTAGTAGATTCTTGTCCCCTGGCCATCCTTTTTAGGAGTTATCCTAGTTTAGCCAGATAGGGCTACCAGTTTTCCTATGTATCAGGATTCGTGACCTTGGATATGTCTGAGGATTGAGTATCATGGAGAGTATGATCTTGGGATATAGATTGATAGACTCATGCGGATTCTTGGATAGTGTTGCTATTTCTTTTGATGATGTTCTAATTCGATCGAACATAACTATGTAGATTCTTGGATTTTTTTTATCACAAATATTTTGCCGAACAAGGAGAATATCGAGGGTATTATTATATGATTTTTACTCGACTTCAAATGCCCAAAACCTGGGTTGATTGCTATGTCTTAGTAGTTGAGAGGTTTGTTTCCGATAGCTTGTGATCATTGATTTAGAGGACCATGGTGAGCCAGGGGGCCTAACATTGTTTATGAGGATTAGCGTAATATCTGACGATTTTACTTCTTGATCTGATCTCCATCATGGAGGGAAAACTATTACTAGATTGATCTGGTGGATGGATGGACCGACTTGATGATTGGAGCTGTTGGCTCCCATATATGCTTGAGATACTATTATAGTAGAGATTCTGATCTTGTCCTAGACCTGATATCTATGCCACGATGTGGGCAGATGACTTCTTCTGACTGACAGATTTGTCCTTGTTCCTGACATGACTACTTGTATCCGTGCTATAAGTCCAGCTTACCCTTTGAGGTATTGGCCCTGATTTTGCACTGCGGTGCTCCTTGTCTACTGGCACTTTGAGGTGCTACTTCCATGATTATATGGCATTACGATGTGTAACGCCCCAGTCCCAAAATACGTAGGACTAAGTACGTAGACATGTCAGCTGTATACATACGGAGTACATGGGCCTTGTATGTATACATAAGCTATAAAATGCAGTAAACCGCAACCAACTAATCTTATCCACAAAATAAGGGAATAAAAGATATCATATAATGAATTATTTTGGTATAATATGTTGGGTGGAGACACATCCACTACCAACCAAACTAAAAAGGAAGAAGTACATGATATAAAAAAGGCTAAGTAGAAGTAGCAAGGAGGAACCAAGTCACGTCATTTTCGAATAAATGGAGAAGAAGACCACGATCCCGGCTAGGATACCTACGGAAGACATAAACACACACATGGAGAATGACAAGGTCCTCAGAGGGACGTGACAAGATACAGGAAGAACATGTTAATATGAACTGTCAGAATAATAAAATAATATATAAAAGACTATCCTAGACACAAATATGCAAAGGAGATTCTAACCGCCTAATGTGCAATTTAGAGGACAACTTTCATGCGCATGGGTGGAATTTAGGCTACATGTACGAAACTGGAATCCAGTCATCCGTATCTGTACGTAACGTCCAAAATATCAGAGGGTATCTGCAAATATAAATCGCACAGTTCCATCCAGAGACTGTGGTTTACCTGTTTGGATTTCCATACGTACTAGCGACTGTCCTTCCCCAATATTTCCCACACTGACCAAGTCATGTCCATGACCCGCCCAGTTTTGTAACTGCTCGAGTCTCTATACCTTAATCGTAGCAGTTACGATCTATCCGTCACACGACAATAGAGATGGTCAGTCCATAAGTCATGCCCCTAGCAAACTGTCTCAAACCGTGTAGTGTGAGTGTCATGGCCAAAGGAGATATAAGGATATCCCCCAACAAGAAGTTAGTCTGCTAAAACTAAGTTAACATGCATATAGTAAAGTAAAACGACTAATAGAGTCGTTCGCACCTAAGTGTGGCTTGGACGCACAGTTTATAACAATTAAAAATAACAAATATGAAACAAAGTAAATAATACGAAAAATAAATAATATGCAGTTAATTAGCAAGGTATACTTGTCTGGTGGTGGCGCCTGGTGTGCTGCGATGATCAAGGTGGCACAGATATGGCTTCAGTGTTACAACTACGTAAGACAGCCTCTGATGTTGTCATGGACTGTTCCATAGGGTCCAGAAGAATCAATTTAGCTAGGAACCATATAAAGAACTACAGAATTGACGAAGGAATAGGGATAGTGGACTATCGAAGGAAGTTGGATATATGTATGATTTTTAGAAAAAAATATTTATAATCTCTCAAAATATATTCTGAGTTTAAATAATTCACATAAATACTTGAAAATAGTTATATATAAAAATTTCTAAAAGTATATTTTGTTAGTCCAAAGTACCTTTAGGTTAATTAGGTTGAAACTTAAAATCGTATTTAGACAAAACCCTAAGTTGTAAAGGTATGATTTTTCGTAGAAATCTATTAGTTAAAAATATTTTTCAAATAAATATATAAAAATCTAGGAAAATATTTTAGGTCAAACCTCCAAATTTGAAATTACATATATAGCTCTATCCTTTTAAAATAATAATACATAGTTTAAAAATGATAACTTAATAATAAAAATAATAATAATAATTAAACTAATAACCACAACACTAATCTTCATAACTAAATACTAATAATAAAAATAATAATGATGATGATGATAATAATAATAATAATAATAATAATAATAATAATAACAACAACAGAGAGGTGTTATTAAAAGCAAAAGAAACAAAAGGAGAGAGAAGAAGCAGAGGGGTGAGGAAGTGGGAGAGAGAGAGAGAGAGAGAGTGAGAGAGCGGGAAGCCGGAGTGGAGTCGCTGGCGTCGGGCAGTGGTGGATGGACCTGGCGGGGCGGCCGACGTCGATTGGCCGCACGGGCTCGGCGCGGGTCGCGTCTACCAGGGGAGGAGGACGGCGGCGCGTGTGGGCGCTGTAGCTCGGAGGCCGTCGGCACGGAGACGCGGCCCAGCAGCGGGCGTCGCGGGGAAGAGGAGTTCCTGGGCGGTCGTTGGCGGTGCTCGTCGCGTGTATCAGGCAGCGGATGCGGTCGAGCCGGTCGGCAATACGCGGTGCGGCGGCACCTACGGAGGGCGAGGCGGCTCGGAAGTCAAAAGGGGGTTAGGGATTTCCTTCCCTTTTTCTCTTGGTGGCGGATTGGGGGGTTCCGGCCGATGGCCGTAGCGGTGGTGCGTGTGTGGTGGCGGCTCTCGGAATGACGGAGACGCGGGGAGGAGTCGGTGTTCTTGTGGGTGTGGCGATTCGGCTGGCCCGGTCTGGAGAACGCGGCGGCGCGCGGCCAACCTCGACACGGCGGGGCGAAGCTCGTGGCTCGTTGGCGACCGGAGGTAAGGGTGGTGGTGGTGTGTTTTGGTTTTTGGGGGGTTTTGGGTAGTAGTCGGCGATGGTACCCTTGGTGGGATGGTGATTTCGGTCAGGCGGGCGAGGTGCAACGGTGTGTTCTGATGTTGACAATAGTGAGGGTGGTTGCCGGTGAGGTTGTTGGAGTTGGGTCGACTGTAGGGTTGTCGGAAGAGAGGAACAGGGAACGAATCGGAGTCTGGCGGGAGCGACGGGGTCGGCTGGTGGTTTGGGGGTCTGGTAAGTGGCGGTGGCTAGATGCTGCGGTGGTTGTGTCGCCATGGCGACGATGCTGGTGGTGATGGTCGCGGCTGCGACGTACTCGGGTGCAGCGGGTTGTACTGGTTGTGTGGCTAGGGGATGGCGAAGGTGGATCGGGATGGTGGTGTGAAGGCGCTGGTCGTCAGGGGGTCGGGAAAGGGGATCCAGGGGTGGTCCGTGGTGGCTACGACCAAATTTAGCTAGGTTTAGGGTTAGGATTTTGTGATGTATCGTGTCGGGGTTGTCGACACGGAGGAGGAGGAATAATATATATATGTAAGGGAAATATATATAATGGAGGAAGGGAACACCGACACGATACACGAACTTGGTGGAAAATTTTGTTGTGGAATTAATGGAAGAAAGGAGCAAGAGTCTCTCCTTATATAGGAGGTGGACTTCCTAACAGGATAAGGATTAGAATTGATTTAAAATCCCAATAGATAATTTACTATTTATTTTAAATTAAATCAATTCAATAAATCTCAATCTAATATGTGTCTAGATAAATCGTATCTACAGTTTAAAACTATTTTTAAAATCATCGTATCAAATCTAATTTTAAATTACCATAAATGATTTAAGCATTAAATTCAAAAATTTCAAAATATCTTTATAATAAATAATAATAATAATTAATTTCAAAAATTACCGTAAATATTTAACTACTAATATGGTATATCTTTAAAATACTTATTCAATAAATTTTGATAGAACCATTTCAAAAATAAACATAAATATTTAAATATTTAAAATACCTTCTTGCCAAATAATTTATTATAAAAAATAAAAATTAATTTTTGAAATATACATGAAATAATTTTTATGTGCTTTACACGAGTAGAATATTCACATAAATCTAGTTTTCTAAATTACCACTATTAAAATAAGATAGCCTTTATAAATAAATAAAATAATAAGTTTGGCAACCTCGATAAATACTTTTCATAACTTTTAATAAAATAATTATTATATATATTATTTTGAAACCATCACCGATAATAAAATCAAAAATTATTTTTCTAAAAATATGTACCTCGCTCATATTCGCACTCGACGAGTAAATATGATAAACACAAATTCCTGTGCGACGTATAATACGACTACGCGACGTACAAATACAAAGAAAAAAATCAGTACAAAAAATATAGTAGAAATTTAGGGGTTTTACACGATGCCATCCTGATATTGTAGCTATTTTATATGATTACCTGCACGGGTACCTTGGTAGTTGGCCTTTAGTCTTAGCGTGGTCAGGATTGATTGATTGCTTGTGCATTATGCTAAGGATGAATCACAACTAGGACTATAGGTGCCGAGGTTGATTCTTACTTAGCGTTCCTGTACTGAGGTACGACATCTAGGAGGATAATCATGTGACCACGACATGTGATTCTGGATAACTGTAGGGTAATCTAGGTAACTTAAGCTGGTAGAGACATTAGGAGGGAACAGAATCCCGAGATCGTGCAATACTAGCCTTCATACGGATATTAGTCCTGATTTGCAGGTTGGCCGCCACGGATGTTGTTCCCGTTCGCACTAGTAGATGGCAGTATCCGACTACTATTATGTACTATGTACTTCTCTTGCTCGCACGGTGGCCTTACGAGGGATCGGTGCTTATCTTGTCTTATTATACTTGGCCCCTCTAGCTCTGCTGGGATGACACGATCTGAGGATTCCCATACTTGTATTGTTGGGGTAACCCAACTACCACATAGAAAGTCGTAGTCATTTAAGTGGCCACTTATTCACTTAATTGTTTGGCTTGTTGCTTGCACAGTCGATTGATTTCGAGTTACAGTCGACGATGCAGGTATTATTGGATGTTAGGAAGATTGGGATGATTGTTGGTTATCTAGCTATATTAGTTGTGGATTGCTATCGTGCGTGGTACCGCCCGACCCCTACCCTTATTTACTATTTTTATATGCTATTTCTGTCTTATTTTATCCTACTGGCTTTTCTTTGCCCGCCCTTGAGCCTTCCTTTTGGTACTTGCTACAGTTGGCCTGACCAACCCTGGATTGTTTCCAGATTGCCAGTGACCGACCCTGTGGATCTTCCAGACTTGACTTGGAGGATATGCTCTAGTGCCAGACCATGCTAGAAACTGTGGAAAGGTATACCCGTCTACATTATTATCCTGTACTGTAGATTTCTTTATTATTATATGAGTATTTCCCGTCTTTCATATGATTCGCTCTCTTGCTTACTATTTCTTTGTGATTGACTCTGGATATGAGATCGAATTTAGGCCATAGATTGATTGCATGCTAGGATACCCAGCAAGATTGACAGCCGTCATCGCCATGTAATGTATTCGTACCTTGTACGGTGTAGCTGGCCGACGTCCGTCCCCGTATTCCGGTACTGGGGCGTGACACGATCAGACTTGCTAGTTTAATTAGCATGGTCATGTTCCAGTACTGGATCGGGAGCCCAGGAAGCCGAAAGAATACCGGTATTGTATGCATTAAGTCCCTCTCGCATTTGGGATTGGGCTTCCAACTTATCAGGATGATCAATCTCCCATCGAATGTCCAAGGTCCTCCTTGGAGGATTCTCTCTACGTCTTCTGTGAGGCCGAATTTGACGAAAAAGAAGCTGTCTT
Source organism: Iris pallida (assembly GCA_029216955.1). NCBI lineage: Eukaryota > Viridiplantae > Streptophyta > Magnoliopsida > Asparagales > Iridaceae > Iris > Iris pallida. Next base: position 14,175,749 of record JANAVB010033011.1, on the reverse strand, counting down.
CCCTAGCGTAAAAGTCCATGCTTTCTTTCGGTCTCCATACCCGGGCCGCGTAAGCACGTAAGTGTCCATAAAACGGTCGATCTCCGAATACGTATAAGCTAAGATTCGAGTATTTTTTCAGTATCCGATCATTTCATTGATTTCTTCTGTTGTGAATATGGCCCTTTTTCCACCCTCTACCAGTTTGGGTTCAATGTATTCCATGCTTTCGTCTATAATTTTTGTTGCCGTGTAGCAGATATCTGCCCATGTCTTCCCTCCTCCTTCGGTTGTGGCCTGAATTGTGCGTTGTATTGCATTAGTTGTGATCGGGTTGCCATGACTTGGGTTTTTAGCTTTTTGTCGTCTCATATGTTGAGATCCATTAGGGCTGGACGTGCTCATAGTAGCCCTCCGACGGTATTCTTGTGTTCCGCCGTTCTGTCCCTTAGCCTTGTGCATCATCGTCACAGAACTCTTTGTTGTTTCGCGTAGCCTCCAATTGAGGCTAGTTTGGGTCACCGATCTGCTGCCATCTGTACTCGCACCGGGGTCCCAGATCGTATCCCCGCTGCCGTTCTTTGCTCCGAAGCATTAGTTAGGGTTTTCCGCTGCCATCTTTTTTTGTCATAATATATATATATATATATATATATATATATATATATATATATATGGAGAGAGAGAGAGAGAGAGAGAGAGAGAGAGAGAGAGGAGAGAGAATATATATATAGAGAGAGAGAGAATATATATAAGAGAGAAACAAATATATACATATATATATATATATATATATATATATATATATATAGAGAGAGAGGAGAGAGAGAGAGAGAGAGAGAGAGAGAGAGAGAGAGAGAATATATATATAGAGAGAGAGAATATTCCATTATATGCCAAGATTTGATAACAATAACATAGAAATATTTTGGGTATTCAATCTCGATTCAAGGAGGATGGAGAATTTAGAGCACAATATCGTCGAAGGAGGTTGTGGCAAAGAAGGCGGTGCAAATGGAGCTCAAGAGAGGACTGTCAGCCAAAAGTAGTTGAACTGGTGTGGTGCCAGAATATCGAATAACAATAATAAAAATTTCAATTTTGGGTGCGCCTGCTCAAATTCAGTTTTTATTTATTATTTTTGATGGTCTGAATCACGTTGGTTACTTAGGATTTTTCTAATTAATAAATTATCTTTCTAGTTTTATTTGAAGGAGATTAAGGGGATTTCCATTGATATTGCTCTCGAGAGAGAATTAAGGAAGAATCCAGCAAAACTTCTACTAGAGAACCTTGCTTCCTAGGCTTGAAGTTCGAACAAGAAAGAAAGGTTTTGATCAAAAATTCGTCTGCTCCGTAGAGTCAAGATTGTCACCATTGAACGGTGGGCAACCGCTTTCTAGGTATAAAGTTATAGTTAGTGTTGGAATTTTACAAAATTTATTTTGTATACCTATTGTATCTCTTTCTTGAGTGGTTGTAAGGTGTCGACTCCTGGCGCAAAGGAGTCGACATTTTTGTTTCAATCTTCAATTAATAAAGGGACTAAGATTTATCCAAGTAGCCTATAGGCACATGTATTACATGTTCAATTTGTACTTGGCCCTCACATAGCAGGTTATTGTCGTATTTTTTGATGGATTCTAGTGGTTGGTGTCTATTTTGGTACCCAATACACCCATCTTTGAATATCATAAAAATGATATAAGAGCTCTCAGTTCGAGAGGACGAATGTACGATCATGGCTACAAAGAAGATCAACTCGCAGATGATCTCACAGGAGAAAACTAGATGATTTGAAAACTAAGAAAGCAGGATCTATTTATTGCATGAATTTGAACGGTCTATTTGAGAGCGACAAAACCAAGCTAAAGGACGTATATGTTGCTAACTAAAATAGAACACATCGGGAGACCATTGGATTATGGACGGTTCGTTGTTTCACCATGTCTCTATAGAAACTTCTGAGAAAAAAAATTATGGGAGAAACTACATTCTTTGTACTAACAAAAGATGATTCGTAACAAGGTGTTCCTTATCAACTCGCCAACTCGAACTAAATGGAGGACGCTTCGGTAGTACAACATCTAACGAGGTTCAGGATATTATTAATTCGCTATGGGCGATGAAGATGTCAACGACATATTTTGTATTCAATTTTTGATTAATAATGAGATTGAGTTTTGTCCAAGTGACTATAGCCACCACATATATTGCTTTTTTGATATGTGCTTTGCTCTCATGCATGTAGCTAGTTGTGGTCGTATTTTTTTTTGGGTTCTAGTTGTTGACGTTTGATACACGCATTTAATCTGAATATCAACAATTAATACTTATGTAACAAGCCATTCATAAATGTGACATAATAACAAGGTTAAATTTTTATTCCATATATTGTCGATGGAGTCTAAAAATTAAGGCTCCACCCCACGATATCGGATGAGTGCTACTTGTCTAGACCAATCATGTTTTGAATTTGTATTTAAGTTGTAAATTAGGTTATATTTTAAATAATATTATATTAAGCATGGAGTTGCATTAAATTATGACTTAGTTAAATTGTAAATTATGAATTTTAGACATGAAAGTAAATATTGAAAATGAATAATATATAATTTTCATGCAAAAAAACTATTTTTTTTATTGTACAAGATTGTGTGTCAATGGAAACATTCATTACCTCCATTTTTTTAATTTATCAAAATTCTATTTACACAACTCCAATATTTGAAACACTATTTTCAAAACTAGTGAGATTTACAATTGTTTCTTGATGTGATAGAACCATGTACACCAATAGACAAGATACACTTGTAATTATTACTAAGGACATATATCAATGAAACTCCATGGATGATAGACACGTGTTTAGGAATTGGTGTATTGTACACTATTAATTAAATTATCCCTACTCGCATTCGGGGTTTTGGATTCAACAAAATTGTTTAATTATAATTTTTTTCCCTAAAGTATCATTGGATTTGGTGGATAAACATCGTTTCTTGTTGATTTTTGCATGCAATCCATGCAATTGTATTTATTAAAATATTTTGCTAAAGAATTAAAGGAAAAGTTAGTACGGCAACCCCCAACTTTTGGAAATATGGTAGCCTCCATGTTGACAAATCTTTATGTTTAAACCCCTCCCACTCACTTGATACTTTAATTCTTTTTTTTAAGTAAAATGAAAGAACTATTATGACATTTTAGTTTAAAGCTAAAGTTGTTAGCCTTCTTATTATCTCTCATGTACACCTTTTAGTTAAATATATTTATAAAATTATTAGTTAATTTTTTATCTATACAACTAAAAGCAGAATGATTGTAACAAATTGATTTTTTTTGAGGTATCCTTTTCTCCAGGCCGACGAGCAACGCTAAGGAGGGATTCGAACCGTGGTCATTCCCACGGGACTTTCCGGTGTACCTAATAGACTACACCCCCACACCCCCACGGACGAATTTATTATAATCACAGTTCTATTTATAACCACTTCGAACTATTTATATCTAACTCTAACAATTATAACCAACTATGCCAAACTGTGTAATTATAAATAACTAAGTTCCTATCTCATTCATGTGTGGCGTCCCCCCTCTCTCTCTCTCTCTCTCTCTCTCTCGTATTTGTTGTATCACTCTTTATGTCTTCTCGCTCTCTCTTAACTAAATATATTTTTTAAATTTATTTGATTTATCTCCAACTAAAAAAGATTGACTATAACCATTTGGATATGATAATAACCTCTTAGAACTAATTGTAACCAATGAAAACACAATTATAACCATCATAACAATATTTATAAATAGTTATAACAAATTGAGACAAAACTATCAAAATTGTGAAGAACTAATTGTAAGATACGAAACACAATTATAACCATCAATAACACTTATAAATAATTATAACAAATTGAGACAAAACTATAAAAATTATTAGTGTGTTATAATTGTTATAGATGATTATAATAATATTTGATTGAAATTATAAGTGGTTATAATTAGCTCTAAGTGCTCATAAATAGTTTTAATGGTACCGATCAGTTTTACTTGTATGAAAATTAAGAGTACATTTTTGTTCACCTACCAAAACTAGAATTTTATTCACCCTCAAACAAAAAATTGACACATGTCAAATCCATTCAACATAAACCACTTTGAAAGTGGTTTTGTAAATATTCAAAATGGTTTCAGAAAATTTCATTGGGAGGGAAGAAGATTAGGTTATTCGTGCGAAAGAGGAGAAGTTTTGGGTAATAGCAGATTCGGGAAGCTGGCGCCAGTTGAAGTGGCTTATTTTTTTGTAGGGGGGGGGGGGGGGGGGGTTTGCTACATTCATTTTTTTTTCTTTTTTTCTTTTGCTTTTTGTATGATACAAACAGACTCATGGGGGATTATCGAAAATTCGGAATGAGGAAAGGCAGGGGACAATGTGATAAAGAGAGTTTGTAGATAGGGTTGGTAAGCTTTGTAATATTTTGTATCATACAACTTATGATAAGGAGAGTGTGTAGAAAAAAACAAAAAAAATGAATGTAGCCAAACCCCCGTCCACCCACCCACCCACCCAAAAAAAAACTAGCCTGGCGCCAGTAGCACTGGAGCCAAGCTTGGGATTTTTTTTAGACGCCAGTACAAAAGAATATATATATATACGCCAGTACAAAAGAATATATATATATATATATATATATATATATATATATATATATATATATATATATATATATATATATATATATATATATATATATATATATTGGGTGCCAGTTGCACTGGCGCCAGCTTCGTTTTTTAATTTTTTTTAGGTGCTACTTCAACTGGCGCCAGCTCCCCGAATCTGCTATTACCCAAAACTTCTCCTCTTTCGTGCGAATAACCTACTCTTCTTCCCTTCCAATGAAATTTTCTGAAATGGTTTTGACTAAAGAATTTGACACGTGTTATTTCTTTATTGGAGGGTGAACAAACACCATAGTTTTGGTGGGTGAACAAAAATGAACTCGAAAATTGATAATTTTAGAGTTAATCCAAAAATAATTAAATGTTTATTAAATGGGTTTGGTTGTAGGTTTGTGAAGGAATAGAATATGGGGTATAATTAAAGGTTCAACATAAGAAGGGAGAGAGAGAAAATAAAAACTGGGAAATTTTTCCAAAACCCTAGGGTTTTGCTCTGCCCGGGTGACTCCCTAAACCCTAGGGTTCGACTCTAAACCATTTGCTACTGCCACCTCCCCCTTCTGCCTCCTTACTCCCCCCCCCCCCCACTCCCTTCTCCGCCCTACCTCTCTCTACCAGCATATCCTCCCCTTCCCCAGGCCTTCTGCCGATTGATCTAACTCCCCCCTCCTTGCATCCATGTCGACATATAACAAAGTCGTCAAAAAAATGGTTGTGTTGTTCTCCCTCCAAGTGTAACCACCACTTTTCTAAAATGAGGGTAATTTTGAACTTTTGTAAAATTGATTATTAAATAATAGGATTTAACTCATGTTAATGATTTTTGGTAAATTTTAATTTTTTTAATGCTATTTAAATTGGTGCATTGTGACTTTGGTGTTTTGCTAGTGTAACTCTAGAATTGTTAAGCCTATAGACTAACCATGACCATGGGGACCTAACCATATGATTAGATTGGCTAATTATAACTTTTTAGGCTAAGGGTATTTTGGTCATTTTATGACTTTTGAATTATTTAGAATTTTGATTAATTGGTAAATTTTAGATTATTTTAATAATATTTAAATTGATGTATTATAATTTTGGTCATTTTTTATATTTTAATATTTTAGAATTTTTTATATTTTAATATTGATTTTATGGGATTTGTTAAGTCGGGTTCGATTTTCATCTCGTTCCGACGTGTTAGTGACCCGGGTAGCTTAGACTCTAGACGGGACCCTAAGATTAGTTAGTCATGGACCACAAACCCCACAAATTAAGTTAATAAGATTAGGCTAATTCCACTTTGTTAGATTGGTTAAGTTAGAGACTTAAACTTAACCCATTTGATCCCAAACTTGAACCTAACTTAGATTTAACCAAAGGAGACTAAATGAGGCCTTAATGGGCTTTCCCCCAAGCTCCAATAGGGCAATGATGGCAGCCACTATAGGTAGGTTAGCCTCCCTTTCATTTCATTTATTTCCATCTTGCCTCTTTTTTTTCACAAAGTGTTCTTCCCCAAATTAGAGAGCTTCCCTCTTTGATTTGATCTCCAAATCCTTACATCCCTCCACCAAAACTTCCATCCAACCTTCTCATACTACCAAGGGAGGGTGCTAGCAAAGATTTGGAGCAAAGTACAAGGAGGAGTGTCCTTTTTGGAAGGATCTTCGTGTTAGAGCCGTGTCATTGAGAGTATCATTGGAATTCCACTCCCAATAGGTAAAACCAACCCTCTAAATTAATTTTCTATGCATATTAGTTAGTTTTGAATCCGTAGGATCCACCCCATGTATGTACCCCCTTTAGATTCAAGTTTGAGGGCATTTGGAGCTCTCTTGAGGATTTTAGATCCATGTCTTGTGTCCTACTTGGTAGATCCCAAATTAGGACATCCCATGTGTTTGATTTAATGTCTAATAGGCTTTAATGTGTTCTAATTTCAGTTTTAGACATGTTAGAGAGTGGTTTGATGTTAGTTAGGATAGTTAGAGAGTTTCATTTGTATGTCCATGGTTGAATCCAAGTAGTTGAGCCTACAGGTCTAATTTTGGCCTCTACATGTCAATTTTGTGTTATTTTACAAGTGGACTGTTTTGAATATATATTATATGTTTACATGTGTATTGGATGTGTTGGGGTATTGTGAGTGTGAGTTGTAGTGTGTTGGGTGAGTGGGGGATGATGGTTGTGTTGTAGGTGTGTTTGTGTTAAAAGAGGAGAGAAGGATTTGTGTTGTGCTTATTAGAGTGTGTGTGTGGTTATGTGTTGTGAGGAAAAAGGGAAGTTGTGTTTCATATGAATGTGTGTTTGTTAGTTTTGAGTTGTGTTCATTAGTGTGTGTGTGTGTTTGTTAGTTTTGAGTTGTGTTCATTAGTGTGTGTGTGTGTGTGTGTGTGTGTGTGTTTGTATTGGTGTTGTGGTTGGGTTTTTAGTGAGAGAGATAGATGGATAGAAGGGTGGGATAAGTAGAGAGATTAGAGAGGAGAAGAGTTGAAGAGATGAGATGAAAGGAGGGGACTGCTATTCACAGCAGCCCAAAAAAATAGTCCAGCAGCAGCAACAGCAGCCATAGGTTGCTGTCCCCTAAGCAACAGCAGCCATAGGCTGCTGTCCCCTAAGCAACAGCAGTAGCTGTTGCAAACAGCAGCTTGGGGGCTACTGTTAGCAGCCCCCTGACCCACTTTAACCCCATGTTAGCCCCCCTTAACCCCCATGTATATACCTATATATATATATGTATATATGTGTGTGTGAGTGTGTTAGTTATATAGTTATGTTAGTGTTGGCTAGTTAGTGAGTTAATATGTTAGAGTGTATAGTTAGTGTGATATGTTAAGGTAATGTTAGATGCTAGAAGGTAAGGTAATGTTAATATGTTAGATGTTAGAAGTTAAGGGTAATGTTAGAAGATATATTAGATATGTTAGTTAGAGTTAGATAGTGATAAGTAATGGTTAGATAGGTTAGTATCTTGGTATCTTAGGATACCAAAAGTGGTATCTCAAGGTAAAAGTGATTTACCTTGGTACAAGCAAGGTAATGTGAATTACCTTGGTAAGGGTAAGGCAAGGTATTTGGGATACCTTCAAGATACTAAGTTAAGGTATCAAGATACCAAGGTTTGGTATCGAGATGCAAGGGTTAGATATTAGAATACCATGTTGAGGTAGAGGGGTGCCTAGAAACTAAGGTTGAGGCTTGGTTGTGAGTTTACGTAGCTAAGATAAAGGTTTACCTTAATTAAGGTATTTACCCTAAAACTAAGATTTGGTATCGGAATACCAATTTGACCAAGATATGAAATATTTTGGTAGGTAAATGTTAGGAATAGTATGCTTAGGCTAGTTTTGACCTCGGTTGACCAAGTTTAACCGTTTTGACTCAAAGTCAACCAAAAGTCAACACTTGGCCTAGAATTGACTAGAAGTTGACTAGTTGACCAAAATTCAACTGTGAGTCAACCATTAGCCTAAGTTGACCTAGATTAAACTAGAGTTGACCCTGTTTGACCATGGTTGACTGTTTTGACCAAAAGTCAACACTTGGCCTAGAAATGACTGGAACTTGACCAGAGTTGACCAGTTGACCAAAATTTAATGTTAGTCAACATTAGCCTAGTTTGACCTAGAGTTGACAAGAGTTGACCAGAGTTGACCAGTTGACCAAAAGTCAACTGTAAGTCAACCTTTGATCCAGTTTGACTTAGTTTGACTTGGTTTGACTTCCTGTGACCTAGTTTGACCTAGTGTGACTCAGTGTGACTTAGTTTGACTAGATATTGACTTGATTTGACCCAAAGTTGATCAGAGTTGACTTTGACCTAGATTGATCTAAAAATTATATAGTTTGTATTGTATACTTCATTATTACATATTTGAACACATCATAACCTATATTGCTCTGATTAGGACATTGTGACTCCGGTTCAGATATCTGATATTCATCGATCATTCAGGGTATCAGACGAGTATATTCTCTAATAGTTCTTTTATTTACTTGTCGATTTCTGTATTCAGTTATAGTTAGTGCTATTTGATTCTCTGTTACAAATACGGATTGATATTTCTGGATTCATGCATGTGACACACTTACCTTACTTGTCTAGCCTCTATTACAAGAATTATGACTCGAATCATACAAGGATCACCACAAGAATTTCCTACTAGTATCATCATGTTCTGGCTGGACTCGTCCTCGATTTACATGTCGGGTTGTGGATTCACTCGTACTTGTCGGGCGGGGAAGTATTTGAGTAGACATGTAGACATTCCTAAATACAAGCACCACCTCCCTGTAAATTATACAAAAATGATAGCCATCCCTCACCTGATCAGTGTGTGATGTGCCTGATTACCTATAACCGTTTACATGTCGATCTCAGTATTTTAAAACACACTTGTGAGTATTGTCTAGAATCATTACAAGAATTACCTTACTCGAATCATGGATTAGAATCACTTACTGGACTCATCTTGTACTAGAATTACACTTGACTTGTCTGGACATCATGTTACTCTAGTTCAGCTAGCTTGTGTTACAGTCTTCATTGCCATGATCTTCCGTATCTTAGTGTTTACTTTCCTTGTTCTAACTATCATTCTACTTCATTACCTATTACAAGCTTGCCATGTTCATCAATATAACTGTCTATACCTGCTTTATAGTCTTTGCCATTTACTTAAAATTTCTAGATGAGTTGTGCTCGTTCTAATCATGACTAGATACGTTAAAAATATTACAGAAATTTGCCCTGAGCAAACTTGCCCTACTTGCTTGGGATCCGGAGACAGTATAGTTACCTTGGGCCCCGACTCTCAGGAGTGATCGGGAGACTAGCTAGTAGACTTGGTTTAGATATCATGTTTAGAACTTGAATTGTAATAAGTTGAGATTTGACTTTATTTTGAGATTGTTTGAGATATTATTATTTAGTAGTTTTATTTGTTGTTATTGGTCTTAGTTATAAACTTCTGTGTTATCTTATCGTGCTTTAGACTGTGATTGAGTATTATCATATCTTATACTTGTCCTCCGTTCGGAGTTGAGATCTTGACAAGTATATTATATACCTCCGTGCGGAGATGACAGATACTTTTATATTGTGTCTAGATGTTGTATGTTATAGACGACCTATACAGCGTTCTATCGTCGACACTACGGTATAGGCTGGACGTACCCACGTTCTTGTGTTCCTACTCCGGGTGCGGGCCGTGACACATTTTTGTGGTGGCCCATGCAGGTCCGAGTCATAACTAGTACGATTTCGTAGTGGTGCTCGACTTAGAGTGCTTCTACGAGCCTGCTATTAGGATATATGATATAGGTTATAGGCTATATAGAGAGTTACTCAATCACAATTAGGAAACTTTCAAATCTTTGATTTTAATACTTCATTAAAAAAATTTCAAATTCAACTGTCCTTCCTTGATAAAATCTTATCTTGTGCCATATTGATCTTTGTTCGAATCTGTCTCCAGGATGACCGTGACTCGAGCTCAGGCAGCTGGATCCAGTACAGCACCTGGAGGTCTCCCTCAGCATATTCAGAGGACTAGTATCGTCGTACAAGAGACTCTTACACCTCCGCCTGCACTGCCGACAGACGCTTTACAGATGTTCGCTCTTCTCCAGCAGATGATGGGGTTGCAGCAAGCACAGGCAGAGGTATAGTGCCCCGTCCCTACATCGTGCCCCATTTCCGTCTACAGGGTACGCGAGAAAGGAACACTGTCGCTATCGATTCGGTCGGGACCGATAGGTCGGAATCGGCCGAGTCGATCGAACGGGAACGGTTGAATTAAGATCCATTCCACGTTATGGAATGGCTTCATCAGAACCAAGTCCCATATTCAGCGGGTTGCGCCTCGAGGATTGGCTCTGCGGCTGAGTCGGGAGAGACCTCCCGTTGCTCTGGTTTTCAAGCCGCACTTGGATTGGCTTTGGCTTTGGTTTTCGTGAATACATTTTTCGTGAATGATTTCGATGGGTTTCGCGACGCATTTTCGAGCTTCGTATTCATATCGAATATCCTTGAATTATACAGTGTTCTAATCAGTTGCTTATGCGATTGCAGGTGATCGCGTAGGCGATGTCAGTGCAGCCAACCGGTCGCTCACTTGAAGCAAGCCTAAGGCGAGTGGCTGACCTCCTTCGCCTCGTCCCTCTACTTCAAAACTCAATATGTGAAGTAAATAAATGCTTGTCATAATACTGTAGAATCAAAGAAATCGTGGCACGATTCTTCACGAAATACTTGCTGTCAAACTGCCGGTTTTGAAAATGGAAAACATATTTCTTACGCAAATCCACTTAGCCTATGCAAAACAATGAATGAATCGATTAACGTTTATCGCAACGATACGGTCAAGTAAGCAAATCAACTAAGTCCAAAGGAAAATGGTCATTGGACAACTTGTCGACAAGGTGTAGTTTCCCCGAACGGTTGCCTAGGCCAAGGGACCAATTTCGCCCGGGAGGAACGAGAATAGCAAGCGCCAACCCTTTATCGGCGTGAGTTATGCGGGCACTTTCGTACAGGGATCGCTACCCGACGCGAAAGGGGCGTCGTCTAACCAATGCTATAGTCCGCGATGGCTTGACATTGCCAGTGACCTTCACACCCCTTTTCACTGCTTAACAGGTGCACGGGACACGGGATGAATATGATAGTTGCTTAATGATATCCAGTTTCATATGCTTGCCTCAAAACATGTTAACATGCAAATTGAACATAATGGTTAGAAAGATCATTGAAATAGCTAGCTAACATGTTTACGAAACTTCTTGAATCAAATGCAGAGCTTGTATTTAATTAGCCATTCGCCAGTACATGTGTTTCGTGCTGATCCTCGCTCTTTGCAGGTCCCACAAACCAGAAAGTACACGCCAGCTAGCTCGGCGGCGTTCGTGACTTTTGAAGCTTCGGCCGTGCGTCGAAGACTTACTCTGCGACTCCACTTTGAAGGCTCTCGACAGTCCAAGGAAAATGACTCAGCGTCCCTCCCATCCAGGTCAATGGAGTACTTGTGTATATTGAGAGATGTGTGCAATGTATAGAACGGCTATCTCATCGACACTCTTTTGTAATCGAGTCATCTTGTAGCCCGTGCGACAATGAGTCTTGTATCGGAGTCTGTAAAAGATGTTCATTATCAATAAAGATCAAGTTTCCTTTACTTATTGTGTGTATCAATTTGTCTGCATACTTTCTTAGATCTCGTATCTCGGATTACCTTATGACTAGACCTTGTGCGATCGCAAATTAGGTTCGCACGGCATCACGCCCGGGGGACGACTATCGATTCGACGGAATCGGGGTGTGACATAATGGTATCAGAGCACGGCTTTACGTCCTTGGCCTCCAATGTCGAGTTCTAGTCTCCAACCGTTGACCTTGTATCGATGAGATGAGTTGTTCCATACGCTGAACCCAGGACATTTTTTGAAACTAATGAGAGTTGCCTTTCTTTTCCCTGCAGTTACGGGAGCTCAGGCGGAAGACGAGACGAGCACTTCCAGCGGCTCGAGTGCTTCTAGACCCGAGCATTCCGTCAACCCAATAGGAATGACTCCTACCGTAGCCGGACCTTCCGGCGACCCGATGCAACGTATGCTGCAGATGCTTGAAATATAGCAACGTCAAAATGAGCTCCATCGTCAGCAAGCGGAGGCTCGTCAGACTCAATTTGAGAATCGGTGCGAGGCTCAATTCAAGCTGCAGCAGCAGCAAATGAATACCCTCCAGCAAATCGTACAGTCGTTCGTGGGCAACAACAATAATTCAACGATAACACCTGCCGTGACCCAGCCTGCGGTTCGATCCAACGAAGCTGAACCAGAGGCGCCCGTGCTCTCACCTGCGGTACCGAGAAGTTCCAACTTCGACGTGTCAAAATTCACAAAAAGCTGCCGCACTTTCTTCAACGGCATCGAAGATCCCTCCGTGGTGATCGACTGGTTGGAGGAGCTGGAAGACAAGTTCGAGCTTCTGGGTGTCGAGGACTCGAAGAAAGTTGCGTGTGCTCAACTTCTACTTCGAATGAACGCACACGATTGGTGGGCTGTACAGAAGCGGGCTATTTGACGTGAAGATGAGACGACGACGATCTCATGGGCGACATTCAGAAATGCATTCGAGACTGAATATCTTTCTGCAGCCGTGCGACAGGAAAAAGAAAACAAGTTTATGCAGTTGACGCAAGAGAATATGACTGTACGACAATATGCGGCCGAATTCAACAAACTAGCCAAGTTTGCTGGAGATTATCTACCTACTACTGCAAGTCGAGCTAAACGATTCATAGTGGGCCTGCGTTCCACTATCCGTGTTCATGTCTCGGTGCCTGAATACAAAACCATGGGTGAGGCACTCAACCATGCCCTCCGTCTAGAGTCCGAGTATCCTCCTACTACTACCGGCGTTGTTCACTTTAATAACAAATGTCATAGTAATGCGGGAGGCAACAACGCACACATGCGTCAAAACCGCGGCAATGGAGGCGACAACCAAACGAAGGATCGAGTAGTCTGCGAGTTCTGCCATAAGGAGGGGCACTTGGCCGTCGAGTGCCGATTGAAGAACAGGGCATGTTTCGTTTGCGGCAACAAAAATTACATCGCAAAGAACTGCCAGGAAGTTAGGCCGAACCAACGCCCCCAACAAAATCACATCGGTATGTCTCTCGATGTTTGGTCTGCTAACAGGTCAAGGCTGAACATCAGAGGCCAGCTGGACTTCTTCAACCTTTACCGATCCCAGAATGGAAATGGGAGCACCTTACCATGGATTTCGTGACTGGGCTACCCAGATCTCCGGCAGGCAGAGATGCTATTTGGGTCATTGTGGACAGGCTTACCAAGGTGGCACACTTTCTTCCATTTAGAGTTGGACAGTCGATGGCACAGCTAGCAGAGATGTATCTCAGGCAGATCGTCAGACTTCACGGAGTGCCAGTCAGCATAGTATCAGACAGGGATACGAGATTCACATCGCACTTCTGGCACAGTCTTCATCAAAGTTTGGGGACTCGTCTCAAGTTCAGCTCAGTGTATCATCCGCAGACAGATGGGCAGTCAGAGCGTACTATACAAACTATCGAAGATATGTTGCGGTCGTGTACCCTTGACTTCGGTGGTTCGTGGGAGGATCACCTGCACCTGGTGGAATTCTCGTACAACAATAGTTTCCAGGCCAGTATCCAGATGGCACCCTTCGAGGCTCTGTATGGTAGGAAGTGCAGATTCCCGTTAGCATGGGACGATATCGGAGAGAGGCAGATGCTCGGTCCAGAACTGATTTCTCAGACGGTTGAAGTGGTCAGGAAAGTCAGAGATCACCTCCGAGTTGCTCAGGATCGCCAGCGCCATTGGGCCGATGCTCATCGGCGTCCCTTAGAATTTGCCGTCGGCGACCATGTATTCCTTAGGATCTCGCCTACCCGCGGCGTCATTCGTTTTGGCGTGCGTGGAAAGCTTAGTCCTAGGTATATAGGGCCGTTCGATATTCTGGAGCGAGTAGGCGATGTGTCCTATCGTCTTGCTCTTCTGCCGTCGCTAAGTGAGGTACATGATGTATTCCATGTATCCCAATTAAGACGGTACATCCCGGACCCGAGCCATATCCTAGATCATTCGGAATTGGTTGTTGGTACCAACCTTTCGTATGAGGAGAGGCCCGTGTCTATATTGGACCGGAGAGAAAAGACGCTCAAGAACAAGACTATTAACTTAGTCCGTGTTGCTTGGGGTCATCACTCTCTAGGTGAGTCAACGTGGGAGCGTGAGGACGACATCCGATCGCGATATCCCTACCTGTTTGACTCGTAAGGTATAATGTCTTCCTTGTGCCTTACGCTTTCCCTTCCTTGCTTGCATTGTATGATTGTATGATTGAACTGCTTAGTGTAGCTTGCCTGTGCTTAGTATAGCTTGTCGTGGCAATCTCTAGCTCCTTGATTAAATTTCGAGGACGGAATTCTTTGAAGGTGGGTAGAGTTGTCACCCCCATTTCCTGTATTTCGTATTTGTACTCGTAATTGATTTTTTGGCACGTATTTTATTTTCTCGACTTGTGGATTCGGGTTCTCATAAATGGGTTTTGGACCATGGCTTGGTTTTATTTTGTGGAGTTGGTTTGATTTGGTTTGGTTCATCATGAGTGATACACCTTAGCCTATTCTCCACCTCCATTCCATCACAACCACCCTCATTAAAACCCACCAACTTCTTCTCTCTCCTCCATAACTCCATTAATTTCTTTCAACTTCTTCTTCTTCCTTCTTCCACACAACTCCCCAACCCATAGGCAAGTGCACCTTGCCATCAAATAAGTACCACTTTTTATTTTTCCATTAACTAGATTAGGCCATGGAGAACAACTTTAGAACTTGACATTTTGTGATTTGGAGCTTTCATTTTTCTAGATCTAGGTTTTAACCATTTTCGAAAATCCTTGGTTTTGATCCATTAAACTTCGATTTTTGCATGTTTTGATGCTTCCATGTAGAAGAGAATTCGATTTTACTCAAGTTAGAACTTTGAAAATCTAGATTTGGTTTTGATTTGGCTAAGTTATGAAGATTTGAAGTTCTTGGTGTTCTTGGACCTGCTCTCGGCCAGGAAGAACATCCCTCTGCCTTGCGCTCTTTAGCGCATGGCCGGTTGTGCACCCCCGGCCTGTGCTCTTTAGCGCAGGGCCGATTGCGCATGACCTCAGCCAGTGCTTTGCGCTGCGCTGGATTGCGCTGGCGCAAGCCATCCATGCGCAAGCCAGCCATGCGCAAGCCGACCTCTGCGCAATCCACCTCTGCGCAAGCCAGCCTTGCGCAATCTAACTGTGCGCAAGCCAGCCTTGCACAATCCACCTCTGCGCAAGCCAGCCTTGCGCAATCCACCTCTGCGCAAGCCATCCTTGCGCAATCCACCTCTGCGCAATCCACCCTTGCGCAATCCACCCCTGCGCAGTCTACCCTTGCGCAAGGTAACCCTTGCACAAGGCAACTCTTGCGCAGCTCTTCCATGCGCAGTACATACCCTGCGCAGCCCAACCCCTGACCCCCCTTGCACAACCCACTTGTCTATGATGAATTGTTTATTTCTTTAAGCTTGGCTCTTCTATAGCCCTGTATATTGATATTTTATTAGACATTTTACGCCCATTTTATATCCTTACGCCTTTTGTCATGAACTTGATTTTTACTTAATACGTTTGGATTGACTATTGTACTTGGCATGGTATGACAAGGAACTAGCATAACACGACAGTGACCCGTAGTGGTGCACTCCTGACATGACCAACCTGACATGACAGTGACCCGTAGTGGCACACTCCTGACAGTACCCTGATATGAATTATCTTGATAACTTGATAGTGGCCCGTGGCGGCGCACTCCTGACTTGACTTGACTTGTAACTTGTAACTTGACTCGTATAATCAACTTGATACCGTGGGTGTTCCTGCTTGCTTGCTTGTACAATCCACTTGTCTTGTCTCGCATCATGTCTAGGACGTGACTTCCTGGACACCACGGCCAGGGACTCGCGCTAAATTGGATTAGGCTAATGATTAGATCAAACTAGAACATGAAGAATTCTCAGTCACAGGCAATCTCGTTATCTCGACGCTTTAATGGACTTGTAGCTTGCCGACGAGTAGAGCACATTTCCAGCACACTGTCATGTGTTGCACCCTCTAAGTCACCTAAGGGTACATTTGTCTCCCGGGCAATGTACCCACCTATAACTCTCAACCTGCGGAAGGATAACTGGATAGTCTGCAGAGCTTGGGACTGGAATTCTCACTTGCATCTTGTTAGTAATTAGGCTTGTGATAATCCTAGTTAGTTAAAGTAGTAAGCCGTAGTATTTGTTTGGCCGATTCCGAATGGATGGTGTCCAGTCTTGTCTAAGTCTTGTCTAGCTCCAGTACCTGCTATCTCCTGAGCATGTTTGTTTTACTTATCTTAACGATAAATGAGTAGAGACAGTGAGCTATTCAGGCGAAGGGTTACAACCCCGGTCCTTGTCTGGTTTAAGGATTGTAACCTGGCTCCCGGAATGGTTCCACGTCCCTAGTCGTTTATCGCCCTGTGTACTTTACTACTTGTACTTCTTTTATTCTTATGTTCTGATATGCTGACTTTTGTTCTTATTTATGGCCTCCTTTATGGCACTTGCTCTTTCTGGGGTTTGACCCAGCTGGTTTTGTGTGGCCAGATTTCGGAGCAGCTTCCGAGGATCTACCGAGCTTCCCGCCCAATGGTGACAACTAGACGGAACCCGGGCCAAGAGTGGGTTTTCCTTTTGTTTCACCCACTTATATGTAAATTAATTCTTTTGAGGCGTTTTGCCGACGAGCACCTGTTAGCTCGATGCACATTTACTTACTGTCTGCCTACGGGCTGTAAATATGATTAACAAATCCTAGGGTTGATCATGTATGACTGAACTCTTGCTAGTCCTATCATTTTGTACGACTAGCTTCATGATCATCCAATATGTAATATTTGGGACGCCTTATATATATATATATATTTGATGCTCTAATATCTTGTAACTCTGTTAATTGCTTGAGATTGAGACAATAGGCTTGACCTTAAGAGACTGCTAGCTTGTAGTAAACCCTCATATCTAGACAGCCGTGACCGTATAGTTGAGATGTATTCTATTTCAATATACGTAGCTGGCTATGTCTGCCCCCGCTCTCCAGTATTCTGGTTCTGGGGCGTGACACTGTGACTCCACTTTTGAAGGCTCTCGACAGTCCAAGGAAAATGACTCAGTGTCCCTCCCATCCAGGTGAATGGAGTACTTGTGTATATTGAGGGATGTGTACAATGTACAGAACGGCTATCTCATCGGCACTCTTTTGTAATCGAGTCATCTTGTAGCTCGTGCGGCAATGAGTCTTGTATCGGAGTCTGTAAAAGATGTTCATTATCAACAAAGATCAAGTTTCCTTTACTTATTATGTGTATCAATTTGTCTGCATACTCTCTTAGA
The DNA here is from genome assembly GCA_029216955.1 of Iris pallida. Taxonomy (NCBI): domain Eukaryota; kingdom Viridiplantae; phylum Streptophyta; class Magnoliopsida; order Asparagales; family Iridaceae; genus Iris; species Iris pallida. Next base: position 14,158,100 of record JANAVB010033011.1, on the reverse strand, counting down.
TCTCGTGTCTCGGATTACCTTATGACTAGGCCTTGTGCGATCGCAAATTAGGTTCGCACGGCATCACGCCCGGGGGACGACTATCGATTCGACGGAATCGGGGCGTGACAAGAGGCGTCGCAGCGTCAGACAGAGGTCTTGAGGTATAGCATGGAGAATGCTCATCAGTTGGCACTGGCAGCAGTCAAGAAGGTGGCTATTGTTCCGCCACAGGGTGCTCCTACCCAGGAGTAGCAGCAGGCGAGGCCTGGCTCTGTGTTAGATTTCAAGAAGATGGTCCCCCGAGAGTTCAAGGGGACTGAAGGCATCCTTTATGCCGATGACTGGCTGGAGGATGTTGAACAGAGTTTGGAGCTGGCAGAGCTTCCGAGGAGGCTATGGGTGTCAGCCGCGGCGAGTCAATTCTTTGACATCGCCTTGACATGGTACCTCACAGATCCTCGTGCATCGGTGAGAGGGTTGACTTAGTAGAACTTCAGGAAGCTTTTCAAGGAGAAGTTCTATCCTGATGTAGCTCTCAGCGTGCTGGAGGGCCAGTTCGTGGGATTAGTCCAGGGGAACTCGTCAGTGGATGAGTATACGGCGGAGTTCTTTTGCCTGAGCAGATTCGCTCCAGGAATGGTTCAGGATGAGGGAGAGAAGGCCCATAATTTCAGGAGGGGTCTGATCCACGCAGTTCGCTCTCCCACATCTAGGCATCGTAATGCGACATTTGAGCAGATTCTGATGGATGCTCAGATAGCAGAGGAGGACTACGATTTTAGGCCCAAGAGGAGCAGAGATTCTCTGGAGAGATGCGGCTTGACTCTCCGGCGTCGGTCGATCGAGTGCTAATGGATGCCCCATGGAGCATCAACGACGAACTCCTAGCTGTATAGAGATGCGACCCAAGGAAACTACCCAAAGAATATCAATTCAGATACGCCGACCTCTGGATCCAACTCCACCGACTACCCCCAAGATTCCTGAACATATCGACTGTTACGAGGATAGCTGAAGCCCTTGGATCACCTTGGGACTGCTCCGAGGTGGACGAGCAGAGGTAGAAATCCTTTGCTTGGATTAAAGTTCATATAGATATCACCAAGCCACTGAAGAAATTCATATCCACCAACATCGACGGCAACTCACTGGGAAAGGTTATAGTTAAATATGAGCAGCTACCCCCGAATCTGCACTTTCTGTGCTAAAGTCGGTCACTCGTTCTCAGCCAGCAGTGAAAGAGAGAGCTTCCAATTAATTATCGGCGACGACTGGACAGATATCGAGAAGAGGAGAATATCTGATTTGCTGCAACCTAGGGTCAGGAAGGATGACTATAGGGCAGAGTTTTAAAGACCAATTCATCTATGGGGTTCGTCTGGCCACGAAGACCTGTGAGTAGATCCTATGGCAATAACTCCTCGACGAAGCCAGGCGTAACCCACGCTAATGACAACCCATCCACGGTCGATCATCTAGACGAGGTATCAGTAGTTCTCCCAGATGGAACCAACCTGCAGGATGACCAATCCCCCATAGTGCCTCCTCTGCAGTTGACAAAATATCGGCCGCCGCCTATAAGGGAGTCCAATCAAGCAGAAGCCCATACAGAACAATCAATATCCAAGGCAGTAGATTCTATTCGCTGCGAAACTTACCCTTCGCGTCCCACATCCTTTAATGATGAACACAAAAACTGGCTCCATCATCGAGGTTCAGACGATAATCATCTCCAATCATTTAATGGTGGGACACCATATGAATTGGTAGATTTTGACCCCTCCGAATCTACTCCGACTTTCGCGCCTCCCTCTATGCAGGACAGTACCAATAAAACCTATTGGAACATGATCGACAACATGCTCAATATGACATCACCCCGTCCCAGTTCCTCCAAGCGAACTTCAAACCAGGATGACTTTCAACTGTTATCGAATCACCCCAATGAGCTCAGTACTAATCCCCACGCCAACATATTCTCTTCTCCTTGCAAAATGGAACCCATTATTGAACTTCCACCCCTCACCTCTGCGCTCTCCAGGCACGGACTCCATCTCCACCCCTAATCCAAACCGAAAAATGTCATAGAAGCGACGTGCTTGTCTAGCGTTCCACCATTCTCCATCACTCCCCCATTCTTTAGTTGGAACATACAAACGCCTAGCTACATCATCTCCTGAGAACAGACCCTCAAAGAAAATCATAATCAACGCACCAATCAACACCCACTTAATGGTCGTGGCGGCTGACCTTCAACAGCCGCACGACCAATGTTAATCCTGTCGTGGGATGGGGAATGCCCCGACAGTTCGCACCCTCCACGCATTCCTCTCCGTCACCAAACCCTCCATCTTCTTCATCTCAGAGACAATCTCTTCCCCCACCATACATCCATCACCCTTCCCACTCTCAGCTACACAAATACTTTCTCTGTCCCACCTACGGGTTACTCTGGTGGACTCTGGCTAGGTTGGAACGACTCCATCAACGCTTCAGTCTCCTTCTCCTCTCCAAACATGATCTTACTCTCTACATGCAACAGCCCCACTAGCCTAGCATGGAACCTACTTTGGGTTTACGGCTGTCCTAAAAAATGAGACAGACCCAAGCTATGGGACACCATCAAATCCATGGCAGACTCCTTCACGGTTCCTTGGTGTTGCATCGGAGACTTTAATGGCATTGCTCGATTGGTGGCAGTGGGTTCGATCTGAACTCTGTTGCTCCGTTCTAGCTCTTGATTAACCATTGCGGCCTACTGGACTTGGGTTGCATCGGGCCTGCGTACACATGGTCGAACGGGAGCAGCCCTAACTCCAAAATCAAAGAATGTCTCGACCGTGCATTAGAAGACACTGTGTGGTGCAGTGCCCATCCCCACGCCACCGTCTCTACCATGCCTCAGTTCAATAGCGACCACACACCTATTCTCCTTAATACTCGCAACAAACTCGATCAGAAGAAGAGACCACTGTAATTCGAGTCATATTGGATGTCTCATGGCTCCTTAACGACTACTCTTTCCAAATTTTGGCTTGAGAACAATCCTAATCCAAATGCGTCTTTTATGCAGAACCTTCAAACAACATTAAGGAGATTGCATCGATAGAGCCGAGGCACTTCCTACAATGTGAAGAATCGCATCGCCGCCCTACAATCACAATACCTATCCATCCAAGTAAACACTTAGCTACATCCCTACATATTGCTAGAGGAACGGAAGATTGCTTCTGAACTGAATGATCTACTGCTCATTGAAGACTCTTACTGGAGGCAGCGCGCAAAATGCAAATGGATTACTGACGGTGACAAATACACAAAATACTTCCATCTCAAGGCGTCTATCAGAAAGAAGAAGAATGAGATTCGTGTTCTTAAGCTCCCTGATGGCACCTGGCAGATCAGGATATCATCACCGATACTATCTTAAACCATTTCACTTCACTCTTTTGCACCGATGATCTCCGATCGACCCCTGCTTGGTTATTTCTCTTAACCCAATCACTGACGAAGAGAGCACAGAGGTAGGGAGAACTCCCAGCTCCGACGAAATTGAGAATACAGTCAGGAAGATGGGTGCACTAAAAGCGCCTGGGTCGGACGATTTTTCAGCTATATTCTACCAGAAAGCTTGGCACATTATGGGCAAGGACCTGATCAACATAGTGTAACGCTTCTTCGCCGACGGCTACCTCCCCCCATTGATAAACCAAAATCATATTACCCTAATCCCCAAGTGAGATGACCTATCTTCGCCGGTGGATTTTAGACCGATCTCTCTATGCAATGTTCCCTACAAAACCATCACCAAGATCCTTACAAACCGGCTCCAACATCTGATGAACAAGCTCATATCCCTGTTCCAAAATGCCTTCGTCCCAGGAAGACAGATTACTGACAATTGAGAAATTGCACAGGAGCTCTTTCATACCATGAGATCATTCCCTAAAACGAAGAACTCGTTTGCTCTTAAGATCGACATGTCTAAAGCCTATGATCGTCTCGCTTGGCCATTCATCAAGAGTGTGCTGAACGGGATGGGCATCAAAGGACACTCCAACACCCTCATAATAAAATACATCACTTCTTCGTCATTTTCGATTATGATCAATGGCTCTTCTGAAGGATTCTTCAACCCTAAACGAGGTGTTCGACAGGGCATTCCCTTCTCTCTATATATATTCATTCTCTGTTGGAAGTCCTGTCAAGATTGTTCTAATGTTACGAGCGGTAGGACCTCATGCGTGGCATTCGAATCAACCGGTACTCTCTCTCGATTTCACACCTCTCGTTCGTTGATGATTTGCTGATCTTTGGCCAGGCTTCCCCTACCTCATTATTGACGATCCAGTCGATCCTATAGACGTTTTCGTCCTGGTCGGGGCAGAAAATCAACTACGAGAAGTCCATCATACACTTTAGTAAGCATGTGCCCCAGATAGAGCAACGAAGCCTTGCTGCCATACTCCAACTATCGAAGATGTCCAATGGTGACAAGTACTTGGGTCACCTTCTTCTCTGCCCTAAAAGTCGACTGAACACATACGAAGCTCTCCTAGACAAATGCAATAACCGGCTACATGGGTGGAAATCCAAACTTCTCTCCCATGCTGGCAGATCGGTACTCATCAAATCAACTCTGGGATCAATCCCTATATACTCTATGTCGACGCATAAAATCCCTAAGGCTACCTCAAAAAAGATGACCCAACAACACCGATCATATTGGTGGGGGCATGATAACTTGGTGAGGAAGATGTATTTTTTTGACTAAGAAAACCCTCACGAAATCGAAACAGGAAGGAGGGCTAGGGTTTCAGAATCCTTCATGGATTAATGAAGCTCTCATTGGAAAGCTTTTATGGAGATTTCTTGCGCAACCAGACCAACTATGGGCTCGTCTGCTGAAGGGGGTGTATCTACAAAACATACCATTCTGTTCGCAACCAAAGTGTAGACGTGCGTCTCCCACCTGGGCTAGCATTCTAGACCTTCGACAGGTTATGGCAAGCAACATCTGTTGGCGTATTGGCAGAGGGTGGGTAGATATCTATACGGATCCATGGATACCCAAGCTTCCAGGTTACAGAGTTAGCGGCCGACCACCAGACCCTAGAGCTCCGTCCCAGGTCCGAGACCTCATGAACCTGCAATCCAGAACATGGAACACCACCCTTATTAATTCTCTATTCTCCCCACAAGAAGCTTAGGCAATTACAGGCATAAGACTCAGTGCAGAAGACGAGGCAGACAAACTCTTATGGACGTATTCAAAGAATGGATGCTTCTCTACCAAATCGCTATATAAGCTCATTCGTATACAGGCACCCAGCAGTTCTTCATCGACTACGTACTCTATCAAATGGCGTCACTTCTGAAAAATATCCAACATATCCCAGTATCCAAATCTTTGTTTGGATGCTTCTTCATAACGTGCTTCCTCTTCATGCATCCATCAATAAGAGAATGCCCCAAACTAATCCTCTATGTCTATTTTGTCTGCTCCATGAGGAAGACATTGACCACCTATTCCTGTATTGCTACATTGCGCACGCAACATGGTTTGCCAGCCCTCTGAGATTAAGGGTGGACAACCATATCAACATCATCTCCCTCCTTAGTAGCTGGCTATAAAACAAACAAGACACTACTAAAATAACCCCTTTTAGCGACGTCAGAAGACGTCGCTAAATAAGGAAAATCCATCGCTAAAAGCTATTTGCGACGTATTTAGCGACAAAAATTGGACGTCGCGTATAGGCATGTCGCAGATGACAATTTCGTCACAAAATGTCGCTATTTGCGACGTCACGTTTAGTGTCGCTAGACGTCGCAAAATTCGCGACAGATAGCGACGTAACGTTACGTCGACAAAATAGCGACGTAGAGCGACCACGTTGCGACGCGGTAAACTTTATATATGATGACATGGCATGGCAGCCACGTGGGCACTTTAGCGACGCCTAGCGACAAATTTAGTGACGTATAGCGACGAGTACGTTCCGTCGCTGTCCGTCGCAGAACGTCGCTATACGTCGCAGATATTTTAAAAAATATAATTGGTATTTTTGTTATGCTGTGTGTCTGTGTTTACAGTGTGTGTGAAGTACAGTGTTCGAACTATCGACAGTTTTGCTTACTGTTCTACGTTTTATCTTAGATAGAAAGAGCAACAGTGCAGGGTGCACTTCTCAGAGCTTCCTCTTCACGTCCTTCACCTTCTCGGGAACCTTTACGACGTCCGAAGAAAGTGAAGGACATGAAAATGAAGCTCTCAGAAGTACATCCTGAACTGTTGCTCTTTCTATCCAAGATAAAACATACAACAGTAATCGAAACTGTCGATGGTTCCGAACACTGTATTTCACATTCACTGTCAACACAGACACACATCATCACAAAAATACACATTATATTTTTTTAAAATTTCGACAGCACCTCCTTTGTATATCAGATCATTGCTTATAACCCAGCGTAGGTATATTTGTCATCCCCGTCGCAGATATCACAAAGTAAATATCACAATAAAATAGGAGGCAGTGCAAAGTAAATATCACAGACACACATCCTCACAAACATCCAATAGAGTCAAATAAAAATGGAAGATGATAAAAAGTCTCCCACCAAGTGTATAAACAACAGTGTAGCAATAAACAATTTGCCCATAGGGCCAATACATACAAGTCATAAAAAAATTAATAAAATCACTGCGGACCCCTGCCGTGCAACTGGGATAGAATGTAGTCATACTGCTCCTGGGTGAGCTGCACCGTAGGGGCAGTAGGAGGCAATGCAATATCTGGAGTCGGCGCCGTCGATGGACCGAGAGGACGTATCTACTCCAGCTTTCGCAGACGCTCACCATAAACAGCAAGGGTACTCACCACCCTCTCAGTACTCGCCTCAAGCGAAGCCGAAACCTGAGTGAGTGAGGCAGACATGCTCCTCTGCGATCCCTCCAGCTCGACCTGTCTATGCTCTGTGCGCTGCGTAGACTCGGCAAGCGTGTGCAAGCTGGCAGTTGTAGCCTGATGCAGACTCATTAGCTCTTGTATACTGCGTTCGACCGCATCAAATAGTCCGGTGACGATCGGAGGGTCGGATCGTCGTTCGACCGCATCAGAAATCTGCGGCTGTAACTCGCGACGCAGCTCCTCGATCTGACGACGAACATCCTCAGCTCGTGACGACGCCTGCGAAGCCAGAGACTGCGCACTGACAGAAGGGGCCCGGGATGACTCCGAAGCCAAATACGCGCCGTAGGATCCCGTACCGTAGTACGTACCCTTCTGAAGACCGCCAACGGCGGTCATCCAGAGCTCGTCCGGTGATGGAGCCGTAGGCGGCTGGAAGGAACTACCAGCCCCTCCCTCTGCTGGCGTACTAGCAGCAGCAGCCGCCTCCTCCTGTAGCCAAACAAACTCGGCCTAGAATAATGTTTGCTAACGTGTAAGTGTTTGCTAAAGTCTATATTGATATCTATTTTCCTGTTTTCTAAATTATAGTAAATTAATATAAAGAATAAAACATACATATGCCTGCGTCGCCCTCTCGTCAATGAACTCCCCAGCCGTCCGATGGGTGACCAGGAAGACGGTCACCATGTTCGAATCCTCACCCTTTTTTACCTGTTAAAATATATTATCTATTATTAGTATTAAACATTTTATCGAACTATATATAAATTAATGTCCGTCATAGGAAACGTACCAGACGACAAAAATGCTCCGTCATCGGAATGGAGCCACCATACCACTTACCGGCGCTCGACCGCGCCACCTTGGCCTTGTCAGACCGCTCCTGGTACTTGGGCTCGCTGAATCTAGCCTTCATCGCAGCCCACTGCTCTGGCGTGATCCAACCATGGATCGGCTCTCCGGAGCGATCACGACACTTCTGGTCGTAGATCGTATCACGAATGAGCTTGGCTGCGACGACAAAAAATTGGCCCTCGATCCTCGCCGCCCGGTGTGGTGGATAGAAATAGGTCCTCTACAAGAAGTAAAATACAAAAGTTGTATAATATACACAAATGATTATTAAAATTTAAAAATAAACAAATTTTTTACCTTGAAGTGGGCGAACCAAAAGGCCTTCCTATCTGCGGGAGCATCTGAGTAGTTAATCCAAGGCCCACCATAGTTCTGCCTCAGAAATACCCCCAGCTGTCTCTGTAATGCAGAAGGCCGATACCTATACAATAATAATTCTCATGAATATATATGTACATATAATCATTTGAAAAATATATATTAACTAATTAACTTACTTCATAGGCCCGTCCGTCCAAATCTTCATACGCGTCTCGCCCGGGGGAGCGCATGGAGGGTCGCTCTCATCTCCTGCCTGGACAGGATCAGTCTGATCGTCGTCCTCCATATGCGCGGCGTCGGCTCCCTCCATAGAGCCGTCGACAGGAGGAATGCTGGACGGGGGATCAGGGATGCTGGATGCAGGATCAGGAAGGCTAGACGACGAGGGAGGAGTCGCCAACCTGCTGGAACTGCCCTGTCCCGGTAATGGACCGGGAACAGAATGGTACAATGGCGTAATCGGAGATGAAGATGAGGGTACGGAATCTCCATCCCCAGCCTGAGGCTGACGGGACTGCCTAATATAAAATCCTCCGCGTCGTCCTCTTGGTCTAGTCATACCTGATAATAACATATGACAATAAAACAAAAAAACATATTTATATGATAGACATCACAGATTTTTGAAAAATATCATAGTCACAGATAAAATTGTCAATAGAGTGTCACTGAAGTGTCACAGATTTATATGATAGAAGTGTCACTAAAGTGTCACTAAAGTGTCACTAAAGTGTCAAATATGATGATAAAACAAACGTACAAATTTAATCCTCTTCTGAAAATTTATCTAGTTCGTTTAGCTCATCTACTTCTTCTTCTTCTTCTTCTTCTTCTTCTTCTTCTTCTTCTTCTTCTTCTTCTTCTTCCTCCTCTACATCTTCACTTTCATCTGCATCTTTCTCTTCAGATAATTCAACTTCTTCTACACAATTAGATATGTAATGAGAAACTTTTGTCGTGTCCACTTCTATAATATTTGTTACAAGAGGTAGTTCATCCTCTTGATAAGCTATATCGTCAACCTCAAAGGTATTTCTAGCTTTGGTCTTGCATACTGCCCACCAGTCCGACCTTGTTGTTTCCCGTTTAGGATAACTTGTGAAGTACACGAGCTGAGCCTGACTTGATAGGACAAATGGTTCATAGGCTTGATATCGATGCCGATAGTTTATATCAACAAGACCGTGCTTGTCTACTTTGCATCCTTGACCTTCAATCGGATCGAACCAATCACACCTGAATAACACAATCTTAGCAGGCTCTATTCCATAACTATATGTCAGCTCTACGATCTCCCGTAGCACGCCATAGAAATCGCTGCCCGCATCAACATCTTTGTAGTTCGAAGATCTGATACACAAACAGCTATTTTTGGTGGAGTCGAGATCCACAAAGTTGTCTCTGATCGGGCAAGTTGTTGACTTGAACCTAAACCCATTAACACAGTAGCTTGGCCATATTTTTGCAGCATAAATTGGTCCCTTGGCTAGCGTTCTAATAGACTCATTTTCAAGTCTTGCGTATGGACGATCGACCTAAATACCACGAAAGAAGCAATTAAGCTCATTCTCAATCAAGTGCATATACAGAAAGATAATTACAGAGTTCTCAAGTCTTACATATGCACTCAACCATGATAGAAAATAATGCCTCATTTCTTGTTCTAGTTCTTCTTCTGTTATGTATGGCCTACCTGACCTCACATCATCATTAAATATACTAAAAACAACATCGTGCAATTAATATAATAGTATAATAATCAACACTATTAAAATAATATAGATATATTAATTACTTACCCCTCCAGTTTCTCTACTTCCTCCTCGTCGCAGTTGAGTAATACATATACCTGAGCAGCCCTTAGCTCATCATCGTTCAGATATCTCTTTTTCATTTTACCCGATGGCTTTCCTGGAGCATTGAATACCTTCAGTATTGTATCATTACTTTTATGATCTCCGTCGTCATTTCTGGAAGCTCTCGTTCTATTAGTTGCAACATGAGGCTTGAAATACATCGAACAAAAATTTGTAATCTCCTCGAGAATATAGGCTTCACAAATAGAACCCTCGACCCGTGCCTTATTTTTTACCTTTCTTTTTAGGTGATTCAAATGTCGCTCGAACGGGTACATCCATCGATATTCGACGGGTCCACCAATACGTGCCTCATAGGATAGATGAATCGACAAATACTCCATAGAGTCGAAGAATCCAGGAGGAAACACCCTCTCTAGCTTGCATAGTGTTACCGCAATGTCCTTCTCTTGCTTTTCTAGACGATCAACGAGCAATTTCTTAGAACAAAGATCCCTGAAGAATATGCTAAGCTCCGTCAATGGATCCCAAACTGCCTGCGGTAAGAATTTCCGAAATGCAATCGGAATTAACCTCTCCATGAATACGTGACAGTCGCGGCTCTTCATACCCGTCAATTTGTTTTCCTTCAGATCGACACATCTTCTCAGATTTGACACATATCCGTCTGGAAATTTTAGGCCCTGGATCCACCGACAAAGTCTCACTTTATCCTCCTTGTCCAGCGAGAAAATTGACTTCGGCAGGAACTATTTTTCATTCTGCTCTATCAAATGCAACGCAGGGCGTTTGCATATTTCTTCTAAGTCCAACCTGGCCTTGGGATTGTCTTTCGTTTTTCCCTTTACGTCCATCACAGTATTAATTATGTTATCAAACACATTCTTCTCAATATGCACGACATCAAGATTATGTCTGATCAGATTGGTACTCCAGTATGGCTGATCCCAGAATATGCTCCTCTTTGTCCAGTTATGATCTCTACCAAAGCCATCGCACTTGTACCCAGCTGTAGGATCTTCGATAGCACTTGGAAAATCTCTAACCTCCTCCCATATCGTGGCTCCGCACCACCTTGGCGGTGGATCACCCTTCTCTACAACGCCGGCACGGAATGTATTCTTGTTCCTTCTGAACGGATGATCTTTTGGCAGAAATTGCCGATGACAATCAAAGAAGCACGGTTTTCCTTCGTGTTTCAAACGAAAAGCCTTACTACGGTCCATGCAATACGGACATGAGAGACGGACATGAGTGCTCCATCCAGATAACATTTCATAGGTCGGAAAGTCGTTGATGGTCCACATAAGGGTTGCCTTCATCTGAAAATTCTGCTTCCTAGAAACATCGTACGTGTTAGCGCCTACTTCCCATAACTGATTCAACTCATCTATCAAAGGCTGTAAGTACACATCAATGTTCCTCTTGGGATTGTTCGGACCAGAAATTATAACGGTTAGAAACATGTACTGAGTCTTCATGCACATCCAAGGCGGTAGGTTATACGGAGTGACAATCACAGGCCAGCACGAATATAGGGATCCCGAAAGACCAAAAGGAGTAAAACCGTCAGAAGATATCCCCAACCTAAAATTATGCGGATCTGAAGCAAAATCAGGATATACTCGATCAAAGTGCTTCCACGCTTCTCCATCGGATGGGTGATCCAACACTCCTTCAATCTGTTCTCGCATGTGCCAACTCATATTTTCGGCCGTCTCTTTCACCATAAATAATCTTTGCAACCGCGGCGTTAAAGGCAAGTAGTGCATTGAATCGGTCGGTCTTCTTGCACCGGTAGACCTTCCTGTACTAGTTGTCTTATAGCGATCAGCACTACAAAATCTGCACACATCTGCGTCCTTGTCGTCTTTGTAGTACAGCATGCACACATTGCGACAAGAATCGATTTTCTCGTATCCCATCCAGAGCGATCTCACCATCCTCTTAGACCGGTAGAAGTCTTTAGGCAACTTAGCACCCGCCGGCAAGATCTCTATAATCAACTCAAACACTCGGTTGTAGCATTCTTGCGACATGTTAAAATCTGACTTAATGCTCAACAGTCTTGTAACCACCTCCAACGGTGAATGATCCTCACAACCAGGATACAATAGAGTCCTTGCATTCTCCAGCAACTCCATGAACTGTGCAGCATCGGCGTTCGGTGCCTCCTCAGGTGCATCATGAACGAAACTAGGCCCCGCAGCATCGAAAACCATGTTCACGCACCCGTCGTCGTATGCATGATTATCTGAAACAAAATTAGGTCCCGCATGCATATACGGCTCAACATAAGGCTCCGGTTCTGATGCTAAAGACACAAGTTCTCCGTGTGCGGTCCACTGATAGTAATTAGGCGTGAAACCCCTCGAGTACAAATGATATGTCACTTTCACTTCTGGATAATATTTCACGTTATGACATTTCACACACGGACACTTAATTTTGGTGTCGTCCATGTACTGAGGGAACGCCTTAGCAAACTGCAGGAACTGCTCTACTCCCGCTATGTATTCATTCCGCACACCACACATATCATCAGGACGACGATTGTACATCCATAAACGATTCCGCAAGTAGTAATTCATATCCATTTGGAAATAATTCTGCAAAGATGGACACACATTATCCAACAGGCACAAATTCGTATATTATGTCTTATTATGGGACACACGTTAGTAGCGGACAGTTACTAATAACAATGATATGCAATCTAGGTCAAACTAGGTTGTACTAAGTCAAACAAAGTCAATCTAGGCCATCGCTAAGTCAAACAAAGTCAAACAATGTCAAACTAGGTCAAGGGTTGACCTACAGTTGACTTTGTCAACTCTTAGTCCAATCTAGGTCAGATGTTGACTCTACTTTGACTTTCAGTCAAAATAGTCAACCTTTGTCAAACAAGGTCAAATCTAAGTCAAATATCCTATTTCTAGTCATTACCTACCAAGGTACCCTTTACCTTATCGCTATTGGTATCCCAATACTAATACCTTAAGTTGGTACCTTTTATCTTATCGCTATTGGTACCCTTTACCTTATCGCTATTGATATCCAAATACCAATACCGCGGTAACATGGTTGGTACATTAAGGGTCTTTGACAAGATGACATATTGCAAAAAAATATATCCTTATATATAGTTCTCCTACGGATTTTTTTTAACATTACGTAGGAGAACTATAAGAATATATCTTTTCACAACATGTCACCTCCTCAAAGACCCTTAATGTGACAACCATGTCAACCTCTCATATTCCTGCAACTAAAAGGCAAAACCATGGTATATACATGGTTTAAAGTATCGGCCGATACCGATCCGATACGGCCGATACCGATACGGTTTGGCATGTTCCTATCCGATACCGACCGATACCAAATATTGACCGATACCGACATTGGGGGTCTTTGTTCCGGTCAATTCAGCAAAACCAATCGGTAAGGGTGACTACTATTTCATATAATTTCAAAACTACTAAGAAATAACGCTGAAATACTTAAAATTATGCCTAAATGTATAAAATATATGTTTTTAAATGTAAATAATTTATTAATAATTATTTGTTTTCCGATACCAAAGTCCGATACTCCGATACGATACCGTCGATACTACCGATATTGCCGATACCAATACTCATAGGAATAGTCCGATACTGATTCCGATACCGATATTGTGAACCTTGGGTATATATCGTCAACATTTCAGATTCTTAAAATGAATTTCAAATGGATTTTTGATTGTATATATATGTGTATTTGTGTGTATATACATTGTATACATATATATTTATATATGTATTTGTGTGTGTATGTAAGTGTGTGAGTATATATATACATGTATATATGTAGATATGTGTATTTATATATATAGGTATATATGTATGTATTGTGTGTGTGTGTGTGTGTGTGTGTGTGTGTGTGTGTGTGTGTGTGTGTGTGTGTGTGTGTGTGTGTGTGTCCTGTGTCCTGTGTCACAGAGTCGTGTCCAAAATAGGGTTAGGGTCCTGTCCCCTGCCCCCTCCCCCCTACCCCTGCCCCCTCCCCCCCTCCCCCCTCCCCCCTATAGGGTATCCTATTTCCATAGACTAATCTAGGACACTCTTAAGATACTAGGATATCTAACTATCCTAGGATACCAAATTCTAGCCAAGATACTAACTTAGGGTACTAACTTCTAGTCCATATCCTAATATCCTATTATCTTGATACCCTCAAGATACTAGCATAATTCTATGTTATCGTATAAACTCGAGAAAATTTTGATATAAAATCACCGTCCACTAGGATATTTTGATATGGATGTGTTTTAAAAATCTGCATATCACTTTGAAAGGTTTGGATTTGATTCAATGAGTGATCTTGATTTAATCAGTTTAATTTTCATTTAAAATGACCCCAAATATACTATAACCTGTACTCTTAATAATAATAGTAATAATAATAATAATAATAATAGTGTAGTAGCAACACCACTACAAATTATGTCAAATCAACATCTCGACTAGTAACGAAAGTTGTTCAATCCCTACGTAGCGACGGTACATCAAATGATTATCGACAAATATATTATTTGGATTCCACTAAAAAACCGTTGTTGCTATATTGTTGTTGTTTCGTCGCTAAATATCTAGTGACATCTTAGCGAAGGACCTGTTTTGTCGTTGCGAATCGTGATATATATTGGTAGAACAGATTTTTTTTTCATTTCATCCAAAAAAAATTCCCCTACCCCAAACTCAAAATTTCTCTCGTCCCCTAAAAATTCCGATTGGCGCCACCTTCATTTCCTGAGGCTCCCGACCGCCCATACACACTCGACTCATATGCCACCCTACGCCCCTCGACGTAGACACCACCAGAGTCTCTGACGCAGACACGGACGCTGCCCCATCGACGTATGCGTGCACCACCAGAGTCTTTGGGGACACGATGTGTGTCCGTGTGTCCGTGTGTGTGTGTCCATGGGAGAGGAGGAGGAGGAAGGAGAGGAGTTAGGTTAGGGTTTACCTGAGGAAGAGGAGGAGGAGCTCAGATTGGGGGAGGAGGATCTCGAGGAGGAGGAGCTCGCCGGAGGGGGAGGGAGTCGCAGGGGGGGAGGCGGTCGCCGGGGGGGAGGGCACTGACAGAGGGGGAGGGAGTCGCCGGGGGGGTCGGGGGGAAATTAAAATTTTTGAGTATTTTCGAGTGAGAGTGAGGGGGAAAGAAGGAAACGGTGTGCCCTAAGTAAAAAAACTTAGCGACGTCACGTGTTGACGTCGCTAAATGTCGCAAAAATGGCGACGTATGCTAATAATATGTCGTCGAACGTCGCAATTCAGCGACGTAATAAACTCTTGTCGCGTTACGTCGCTAGGCAGCGACGTTTTGCGACGTGTTTATAAAGATGTCGCTAAATTACATAACTAGCGATGTCATTTCTTGCCGTCGCTAAATTACGTCGCTATTAGATGATATTTTAGTAGTGAGATCACGAGGCGTTTCGAATGGGGGCTTCACTACTATAGGCTAGCCATATGGAAAGCTAGATGCAACTGCGTCTTCCGTCAGGAAGAACCGAGCATCCATGGCATCATAAATATGGCCATCTCCACCCTTTATTGCCTACACGAGAGGATGCTCGGCCACTAAGGAAAAAGTGATTGAGCTGCGATCCATAATCTCTATACCGGCGAGTTGGTCCCCTCCTGCCAACATGACTATCAAAATTAACGTAGACGGAGCTACTTCCTCTTCAGCAATGGCGGGGGCTGCAATAGCTCGAGACTCAAAGGGCAAATTCTTGAGAGCATCTACCTGGTATGCATCTCCCTCGCATGGCACAGACGACAGTCTACAGGCGGAACTACAAGCTACCAAGCTGGGTATTCAGCTTGGTAAAGGATTTTCGGCTATGAACATCTCCATCGAAGGAGACTCTCTGGTTGCCCACAAAATTCTCACAGGTCACACTCATCTGATCCCAGGAAACTTTACGATCTTGTCGCCACAATCAAAGATGATATCGCATCGTCCCAGCTATCGCCTTCGTTTCTCTTTATTAGGAGAACTGGCAATGTGATCGCTCATACTCTAGCGAAACAAGCCCTTCTCAATGGATGCTCTTCTTATTTTTCTGCCCCTCCTAGCTTTATCTCCCAGCTCATAGAAGCTGAAGTTTCCCCGCTTTTGTAATCCTTCAAATGCAGTATGATTAATAAAGCTTCTTTCCTAAAAAAAAACCATAAGAAGGGAGAGAAGGAGGTGATAAGTCAAGTTAGAGGAGATGTTTGGAGAGAGAAGAAAAGTTAGGAGGAGAAAGAGATCTGTATGAGAGAGAGTTCTCTCATCATCAGAGAGAGAGAGAGAGTACAATAACACATTGAGAGAATTGAATTCACTTTTAATTTAAAAAGAGAGAGTATATATAAAGGTTATTTTTGTTTGATATTTAAAATGAATTAATAAATGAAGTTGAAGAAAAGAGAGGGTGTAAACAAAAAAAACATGTTGCATATTAAAACTGGAGGTTGCCTTACAGAATTTCCCCAAAAATTAACGCACCCATCATTTTAGTAGAATATAAACGGTTACACTTTATTAAACATAAATTACTAAACTACAACCAGACACATTTTGTTAATAGAATCCTATAAAAACGCATACATTAATAAAAGAACATTACTAGCTAGCTATTCCACTAATAGGAAGATCAGAGGTTCATGCCTCATGCCTGTACTCAAAACCCTAACTAGCATTAATACTTAATTCGGATTTTCAAATCGTGCAGGAAAAAAAAAATCAAAAACTAATTCGATTTTATTTCTACTAACAAACTGGTCGTGGAAATTAACATGCATCTCTCCTAATTCTCTAGCTAGCCACCCTCTCAAACGTTTAGGCAGTCAAATGAAGTCCCTGAGCTTCTCTGAGAAGAAGATGATTGAGAAGAAGAGATCATCTCAATGAGATCCATATCTTTCTTGAACCCGCCGGAAGATTCTCGATGATCGCCGTTACTTCCCCAATTGCCGGTCCCGACCGCATCGAAAGAAGGCGAAGGTCCTCCCTCTAACAAGTAGGAGAGGTACATCTCCGAATGAAGATGGCCTTCATTAGTAGGATTGTCATGAGTAGCTTGGGAAGAAGAAGCGGCCATGCATTCCTCCAGCCCCATGAAGTAGCCGTCGTCGCTGCCGAAGCCCAAGAGATCAAGCGAGTCGTCGAGCATGCAAGGCTCTTGGATATCCCCGTCGTCTACGTACAGGCAATCCTCGACGAGGAAGGTCGTTGTACCCGAGAAGTTCGAGAGGGAAGAGCCCTGGACCGGCGGCTTCGAGAGCGCGAGAGAGTTCGAGTTGGAGTTGGAGTTCTCGGCCAGGGTTTTGCTCTGGATGTACTCCTGTAGGATTGAGGGGTGCGACCCGTCTTGGCCCGACCTCCTCTTGCTCTTCCTCTTCGAGCTCTGCCTCCTCTTGGTGGCGTTCCAGTGGTTCTTGATGGAGTTCTCGCTTCTTCCGGGGATGCGCTTTGCTATCTCCGCCCACCGGTTGCCGACCTTCTCGTGGGCTTCGACCAGGAGCTTCTCTTCCTCTTCACTCCATGTATCCTTCTGTGGAAAAGAAGATTGGTATCAGAAAAATTGAAGTGAAAATATACATAGCAACAAAGCCTAAAATCAATGCCTATTAGTTTCATCTTCCCTTCTTATATAGACCAAAGAAAGAACTTCGAGAGAATTAAGCATGGAAGGGAAGAGTTATAACTACTAGCAACTTCTACGTGCACTGCACACACACGTAAAAAAAAAAAAATTGTTGAAAAAAATTTAAATATAACTTTGTTATAAATAATATGGTCCTATGGAATCTAACTTATCCAACCATGAAAAATATCTTCAACATTACTTTAACTAAATGAGTTAAAAATATTTAGTCATAGTTAGATAATATTACGTACTACTTAAACAATTAATTAGAATTTATTTACTTTTTAATTTGTAGTTACGTAAGTATATACATACATTTTAGACGACGTTTTCAAGCTTATTTACAGTAAACAGAGATACGGAGGGGATATATTCATAATAAAAGAGAAGTACTGCTTTTACATCTTTGATATAGAAATTTCAAGATGAACTATTTTATAATCCACTACATAGTAAGATCTACTTTGATAAGTCCTAAAAACTATTTATGTCGCATGGATACGACGTATTACGGAAACAATGGACATAAGTACATCTATGTAATATAGAAAACACATTTTTTGATTTGTTCTAGTGTACTAGAGGTCAATGGAGTGTGTTGTGTTGAATATGTGTTCAAGTACTATACACACAACCAGAAATCTTTTTTTTTTTTTTTTTGGAATTTCCTTACTTCCTAGATTAAATTTCTAAAAGAAAAATTAAAACCTTAATATCAGGACGGAGATGATTATGCCATCTTTCTCTGCACTGCTTCCCAATCCTACCAGCCAGCTTCTTAGCAATCTGCGACCATTTCCTTACTCCGTGCTGCTTCACCAATTTCACCAACATACTGTATGAACACAAAACACATTATATCAACCAAAATCTTGTATATAAACTAAATCAACAATTATCGATCCCTTTGGAAATAACCTGTCTTCTTCGGCGGTCCATTGTCCCTTGACAACATTAGTAACCGGCGCCGCCACCGTATCAGAAGCCGACGAATTACACGAGCCACTCTTCGCCACCTTCCCGAGGATGTAGCCCCCGTTGACATCGCAGTAGGAGGCGTCCCCTTCGACGAGAAGGCCGTCGTACAGCCCGGCCGACTCGTCGAGCAGGACGCCGCGAGGAAGGATGCCGACCGCGCCGATATTGTGCGGAACGTTGTAGGCGCTCCCCTTGTTGATCATGTCGACTACTTTCGGCGCCGCTAGTTTGGTACTGGTGGAGTTGTACGGCTTCCTCTCGCATGGGGTGGATAGGAACCTCTCCATTGGCGTCAGGAGTGGAGATGGTCCCTTCCTCACTAGCTGACTTGTATGGCTTCGTTCCATTGTGAGAGAGAGAGAGAGAGAGAGAGAGGGAGAGAGAAAGTATAACAAGTAAGAGACTCAGAGAGTAGTAGAGGAAGAGAGAGAGAGAGGAGAAGGTGGAGTGATTGATATAATTTGAAACAACGTGATATTTGTGTATAATTATGCATGCATGGAAAATTTTCAGCCCAAAACATGATGGGGTCTTATTTATGGGCCAAAAGAAATTTGGTGAGAATAAATTTGTGTGGGCGGGAAGAGGGAGGGATTAGTGGCCAAAGATATGTCATCACATAATACCGTATATGTGATAAATAATGTTTAATTTTTATTTTTCATTTCTCAAACTCCCATTAACCTCTCCCTCCTCCATTTACAATAGTAATGCACTATTTAAGTTGCTATTAATGCGTATTTGGTAGGTGCAATTAAAGAGTTTTAATTAATTTATGAAAAGAGGGCTAAAGTTTTGTTATATGAAGTTACATAACCTACATATTTGACACACTTGGAAAAGTAAGGAGATGAAGCAAAGAGAGAGAGAGAGAGAGAGAGAGAGAGAGAGAGAGAGGGGGGGGGGGGGGGGGGGGGGGGGGGGGATAGATGGGAGCTATACGTATCCTATTAAACATTGATTTTTGCAAATGGGCTGGATATAGAGTCCACTTTTTCACAATTTGATATTGGTTTACCTGTTTCTATTTTAATTTTTTGAGTTCTTTTCTTTAATCCTTTTGAAAAAGCTCTATTTTTTTTTCCATGCTTCATTAGTAGGTCCTATTTATGGGTCAGAATAAATTTGGTGAGGATAAATTTGTGTGGACGAGAGCGGAAAGAGAGAGAGACCAGTGGCCATAGATACGCCGCCACATAATACCGTACTTGAATACGGGTGATAAATAATGTTTAAATTCCTTCTTTCACTTCTTAAACTCCCATTGTCCCCTCACTCCTTCATTTACAATAATAATGCACTATTTAACTTGCTATTAATGCGTATTTGGTGGGTGCAATTAAAGGGTTTTTTTAAATTAATTTGTGAAGAGAGGGGCAAAGTTTTGTTATTTAATCAGCAGCTGCATTATCTACATATTTGACAAGCTTGGAAAAAGGAGGAGATGTAGCAAAGAGAGAGGGATACATGGGAGCGATATGTATGCTATTAAACCTTGGATTAGCAAATGGGCTAGATATAGAGTACATTATTTCACAATTTGATATTAGTTTGCCCGTTTCTATTTTTAATTTTTTTAGTTTTTTTTCCCTTTAATCCTCTTGAAGCTCTATTTTTATTTTATGTTTTGCATGCTTCACTAGTGGGGTCATATTAATGTGGCAGAAGAAATTTGGCGAGGATAAATTTGTGTAGGCGAGAGCGGGAAGAGGGAAGGACCGGTGGCCACATATACGCCGCCACATAAT
The DNA here is from genome assembly GCA_029216955.1 of Iris pallida. Classification (NCBI taxonomy): domain Eukaryota; kingdom Viridiplantae; phylum Streptophyta; class Magnoliopsida; order Asparagales; family Iridaceae; genus Iris; species Iris pallida. The sequence continues at coordinate 14,137,795 of JANAVB010033011.1, read as the reverse complement.
ACCGTACTTAAATACTTGTCATAAATACTGTTTAAATTCTTTCTTTCATTTTCTTAAACTCCCATTGGCCCCCTTCCCTCTATTATTGCTTATGTGGTAGGTGCAATTAAAGGATTTTTAATTAATTTATGAAAAAGAGCTAAAATTTGTTATTTAGTAGCTGTATGACCTACATTTTTGACACGCGCTTAGAAAAGGGAGATGAAGCAAAGAGAGAGGGATACATAGCCATACCTATGCCATTAAACCTTGATTTAGCAAATGTGCTTGGTATATATGTAGTCCTTTTTTCTCACAATTTGATATTGGTTTACCGGTTTCTATTTTAATTTTTTTAGTTTTTTTTTTTTTTTCTCTTTAATCCTCTTGAAGCTCTATTTTTATTTTATTTTTTTGCATGCTTCATTAGTGGGGTCCTATTTATGGGTCATAAGAAATTTGGTAAGGATAAATTTGTTTGGGTGAGAGTGGGAAGAGGGAGGGACCGGTGGTCATAGATACGCCACCACATAATACGTACTTAAGTACATGTGATAAGTACTGTTTAAATTAT